>CAJNDS010002369.1:293654-466032 GCA_905221605.1 Symbiodinium natans | reverse complement strand
GTCCCTAAGATTTGGGGCCCAGTTTTTGCGCCAAAGAGTAAAATCGCAAGCCCTGGTCCCTTAGATTTTTGGGTCGATTCTTGCTCCAAAGAGTCAAATCGCAAGCCCTGGTCCCTAAGTTTTCGGGGTCGATTTGTGCTCCACAGAGTCAAATCGCAAGCCCTGGTCCCTAAGATTTCGGGGTCGATTTGTGCTCCACGGAGTCAAATTGCAAGCCCTGGTCCCTAAGATTTTTGGGCCCAGTATTTGCTCCAAAAGGTGAAATCGCAAGCCCCGGTCTTTAAGATTTTGGGCTCATTTCTTGCTCCAAAGAGTAACATCGCAAGCCCTGGTCCCTAAGATTTTGGAATCGATATTTGCTCCAAAGAGTCAGGTCGCAAGGCCTGGTCCTAAAATGTTGGGCTCAATTTTTGCTGTTCCCTGCTCTTCTGCTTCCTTTTAACTGATAAAACACAAGAAAGGAACTCATATGATAAAGCAGTGGAAAGGTAAGCAGAGGGTGACTCCTTGCGCGTGAGCCTTTCCATAATACTCCATCATATTCATCCTCTCGGCCTATCTCTTCTGTTCCTTTCCTTACTCTTCTCCTTCTCATAGTTCTTCCTTTTTGTTTTTCTCATTTCGAAAAGAAAGAGGGAAGGGAGAAACAAGGGAGAGAGAATAGATAAAGAAGAGTGCAATCTTCTCTGCGCCTTGTTTTGTCTCTCCCTCTTCTCTATTCATCTGTCTTCTATTCTCTTCCTTGCTCTTCCCATTAAATATGCAATCCTTGGTATCTCTCCTCTCTCCTTCTCTCTTCCTCCAACAGATGTGCTTTTGGATCGTTTTCTGCATCTTCAAGCGAGAAAAAAGGACACAGAATGCGATTAAAAGGGACGCCCATGTTGGATTGGCAGCAAGCCCAGCTGATGCTCATGATTCTCTCTCTTTCCCTACACATGGGCGATGGAACGGGTGTCCTTTTCAATCGTTTTCTGCATCTTCAAGAGAAACAGGGACACCCCACAAGAAGGAAAAGCAACATAAGAGATAGGGAGGGAAATTGACCCTTTCCTCTCTTCTTATCTGCTATTTTTCTTATTCGCTTCAAAAAGCAACATAAGGGAAAGGGGATTTCCTGAAGAGGAGAGAGGGAACCTATCTGTGAAAAGCAAGAATGGTTTTTTCTAGTTCGAAAGGGAATAGGGAGAGACAAGGGAGAGATGATATGTACAGCTTTGCGCCTTATTTTGTGATTCCGTCTCCTTGCTTCCTGTCTCTTCTATTCCTTGCAGCACGCTTCGGGAAACATAGCATCCTTGTTATCTTTCCTCTCTCACTTCCCTTTCCCTTCTCTTCTTCCGCTTCCTTTTAACTGATAAAACACAAGAAAGGAACTCATATGATAAAGCAGTGAAAAGGTAAGCAGAGGGTGACTCCTTGCGCGTGAGCCTTTCCATAATACTCCATCATATTCATCCTCTCGGCCTATCTCTTCTGTTCCTTTCCTTACTCTTCTCCTTCTCATAGTTCTTCCTTTTTGTTTTTCTCATTTCGAAAAGAAAGAGGGAAGGGAGAAACAAGGGAGAGAGAATAGATAAAGAAGAGCGCCATCTTCTCTATTCATCTGTCTTCTATTCTCTTCCTTGCTCTTCCCATTAAATATGCAATCCTTGGTATCTCTCCTCTCTCCTTCTCTCTTCCTCCAACAGATGTGCTTTTGGATCGTTTTCTGCATCTTCAAGCGAGAAAAAAGGACACAGAATGCGATTAAAAGGGACGCCCATGTTGGATTGGCAGCAAGCCCAGCTGATGCTCATGATTCTCTCTCTTTCCCTACATATGGGCGATGGAACGGGTGTCCTTTTCAATCGTTTTCTGCATCTTCAAGAGAAAAAGGGACACCCCACAAGAAGGAAAAGTAACATAAGAGATAGGGAGGGAAATTGAAGAACTCCTCATTGTACTTGGTCATTCCCTTTCCTCTCTTCTTATCTGCCCATTTTCTGTGCGCCTTGTTTTGTCTCCCCCTCTTCTCCCATCATCTCTCTTCTGGTCTTTTCTTTGCTCTTCCCATTAAAAATGCAACCCTTTTTATGTCTCCTCTCTCCTTCTCTCTCCCTCCTCTTCTCCTGTTCCCTTCTAAACGACAAAAACGCAAGAAAGGAAGAATAAGAGGGGAATGGAGGCCCTGTTCCTTTTCCTCTTTCAATGGATGGGGGAAGTGGGCGGAGTTGGCCCCTTGCCCGTACACCCTCCCCATGCTTCAGCAAACCCCTCCTCTCGCCCTATCGCCTCTGTTTTTTCCTTGTGCCCAAACGGAAAACGAAAACGGGTTCCTTTATATGTTCATTGTCCTTCCTTTTGTGTTTTTATTTCACAGGGAAAAGAACCAGAGAAGAGGAAGACAAGAACGAGAGGTGAGATGAAAACGGCGCCATCTTCTCTTTGCCTTATTTTTGCACCTCCCTCTCCTGTCTTAATTTCTCTTCCACTCTTTTTTTCCATTGCTCTTCCCATAATATTGCATTCCTTTTGATAACTCACAGGAAATTAAAATGGCCTCCTTGTTGTCTCTCCTCTCTCACTTCCCTTTCCCTTCTCTCCTTCTGTTTCCTTTAATTTTAACTGATAAAACACAAGAAAGGAGCTTGTAAAATCAAGCAGTGGAAGGGTAAGCAGAAGGTGACTCCTTGTGCGTGGACCTTTGCCGTACTTCACCATACCCCTCTTTTCGGCCTATCTCTTCGGCTCTTTTCCTAACCCTTCTTCTTTTCATCTTTCTTTTTGTTTTTCTCATTTCGAAAAGACAGAGGGAACGGAGAGATAAGGGAGAGAGGATAGATAAAGAAGAGTACCATCTTCTTTGCGCCTTGTTTTATCTCTCTTCTATTCTTTTCTTGGCTCTTCCCATGAAAATCGTGTTCCTCTTATCTTTCCCTCCTTCTCTCCCTTCTCTTCTCCTCACGAGAGCCTTCGACTTTAGGATTGAGGAGAAAAAGAGAAGAGAAAAGAGGAACTACCTGGTTCTTGTTCCTGAGGCCTCCATAGTACGACTGACGTGACAGCAGCGTACCCTCGTGGAAACGTGTATGGCTATAAGAAAACCCGAGTCCCAGCTTCCAAATAGACCCTATTTAAGCCACCCCCCCCCCCCCCCCCGCCCCACGCAGAAGGGACCAGGCCTTGGATGAGTCCATGAGAAGGACGAGGAATGAAGGTCTAGGGTCTAGCAATGTCTTGGGGGCTTTGAGGCTTTCCTTTATTAGGGCTTAGAGATTTTTTTGGTTGAGGGTCTATAGTTTATAGGGTTTATAGGGTTTTGGGGCTAGGGTTGAGTTTAGGGTTTACGGTTTAAGGTTTAGGTTGTTCTGGAGCTTGGGAGTCGGCGAGCCTAAGCTTGTCTGGTATGCCCCGCCGGTGCGTTCGAAGATGAGGGTTTGGGTTTAAGGTTTAGGGTTTAGGGTTTAGGGTTTAGGGTTTAGGGTTTAGGGGTTAGGGGTTAGGGATTAATGGCGGGGGGTTCACGGGTTGAGGGATTAGAGTGTAGCCCTAAACCCTAAACCCTCAACCCTGAACCCGACACCCCGGGCCGGGTGTGCACATTGACATGGGGCCCTAGGTCAAGAACCTCGTTTAGGGTTTGGGGAACCCTAAGCCCTAAACCCGAAACCCTAAACCCTAAACCCTAGCCCCTCCTCCCTTCAACCGTCAGAAAGGGTCCCTTTAGGGTAGAGAGCATCCCTTTCTTGGCTCTTGCTGATGCCAACTCTCAGGCTCCCAAGTCCATCAGGTTTGCATAGGGTTTAGGGTTTAGGGTTTAGGGTTTAGGGTTTAGGGTTTAGGGTTTAGGGTTTAGGGTTTAGACGCCAAGACGATACCGGAGGACAGTCCGAAACTTGGGGAGTTCAGTCCACAAGATTGCCCTTCAGGAGCCACGTGCAACCCAGGCAAGACTCAAGTAAGCCTCATACCCCAATGGGCATAAACCTTTCGGGTTTAGGGTTTAGGGTTTAGGGTTTAGGGTTTAGGGTTTCAGAGTTTAGGGTTTAGGGCTTCTACCTAAGCAGACACAGTCAAAGGTTGTCCAGCCTGTCTGTTGTGCGAAGTCGTAGCTTTGCGCATTGCATGGGGCTATGTCGGTCGAAGCCTCGGCCACGACTAGGCATGCTTGGTTGGTGCTGTCAGGGTTTTGTAGAACCTAAACTGGCCCTAAAGCCCTACAAACCCTATGAACCCTATAGACCCTATAAGCGCTACAAACCTTACAAACCCCAGACTCTTGGGAATCCGTGCTGGTCACCTTTCTTGGGTCGCCCACCAGCCCTACATGAGCTCTTCTTTCTTTCCCTAGGCATAGGCAGAACTCCTAGACACAAGAATTGCTTGAAGAGCGTACCACAGCAGGTTACAAAGCACGAAGCTTGCATACCTGACTTGGGTGAGAGGTGGGTAGCCTTTAGGGTTTGAAGGTTTAGGGCTTAGGGTTTAGGGCTCAGGATTCCGGAAGGTATTCTACAAGCCCTGAATGCCCTAACACGAGCCCTTTTCCACCTGAGAGTACTCAGCTAAGCCACGGGGGAAATCCAGGTCAATCCTCCTAAGCCCTGAACCCTCACTCCCCCCCCTTTCCCTAAACCCTAAACCCTGCTTAGCCGAGCCTGGCCCGATCTGACTGCTCCAAGGTGGTTAAGTGGTTTGCCGCCATCTGCGTCCCTGCCTTAGAGGTTTTAGGGGTTCAGGGTTTAGGGTTTATAGGGTTCAGAGTTTCGATTCAGCAGGTGTGTGAACTAGACACGACCTGCAACTTGTCAGCAGTGCACCTGGAGACCCCTCCTTGCACACGTACTGGATCGTAGAATCAGCAGCGCTTGTTTTGGGATCCTATTGGGCGAGGTTCGGCTAGTTTCGAGGTTTAGGGCGCTTGTGACAGTTCAGGAGCCGGAGGAGTACGTCAATAAGGTGGCCCACCGTAGACAGCTGAATAGCATGTGCCCTGTTTGCATCCCAAGTTTGTTTTCTATTCTCTGTGTACACCCAAGGAAATGTCAGACCTTGTCTTGGGGTCAGAAGGGTTCGACAAGCTCGACACGAACCCTGGGCTAAATCCTAGACCATAAACCGCACGAATGCTTCCAAAACCCTAAACCCTAAACCCAAACCCCAAAGCAGGAGGTCTTGTTTCGAAGCATCGTTCGCCACTCCAGGGCATCATCGCAGCAGCGCTGCTGCTAACGTACTATGCCTGGGCCTTGCAGCGCGGGCTCTCTCACACCAAGGGTTTAGGGTTTAGGGTTTAGGGTTTAGGGTTTAGGGTTTAGGGTTTATTGATGTTTGAGCTCGGATTCATGAGGATAGCACTCAGAAACACCGATGTCGAATGCAGATTCTGGAGATTTGGGATGTTTCCCCCTTCTGCAAACAGTCCTTAATCGGGTTTAGGGTTTAGGGTTTAGGTGGGCTTCCCAAGATAGGGTACCCAGACCAGGCTCGAGAACCAACCTTCTCCCTGTTTCCCCGTTTGAACCCCCCGGCCCCCCCCCCCCCCCTCCCCTCCTGCCGTTTTGTCAGGGTTGAGACTTTATAGGGCTAAGCTGGCTGCTGGATTATCGGCTTATGCTTGTTTGGGAGCAGGCGCCTGCTGGCAACTTGTTTTCTGGGTATATAAGGGGCATAATAATGTTTTCTCATTAATGTGCCACGCATGACAAGCGGCCCTTGCAAACCCTAAGACAAGTTTTATAGATTGTGTGCAAGGGATTCCTATGCCTGAACCCTAAACCCCAAACGTGTACTGGGCCAGAGCCATGGTAGAATCATAGGTTACGGTAATCAGAAAAGGCAGGTACCTAGGGAACCTTAAGGAAGCTTAGGGAGCCTTAGAGAGTAGTAGGGAGTGTTAGGGAACCTTGGGACACGTCCCAAGCTTTCGGAGCTGTACAGCCAAGGTTTAGGAGACTGTGAGCCGCAAGAAGTTAACCAGGTGGAAGTGTACGGTTTAGGGCGCAGGATTGAACGGAGCAAGCGCACGGTGCAGCACCACCGTATGCAGAACTTCATGCCCTACCCAGCCACACTGCGATCCTTCAGAAGGTACCTAAAAACAACAAATAAATGCGTATATGCGTAAACAAATATGAGTTTAGGGCACATGGGGTCTGGCTTCGTGGTTTTCAAAGCCTCAGAGTCTCTAAACATCCAGAACTTCAAAGTGCCCAACTGCAGCCCCAGATTCTGCTGTCAAGATTGACTGCCAAGACGTGCTGGCCTGCTTATTAAAGGGATCCTACTGGGAACCCCAGACAGGGAACCCGAGACTATAGTAGCAAGATGATAGGAACATACCTACCGAGATCCTTATATTCCCTTCATATTCCTGCTAACTTCTCGGGGTTCCCTGTTTGGAGTTCCCATCAAAGCCCCTTTCCTTATCGATTGCTGATCAGGCTCTGGGTCAAGAAGTAACATGATGGGCTATTGGGGGCTTCGGGATTAGGGTTATTGGGGTCGAGGTGAGCACGATTATAGAGCTGGGTGCAGCGCATGCGGGCACTTATGACTCCTTGACTCCACTGCAAGTTGCTAAACCCTAGGGTTTAGGGTTTAGGGTTTAGGGTTTAGGGTGGAAGGGCCAGTGCCTTCTACCAGTACCTTCCGGTCAGCGAGTTGCCACAAAGGGCAGGGCGCGCACGAGCGCCAGACCCCGAAACACCAGGAATTCCTCAGACTCCACAAGCGCTAGAGCTTAGGTTCTATTAGAGCTTCTTAGGGGTGTATTCGGGCCTATTAGGGTTCATTTCGGCTTTGTTGGGGTTTATAAGGGTTCATTAGTCTTTATTGGGGTTTACAGTGCTCCTTCTATCCTCGCGGCGCCTCCTTTCCGCGACTCTCTGCCCCCCCACGCCAGGAAGAAGAAGAAGGGCAAGAAGAAGAAGAAGGAAGAGGCTGCTACAGAGGCAGGCGTGAGGGACTTGCAGGATGGATGTTGCAGGTCTTGGAGGCTCAGAACCCTCTAACCCTAAACCCTAAACCCCACACTCCAAACCCCAAACCTTAAACCCCAAACCCCAAACCCTAAACCCTAAACCCTAAACCCTAAACCCCAATCCCTGCGGTCCCACGTGAGGTTCGGGATTTGGGGGTCTAGGGCTCAAGACTCCCTGCGCTGGGGCCTTCTGAGGCCTCTGTAGACTTCTGTCGGTTCTAGGTCTTGTCTGATTAGGGTTTAGGGTTTAGGGTTTAGGGTTTAGGGTTTAGGGTTTAGGGTTTAGGGTTTAGGGTTTAGGGCCCTCAATAACTGCAATAGGGATTTGGGGTTGTACTATAACAATACAGGGACGGAATGCAATGAGCAAGAATATAGGGCCCCTGAGGAATTTGAATAGGATTATGGGCAGTTATTATAGAGACTTTGAAAGGGAATACTATGATTTAACTACTCCGACCCCCTATTTGTCGAACTACAACCCCTCACCCACCTCTTTCCTGAACCCTAAACCCTAAACCCTAAACCCTAAACCCTAAACCCTAAACCCTAAACCCTAAACCCTAAACCCTCAAGAAAAAATAAATAGAGCTTGTATGTGGTCTCATTCTGAATTTTCCATGTTATTTGTCTAAACAGCTGACAAGCTGAGTGTGAGTAGATTAATCCAAAACACTTCGGAAACCAAATGCTCACTCAATTTACTCAAACCTCTCCCTCCCCCCCCCCCCCCCCCCCCCCCCCCCCCCCCCCCCCCCCCCCCCCCCCCCCCCCCCCCCCCCCCCCCCCCCCCTCCCCTCGCCCAGGCCCCCGCCAGCCTTCTCAGCCCTCGCCCAGCTCCCCAGATCTCACCCCCAGATCTCCCCCCAGCCCACATCTCCCTCCGGATCTCTGCCCAGAGCCCTTTCACCCCCCCGTCTTTGCAGGTCTCCTCCCCCTCACATCTCAGATCTCCTCCCCTCACCAGATCTCCCCAGATCTCGCCCAGATCCCATATTTCCACTAGATCTCCCAGATCTCTTTGCAGATCCCCCCCCCAAATCTGCCAGTTCCCCCCCCACATTGGAAACCCGTTATGATTTTCCTGGTTTGGCGGCCTTGGAAACACCCAAAATGGCAAATTTTTGGGCTGTTTTAGCATTCTGGGCTTTCAACAACCTTGAATTAAGGCCAAAACATGATGCTTTTCCTGAGATCGTAGTGTTTCATTTTCAGTTCAAAATTTCGACAAACACCCCCCCCCCCCCACTGCCACCCAACACACATTGGGAGGGCTTCCAGAGGGGCATCCAAGGATGTTTAGGCATCGCAGACCAAAATCCTTATCCTCAACCGCGTTTGGCCATTCTGTCCAGCGTTCATGTGCCGCATATGGTCCCCAAAACCCCCGGGAGGCACCAAAAGAAACCTCCGAAGAATGACGCGCAGCCGCCACGTTCCGAACAGGGGCCAGGTCCTTATCCTCAACTAGAATGAGGACGAGACCGTGACAGCCCAAAACCGAGAAGCAGACGAGACCGTGACGGCCTAAAACCCCTAGAGCTCCAGGCTTCACCTCCTTTAGGCCCCCCAGAGCTCCAGGTTTCACCTCCCCCCAAAAGCTCCAGGCTTCACCTCCTTTAGCCACCCGAGAGCTCCAGACTTCACCTCCTTTACGCCGCCCGAGAGAGCTCCAGGCTTCACCTCCTTTAGGCCCCCCCAGAGATCCAGGCTTCACCTACTTTAGGCCCCCCCAAAGATCCAGGCTTCACCTCCTTTACGCCCCCCCGAGAGCTCAAGCCCCACCAGACCTCCAGGCTTCACCTCCTTTAGCCCCCGACAGCTCCAGGCTTCACCTGCCAGGTTTCACTTCCTTTAGGCTCCCGAGAGCTCCAGGTTTCACCTCTTTTAGGTCCTTCGAGAGCTCCAGGTTTCACCTCCTTTAAGCCTTTGAGAGCTACAGGCTCCACCTCCTTTAGGCTTTCCGAGAGCTACAGGCTTCACTTCCTTTAGACCTCCCTAGAGCTCCAGGTTTCACCTCCTTTAGACCCCCCGAGACCTCCAGGTTTCACCTCCTTTAGCCCTTCACCGAGAGCTCCAGGTTTCACCTCCTTTGGGCTGTGAGAGCTCCAGGTTTCCCTCCTTTGGGCTCCAGGTTTCACCTCCTTTAGCCCCCCCGAGAGCTCCAGGCTTCACCTCCTTTAGGCCCCGCCAAGAGCTGCAGGTTTCACCTCCTTTAGGCCTCCCGAGATCACCTCCTGGACGCCCCCCGAGAGCTCCAGGTTTCACCACCTTCCAAGAGCTCCAGGTTTCACCTCCTTTAGGCCCCGCCAAGAGCTGCAGGTTTCACCTCCTTTAGGCCCCCCCGAGAGCTCCAGGTTTCACCTCCTTTAGGCCCCCCCAAGAGCTCCAGGTTTCACCTCCTTTAGGTCCAGGTTTCACCTCCTTTAGGCCCCCAAAAGCTCCAGGTTTCACCTCCTTTAGGCCCCCCAAGAGCTCCAGGTTTTCACCTCCTTTAGGCCTCCCGAGATCACCTCCTGGACGCCTCCCGAGAGCCTCCTTTACGCCTTCCAAGAGCTCCAGGTTTCACCTCCTTTAGGCCCCCGAGAGCTTCAGGTTTTACCTTTTTTTAGGCCTAAAGGAGGTGGAACCTGGAGCTCTTGGGGGGGTCTAAAGGAGGTGAAACCTGGAGCTCTTGGGGGGGCCCAAAGGAAGTGAAACCTGGAGCTCTTGGGGGGGGCCCAAAGGAGGTGAAACCTGGAGCTCTCGGGAAAGGGGGCTGAGTTGTGGGGGTGCTTAAAGGAGGTGAAACCTGGAGCTCTCGGGGGGGGCCTAAAGGAGGTGAAACCTGGGAGCTGTCGGGGGGGGCCTTTCGGAGGTGAAACCTGGAGCTCTCGGGGGGTGCCTAAACAGGTGAAACCTAGAGCTCTTGGGGGGCCCCCCCAAGAGCTCCAGGTTTCACCTCCTTTAGGCCCCCCCAAAGGTTCCAGGTTTCACTTCCTTTAGGCCCCCCCAAGAGCTCCAGGTTTCACCTCCTTTAGGCACCCCCAAAACCTCCAGGCTTCACCTCCTTTAGGCCCCCAAGAGCTCCAGGTTTCACCTCCTTTAGGCCCCCCCAAGAGCTCCAGGTTTCACCTCCTTTAGGCCCCCCCAAGAGCTCCAGGTTTCACCTCCTTTAGGCACCCCAAGAGCTCCAGGTTTCACCTCCTTTAGGCACCCCCAAGAGCTCCAGGTTTCACCTCCTTTAGGCCCCCCAAGAGCTCCAGGTTTCACCTCCTTTAGGCCCCCCAAGAGCTTTGCCCCACCCGAGAGGTGCAGGTTTCACCTCCTTTAGGCCCCCCCCAAGAGCTCCAGGTTTCACCTCCTTTAGGCCCCCCCCGAGAGCTCCAGGTTTCACCTCCTTTAGGCCCCTCCAAGAGCTCCAGGTTTCACCTCCTTTAGGCCGCCCAAGAGCTCCAGGTTTCACCTCCTTTCCCCGAGAGCTTCAGGTTTCACCTCCTTTAGGCCCCGCCCGAGAGCTCCAGGTTTCACCTCCTTTAGGCCCCTTCCGAGAGCTCCAGGTTTCACCTCCTTTAGGCCCCTCCAAGAGCTCCAGGTTTCACCTCCTTTAGGCCGCCCCAAGAGCTCCAGGTTTCACCTCCTTTAGGCCCCCCCGAGAGCTCCAGGTTTCATCTCCTTTAGGCCCCCCCCGAGAGCTCCAGGTTTCACCTCCTTTAGGCCCCTTCCGAGAGCTCCAGGTTTCACCTCCTTTAGGCAACCCCGAGAGCTCCAGCCTTCACCTCTTCAGGCACCCCCAAGAGCTCCAGGTTTCACCTCCTTTAGGCCCCCCGAGAGCTCCAGGTTTCACCTCCTTTAGGCCCCCCCAAGAGCTCCAAGTTTCACCTCCTTTAGGCCCCCCCGAGAGCTCCAGGTTTCATGTCCTTTAGGCCCGCCCGAGCGAAGCTGCGAAACGTATACCTCCCGCTCGTGCGCCTGTGTCCTCAAGCAGAAACAGCCTAGATCGGAGCGGCGCTTGCAGCTCGCCATGCCGAAGATTTGCACTGGGTTTGTGGACCCTGACGGCGGCGTGCGCCCTTGCATCTTTGCAGAGGATGGGCAGGGTGGCCCTGCGCAATCGAAAGGCGGCAGTTGCTTGTTTTGCGACGCAGGGAAGCTGGAACTCGCTCTCGGTTCTCGCATTGGCAAAGGAAATCTGGTCAGGCGATTGAAGGCTTGGCGTCGAAAAGGGACGCCAGTCTATGAAGCAGCATTTACCTTCGGTACCTTATGCGCATTGTCCGACAGCAAGAGACAAGTGCTACGATGGGGCGCCGGAGAGCCAGCCCGGTTCGAGCGGAAGACCAGTTGGTTGCACCGCAAGAAATTGCGCCTCAAGCGTTTTCTCTGGGGCCGGCCAATTCCGGTGCCAGCAACGAGAGCCTGCAGTACTTGCGGAATGAGGTAGCATCTTCTTCAACCTATTGGCAGAACTTGCTGTGCAGCTTCTCGGTCTGCCGGAAAATGGAGAGCACTTCAAGCGCAAGGAAAGCCAAGAAGAGGAACTGCGGTCATTGGAAGAAGACATCCGGCACAGCTGCAGCAAGGAACTGGCGCCGGAAGTGGTGGCGCGTCCGGCGTCTAATCAAAGAGCAGCTGCTAGCGTGGGCCGCCAAGGGGCCCCCTTGGAACTGCAGCGCCGAATTCCAGTGGGCTATGGAAGAAGAAATTTTGGAGCCTGGCTTGCACGTTTCCTTGCAATCAACTTCCATTGAAAATCACCCCATTTGCTTCGTGGCTGAGGACGGGGAGTTGCTTTACTTCGAACGCAACGGGCCATACGGCAACAAGTTGACAACCGCCATGCGCTCCATCAACAATGCGCTGGGCAAAGAAGTTGTCAAGACGTATGAAACCGAAACGTCCAACCATATGCAAGAACGTGGCTATGCATTGCACCCGCACATGGTCACGGGTTGCATTTATTCGCCCTTGTACGTGACAAACATGCTTCAAGCATTCGGCTTCAAGCTGCAATTGTGGAGGGACTCACAAACATGGCCAGCAGGCGCCAAAAGCTAGCTGCAAATTCGTGGAAAAGACGCATGGTATACGCAGTACTGGGCTGCACTGACACGTCGCGATGACAAAGTCTACTTGCTAGATTGTCAAAAAGATGCACCTGTTCACATTCCCAAGTGGCAACAGTCCGTGGTCATGTACATAACCTATGCAGTTGTTCCGCTTCGATGAGTTCGCAGAATCAGGACGAGCATTGAGGAAGCGAGTTTGTGTGCAAAACACAACCCTAATCCGAGCTGTACATCGTGTCACCTGCATCGAGTTCCTTGCGACAGTGGAGAAAACCGAGTTTCTCGCATCGCGTTTGGCCATTCTGTCCAGCGTTCATGTGCCGCCTATGGTCCCAAATTAAGCTCCGGGAAGAATTAGGCCCACAGGAGCCCCCAAAATCAGGCACCGGGACAACAACTCAAGCTCCTAGGTTCCGGGCCTGGGAAGCTTTTGGGAGATCCAAAGGTACGGGAGGTCCCACAAAGTGCCGACAAACCCCAAAAGAGGCCTGAAAGCCACCAAAAGGAGACCAAATTAAGCCCCGAAAAGCGCGGGAACCCCCGAGTTAAGCCCCGGCAAACCCCAAATTAGGCCTCCAAGGCTCTAAATTAGACACAGGCCCCCACAAATTAGGCTTGGCAGGCCCCATAAATCCCGGCCCCAAGATCAGGCTCCGAGAGCCCCAAATTAGGAAGACCCCGAATCAAGCCCCGGAAGAGCCGGGAGACCCCCAAATTAGGCCCCGGGAAACCTCAAAGAGGCTCTGGGAGGCCTTGGGAGGAAGGGAAGTGCTGGTTTTCCTGGTAAAGGGCAAAAGGAAATATCCCCCTTTAGATCTGGAAACTTTCTCTCGTAAACTAGAGAGCGTCGGTTTCCCGGTAAAAGGCGACACAAAAACTACTCACGTTTTACCCTTCACCGGGAAACCTGCGCTCTCTATTTTAAGAGAGAAGGTTTCCCGATGAAATCGGGCTTTTCCTTTTGCCCTTTACCGGGAAACCTTCGCTTCTCTTTTTTTAGAGAGAGGGGTTTCTCGATCAAAAAGGTTTTTGGGACCCAAACCCTATACAAGCTCTATAAACCCTAAACCCTAAACCCTAAACCCTAAACCCTAAACCCTAAACCCTAAACCCTAAACCCTAAACCCTAAACCCTAAACCCTAAACCCTAAACCCTAACTGTCTTGGAGTCCACAGCATAGGAGTCGGCCACCAGCGACAGCCTTCAAAAGGGAGGCAGACGGAATCCAGCAGGCCAGGTTGTCCCCACACATACCTTGGTGGGCCAGTGGTACCCTCAACCCCTTTTTGTTGGGTTTAGGGTGAGGGTCTACGGTCTGGTTTAGGGTTTAGAGTTTAGGGTTTAGGGTTTAGGGTTTAGGGTTTAGGGTTTAGGGTTTAGGGTTTAGGGTTTAGGGTAACTAACCCAAACAAGGGTCCCTTATTAGAATGTGGCTACTGGGGTACCAGGATACTGAAGCAGATCGGGACAAGCCAGGGTCTTTAACGGCTTTTATGGGTGGGTTGTAAGGATTTTGAGTGCTTTATGGGGTTCATGGGTTCCAAGGGTTTGAGGGGTTCAGAGGTTTCAGGGGTTTAAGGGTTTTCGGGGTTCATGGGGTTTAGGGGTTGAGGGTCCGAGGGGTTTACGGGGTCCAAGGGCTTCAGGGTTTAGGGGTTTACGGGTTGAGGCTTTGCCGGTCTAGGGTTCAACGGGTTGAAGCTATGACGCCCCAAGCCCAGACCCTAAATTGAAGGCCTGCCGAGGGTGTAGGCGGCTTCTGCATTTTGTGTTTCGGGTTTGGGGGAGCCGCTGGCCACCCACACGCAAAGACATGGGGACGTAGCCTCTTGCAACCCATTTTCGCCACCAGGTGGCTGAACCGATATCCGCCTCAACCTTCCCGCTTCAGCACAGGGCCGGCCACTAAAGGGTGTTTAGGATTTAGAATCCTCAGCCCGAAGCCCTAGAGAGTTTAGCATGTAGGGTGGCTCCGTCCCAATTCACAAGCCCCGCCCAAGCAAGCTCATGAAGTAAGTCCCACAACCCCCCCCCCCCCCCCCCCAAACTCTGCCATGGACAATCTCAGGCGGACATCTCAGGGAGCCGCCTACCACCAAGGAAGAGATGGCCAAGTATCTTGCTGAGGGCTCAGGGCCTTGCTCTCCGTGCATGAGGAGCCCACCCTTCACACAACACACGGCTAAACCCTACATAAGCCGTAAACCGCAAGGTCATTAGGCGCGTATCGGGAAAAGCAAGGCTTTTTTCTAACTGTGCGTTCAAAGTGGGGTCGGGGCTTTGGGGTTTTGGCGCAGCGTTGAAGGCTGTGCTTTCGGGTGCTTCAGCTTTTGCGGCTTCGGGCTCCTATGTCCATAGGATGGGGGAGGTTTCGGGGTCCCCCAAACCTCTCTCACCGTGTGGATTTCTGAAGCTTCCAAACCTAATGCCCCCAAGCCCTCAGAAGCAATACCTCAGACCCTGTTAACAAGCTCCACGAGCACGAAAACCCCAAACTGTCAGCCGAAAATCATAACTGCAAACCTTTCAAAACAAACACCTAAACCCTAACCCCCCCCCCCCCCCCAAGAAAAAGACGTAGATAAAATACCCAGGGCCGGGGCCCTGAAATCCTGGAGAAGGAGCAGCTGTTGAAGCCGCACCCTGAGAAAGCAGGCTTAAGGTGTTTTGGGCTTAGGGTGTAGGGTTTAGGGTTTAAAGGGTGTATTTAGGGTTTAGGGTTCAGTTTAGGGCTTAGGGTGTAGGGTTTAGGGCTTCGGGTTTAGGGTTTAGGGCTTCGGGTTTAGGGTTTAGGGTGGTTGGAGCTTGGTTCCCTTTTACAAACCTGTATTTTCAAGGCCTAGGTTGCTTCGGGACCTGCGAAAGGGTAGACAACGCCCCCCCCCCCCCCCCCACCCCCTCCAAAAACAACAAGGAGCGAAACTCGGAACCTGAATCTTACTGTTTGCAGCTTAGGGTTTAGGGTTTGCAGGCTTTAGGGTTTGGGGTAGATGATTTTAGGGGGATTCCAAGAAGGAGGGCAATTGTCTTTTGGGGAGATATGGTGCCATGCCCAGGTTATTCTGTGTTCCATATTCTGGTGGGCTAGGCAGAGTACTTTTTCAGAGGATTGGAATTAGTTGAAATGGCCAGCCGTGTCATTTGCTTTAATGGATTCCATCTTCTGTAGGGGTCCTTAAGCCCTCTTGTTGCCTGTGTGGCTGGCGCCAACAGAACCCTAAAACACCCTTAGGCCCTTAATCCCATGTAACCGCAAATGATGTAAGTCCCATACACCCAACTCTAGAGCCCCACTAAACTCTACAACTCTCATCTACCCTATAAGCCTTCAAGCCACCAGTCCCAAGCACATTTAGCAAGGGTAGGCCCAGGTGGTCCTCGACTTCTCAAGGGCTTCACCACTCCTAAGGCAGCTCGCCCTTAGAGAGCTTTGGCTTTAGGCTCAATCATGTCCGTTTGCCCGGCAAAATGTCTGGTCAAAGCCCTAGAGAGGCGTCGGAGGGACCTGCGCAGGGCAAACGGGCACGATGGAGCCTGGTTTTAGGCTTTAGGGGTCGGATGAGTAAGGGCACTAACAGGTCAAAAGGGTCTTATAGCTTGGGGTATAGACCGCTGAACTTTGTTTACTGCATCCCTGACTGAAACCCTGAACCATAAAAGACAACCCCTAAATCCTAACCCTAAACCCTAAACCCTAAACCCTAAACTTTTCGAAGCCTGATGAAGGCGGGACGCACTGCACGTGTTCAGAAAGCTGCAAGTGGCCACGGCCGAGGACCGTTTAGGGCTGAAAAATCAGGGTTTTAGGGGTTTTGGGGGTTTTCGGGTTTTGGGGTTTAGGGTTTTAGGGGTTTGGGGGTTTTTAGGCTTAGGGGTTTTGGGTTTTGGGGTTTAGGGTTTTAGGGTTCAGGGTTTTTAGGGGTTTTGGGGGTTTTAGGGTTTTAGGGGTTTTAGGGTTTTGGGGGTTTTGGGGTTTAGGGTTTTAGGGTTTTAGGGTTTAGGGTTTTAGGGTTTTAGGGTTTAGGGTTTTAGGGGTTTAGGGTTTTAGGGTTTTAGGGTTTAGGGTTTTAGGGTTCAGGGTTTTAGGGGTTTAGGTTCTGGGGTTTAGGGTTTTAATTGGGTTTTAGGGTTCAGGGTTTTAGGGGTTTTAGGTTTTGGGGTTTTCGGGTTTTGGGGTTTTCGGGTTTTAGGGTTTTAGGTTTTAGGGTTTTAGGGGTTTTAGGGGTTTCAGGGGTTTTAGGTTTTGGGGTTTTAGGGTTTTAGGGTTTTAGAATTTAGGGTTTTTGGGTTTTTGGGATTTAGTGTTTTAGGGTTTAGGGTTTTAAGGTTCAGAGTGCCTAAACCCTACACGCTGAACCCCATGCCCTGCGCTCACTTGCGTGAGACCTCATGAATGCCCTAAGCCCTCAACATCCATAAAGCCATACTGCATGGAGGGGTTGTTCTGCGCATTCGAAGGAATCTAAGTGTAAGGGGTTTAGCGTTTAGGGGTTCATCACGTGTTGAGCACTTCCCCAAGTCATACCCTTCAAGCCACAAGACCCTGAAAACCCTTTTACCCCAAACCCTACGTCCCAACCCCAGGCCGCCATTTGCCGAAACCCCGTAAACCCCAAATCCCAAGAACTCTTAACCCTCAACCCCCAAACTCCTTAACCTGCAACCCTGAAACTCACGCGATTCGGCTGTGTCGGGTCATGGATTGGCCGAGGAAAAACGATTCTGAGAGTTAGGGATCCCAAGGCCTAAACTCGAAACCCTAAACCTCAAACCCTAGACCCCAAGATTTCCGAAGTAAAGGCGATCACGTAAAGGCTCTCAATAGGGAATGTTAGGAACTTAGGTGCCCTTCATTAATTTTAACGCTATGCGACCCGCCTCGGCCCGGCCCAGCGCATCCGCGAGAGCATGGTGATTCCGCAGCGCCCAAGTCGCTGGGTACCCCAAGCAAAAAGGGTTGGGTTGAGGGTTCAGGCTTCCAGGTTTATGGCTTAGGGCTCAAGGCGGGGAGGGAGGCTCTGAAAGATGCCCCCCCCTCCATGGCATCCCCCGCATGTTATATCCACCCCCAAACCCTGCCCGTTAACCCCAAAAACACGATGGACCACAGGGGAGGGGGGGGACAGAGAAACCCTCAACGTAAGAAACCCTGAACCCAAAGCCCTGCAACCAGCCCTGCAACCTAAACCCACCAATGAACTACAGGGGAGAAGGGTAAACCCGAAACCTTAACCGCTTTAACCCTGAACCGTAAACCCAGCACGAACCACAGGGGGGAGCGGGGAAACCGTAAACATACCATTACCCCAAACCTTGAACCCGAAACTCTAAACCCATCGTGAACCAATTGTCCAAGCGGGTCAGAGTGAAAATCCTGAACTCTACAACCTAACCCTAAACCTTACACCCTTGAACCACAGAGGGGGGGGGGGGGGGTGGGCGACCATGAACCACAGGGGGGATACCATGGGGGGAGGGGGGGGGGGGGGGGGGGGGGGGGGGGGTGCGCCTATGCTGACCCGAAGCTGCAAACCTCTAAGCCGTAAGCCCTAACCCCTAAGCCTTAAACCCTAAACCCTAAACCCTAAGCCCTAAATCCCCCAAAGAGCAGGAGAAGCCGGACCTATACACCGAAGCGGCCGGGGCCCTCGGCTGGGCAAGGAATCATCCCGCGCTTTAGGGTTTAGGGTTCAGGTTTTAGGTTTAGGGTTTAGGGTTTAGGGTTTAGGAATCATCCTGCATAGCCCAGTTTCTGGAACTTTCTTGGGCGAGTTTTGTTGAGGAGAGGGCTTCAGGAGGCTTGACACTTGAATGATTTCAATCTGGAGAACTGGGAGTTGAAATAACATTCGTGTATCAGGTGATCTATTCCAAGAGAACCACAAAGGACTGTCAACAGGATGATAAGTATGATTTACAAATAGTTTACTGTTTTGTTTCAACTTTCCGAAACCGAAAGCTCAGATGGTGCCAGCCTAGGTAGAGTTAGAGTTTCTGAACTGTCTAGCTTCATCCCTGGTTTCAGGCAAACTCTGAGTTAAACCCTAAACCCTAAACCCATTCTACCACGCTTTTGTGAGGTCCAGCTCTTTGATGGGATCGAGGGCCGTGGCTTCTGCGGCATGGCTAGCGCCGGCGAGCTTAATGGTAGCTGAGTGGTCCCCCTTTTGCCCCCTTTTTTGTTTCAAGGTTCCTTTTGCAAAGTAACCCTAAACCCTAAGTAAACCCTAAACCCATAAAAAAGGGAACCACTATTTTTTTCAATGTGGTTCCTGGGCTACGAAGTTCAAGGTTTAGTATTCAGAGGTGTTCATAGGGTTTGCGCAGCTTGATGGCTTCAGTCCAGAGTTTCTTTGGGGTTGACTGTAGGGTTTAAGCTACCCCCCCCCCCCTTCCCCACACTGTTGCAGTTGAGGCATCAGCGTGCCTCAAGATGCTTTGCTATACGAAGACATCTTGCAGATGCATATATAAATATAAATAGAAACACAGATATAAATAAAAATGTATACAACATATATATATATATATAATATAAATAAGTATATATATATGTATATATCTATATATATATATATATATATGCGAAGAGATATAGCTATATTGCAGAAGGCTGTTCCCCCTGAAAGCCTTGCAACTTCACTGTCACATGTTAAGCACATCGGAGCCAGGATACCAAGCCGCTTTCACTTCGACCGCTCAACCCGGAGCCCAGAACTAAACCCTCTTAAACCCCATAAGCCCTGCAAAACCCCACAAACCCTATAGTTAAATCCTATAAAAAAACTCAAAAAACCCTGGGAACCTTGTACTTAAACCCTGAACCCGATAAACTCCAAAGCCCAACTCCTCCACTTTGCATGCCAAAAGCCTCTTCTCGCCCTAAACCCTGAACCCTAAACCCTGAACCCTAAACCCTAAACCCTAAAGCTGAATAAGCCTTGCCAGGGCGCGCTCACGCAGCGCCCTGAGCATGGGGTTGAGGGATTTGGGGCTTCGGGGTTCAGGGTTTAGGGTTTAGGGTTTAGGGTTTAGGGTTTAGCGTTTAGGGTTTAGGGTTTAGGGTTTAGGGTTTAGGGTTTAGGGTTTAGGGCAAAGATCCGATATGAAGCCAGGGTTCTTTATCATAAGGTTTACAAGAGGTTCGTAGCTGCAAGATGGCTGTCTAGGGTGTAAACGCACAGGTCTTACGTGGCTTGTAGGCTGAACAAAGGGCTTTAAGCTCCTTCGGATCTGTTGGTTCGGGGTGTAGGGTAGTTAGGGTCGTCTCTTTAGCTCCGCTGGTTCTCCCTCGACAAGAGGGAGTCCCTAAACCCTAAACCCTAAACCCTAAACCCTAAACCCTAAACCCTAAACCCTAAACCCTAAACCCTAAACCCTAAACCCTAAACCCTAAACCCTAAACCCTAAACCCTAAACCCTAAACCCTAAACCCTAAACCCTAAACCCTAAACCCTAAACC
The DNA here is from genome assembly GCA_905221605.1 of Symbiodinium natans. Classification (NCBI taxonomy): domain Eukaryota; class Dinophyceae; order Suessiales; family Symbiodiniaceae; genus Symbiodinium; species Symbiodinium natans. Next base: position 446,557 of record CAJNDS010002369.1, on the reverse strand, counting down.
CTAAACCCTAAACCCTAAATAAATCCTCAACCCTGAACCCTCCCGCCTTGCTATTGAGTGTGTAAAATGCTGTACGAGGTTCCATCTGTTCGGGGCTTGTTCTGAACTAGGGTCATTTGTAGGACCGCTGGCAGGGAGCTCATTGCCCAAGAAACCCTCAAAACCCTGAACCCTCAAAACCCTGAACCCTCAAAACCCTGAACCCTCAAAACCGTAAACCCTCAAGACGCTAAGACCTCAAACCACCCAACCCTCAAAACCCTCTACCCTGAAAACTGCCTGGTTTGGAACTGAGGTCTGCCAGGATTGTTTTTTGCAACGCCGTGATGGAGTGCAGGGCCCCCGGGACAGTTTGTTGTGCCAAGTCGGGGGTATCTGGAGCAGAGCGCGAGGTTTGGGGTATTAGGGCTTAGGGTTTAGGCTTTAGGCTTAGACTTTAGGCTTTAGGCTTTAGGCTTCAGGGTTTAGGGTTTAGGGCTTAGGGTAGCTTGGAGGCAAGTCGTCGGGGCTAAAGGGCTTATGAGGTCGATACGGCCTGTGTAGAGTTTCTTAGGGTTCCCATCGTGTTCAAACTGGCAAATGGGGGTGTCCGAAATTAGGGGTACCTTCTTGGGGTCCTCCTTATCAGAGAAACCTACTATTTGGAGGACTATATTGGGGGCCCTGTATTTTCGTAAACCGTAGGGTATCGGGGCGTAGATCTCTCCATGCGTATTGGCTCAGTTGGAACCTAAAACCCCTAAAACATCCCTAAAGCCCCTAAAACCCCTAAAACTTCTAAAGCCCCTAAAGCCCCTAAAACCCCTAACGCTTCTAAAACCCTGGACCGCAGCATGGGCTACTGCTTGCACTTTGCGTTGTGGAGCTTAGCCCCTGAACCTGTGGGGGTTTCCGAGTGAACCATGAACATCCCTCCTGGAACCAATCCTAGATCCCTTTAAACCCTAAACCCTAAACCCTAAACCCTAAACCCTAAACCCTAAACCCTAAACCCTAAACCCTAAACCCTAAAAACAAAACCGAAGCCCCTAAGCCGGCGGAGCCATGGTAGCGCCCGAGCAGAGGGGCCTTTGGAGGCCTGGGGCCCCCAAGGAAGTGGAGTTAGGGTTTAAGGGTTTGGGGTTTAGGGTTTATTGTTTAGGGTTTAGGGTTTGGGGTTTTGGGGTTTAGGGTTTAGGGCTTGAGGTTTGGGGTTTGGGGTTTAGGGTTTAGGGCTTGGGGTTTGGGGTTTGGGGTTTAGGGTTTGGGGTTTCGGTTTAGAGTTATAGGTTTCGGTGGCTTGCAGGGTTTACTAGAACTTATAGGGGTAGCTTGCAAAGGGAGCTGGCAGATGTGTGCGTCGAGTATGTGTGGGGGTTGTGGTTTGGCGGCTAGAGGAATGTTGTCGCACAGTCTTCGCCTCAAAATCCTAAAGCCCTGAAATCCTTCAGCCCTACAATCCTGAGTGGCCCCAAACCCTATGGCCAGGCCCCCAAAATCAGCCCAAAACCCAAAGCCCAAAGCCCCGAGACTAGGGGTTTATGGGCCTATGGGTTTCCCCCCTAATGGCCTGTAAGAGCCTACCCGACATATGGGAAGCCATATGAGAAGGACCTTCCCCCCCTAAACCCTAACCCGCGCCTTCGTGTATATGAAGCAGGGTTTATATTCCTTGTGTCCCCAAGAGGACGCCCAGTATATGCATCACCAATATTCAGTATTAACAAGGAACCTTAGACATAACAGTAAACAACTTAAATAAACAAATACATAAACAAGCATATATCAGAAACCAGAACCTTAAACATAGCAGTACATAAAAAAAGTATATATATATATATATCAATAAATATATAAATAAATATATATATATATACAACAGTAGCATAAACCCTGTTTCATATGGGGCCAGAGGCATGGTCTACCTGCTGCCCAAGGCCTCTTGCTTCGGTGCCAGGGCTGAAAAAAAAAACCTGGCCCGCGAAGCTCAAGGCTTCAGAGTTGTCAGTCCGAAACGACTATTTGCTGAAGAACCCCCCCCCCCCAAAAAAAAAAAAAAAAAATAATAATAAAACAAAAAGACCAAAAACAAAACAAAAGAGATAAGACTCCCATTCTGATAAGGAAGAATGTGTTCATTTTTGTTGGGGGGGGGTGCTTTAGTCAACTAGTAGCAAAGTGGCATCCCTGAAGAGCTCATTTCACTTTTCTTTGAAGTCCCGAAGACACCTGATGGTTTTTTCAGGAAACAGGAGTTGGGTTGCCCGAGTACTTTGGTAGACACCCCCGAATCCTAAAACTCTGAGCCCGTAGCCTTTGCCAGCTAAGACGCTGAAGCCACCTTCTTCAAGTGCTGCCGCCTGGCAGCAAGTATTCGGGGTCGTCAGAATATGAGCCAAGAATTTGGGGCAAATCTCCCAAAAACGCTGCATGTCCTAAAGCCATGAATCGCCGGGGCCTCCGGCGTCTGATCTCACTCCTGGCATTCGAGTCTTGAAGCGGCAGTTTCGTGCTTTGCGAACTCGGTGGAACATTTTTCAGAGGGTTTTTTGCAGGGCCATCCTACCTAACTTGCAGACACCTTGAAGTGTAGATCTTGCAGCTCAGGCCATTATGCTTTCGAGCGCCGAGGCAATCCCCTCTGCTGGGACAAGGCCCCCACGCGTGCAAACAGGTCTCCTAAACGTTCCACATGCCTGCTTCACGTAGAGCTTCGCTCTTCTGTGAACGTGGAGTTGCCCGGGTGTAGTGTAGCGCAGTACAATTAGATTGTAGGGTTCAGTTTCTGCCTCCAAAACTCCGAACACCAGAGCCTCGCCCCAAAACGGCCTAAACCCTAAACCCTAAACCCTAAAGCCCGAAACCCGACTCCCCAAGCTCTCGAGGCCCTCGGAGCCGCTGAGAATCTCAATTTCGACCTTTGCTGTCAACTGGCATCCTGGAACGACCATGACGCATCCATCCCGCACCTCGGCAAAAGAAAGGCCCCTGGGAATTCTTGGAGGGTTCAATGGAATGTCCACTCTGCAGTGAAAACAGAAAACTTCTTGGGCACTCAACTTGCCTTATAATTTAGAAGGCAATGGGTTCCGGGACTGAACCCTGATCATGAGCTACTTTCTCAGCTTGCTAAGGCTTCTTTTCTCTACATTCCTCCGCGCAGCGCGCCTTGAATGTGGGCTCAGGGTTCAGTGATTCAGTGGATTGGGGGTTAGGGTCTTGAGAGTTGTGAAGCCCAAATTAAGTTAAGAAGCCACAGCTCACAACAGCGCCATATCCAGATGAGCAGGGCTTTTGGGGTTCTTGGGGTTGTATTTCAGGTTCAGAGCGTGCGGGAAGAAGGCTGTGTACAACGCCAGGCTTCAAGGGTGCACCCCTCAGTGCAAGCTCAACTAAACTTACCCTAGCGCTGCAACCTTACAGACCAAGGCCCCAGAAGCCCCAAGCCCGATATTCTCCTCCCCCACCAACTCACAATGGGTTGATGCTTGCAGCCATGCGGGGGCCCCTCAGAGTCTAGATCGACCGACCCTAAACCCTAAACCCTAAACCCTAAACCCTAAATCCTAAACCCTAAGCCCTAAGCCCTAAGCCCTAAACCCTAAACCCTAAACCCTAAACCCTAAACCCTAAACCCTAAACCCTAAACCCTAAACCCTAAACCCTAAACCCTAAACCCTAAACCCTAAACCCTAAACCCTAAACCCAACACGACAGAGCATAGGTCGCCTACAAGCCTCCGGTGGCCCGCAAGCCCGTCGTTGCTCAGCAAGTACAGTCGGCTCAGCCGGTCAACTCGGTTCATGTAGGGGTGGGTTTCGGGTTTAGGATTTAGGATTTAGGGTTTAGGGTTTAGGGTTCAGGGTTCAGGGTTTATTGTTTAGGGTTCCTATTAATTTCTTAAGAACCACCCAAAACATGTGTAAAAAAGTAGTCCTCCTTATCAGGGCAATACAGGGAATTCGATAGATTTGTGTTTTTGGGGGCTCTTAAGCAAATATCAGGGTTCATGTAGGGGGGCGGGTTTCGGGTTTAGCCTTTTTGTTGTCGGGAACGATGTCCACAGTTTTGGTCCCGTTTAGCTCAACCGGGGCTGCGGGATTTTGGCAATCCGAGTTTTGGGGTAGCTGGGAGACAGCATGGGGTCTTCATGGTGGTAAGCCGCTCATGCGCCTCAGCCTGAGACTTACAGCCACCACCCCGAAACCCTAAACCCTACGTAAACAGTAAATCCTAAACCTTAAACCTCCCCTCGTACCTTGAGAACCCACTGCGCCCACATCTTGGCAAGGTTATCGCGTTAGAGGTCCTTACAGTGGCTTGTGAGAAAAAAACAAGGTTGTGGGGGGTTTCTTGAGGTATACCCTAAGCCCGAACTAAGGCTTACATCCGAGCATCTGTGTGCTGATGACTCCCTAGTTACTCCTAACTAGATTCAGTGAACCTCTGAGACCCGAAACCCTAAATCCTAAACCTCGTAGACCCGAACCCTAAACCCTAAATCCTAAACCCTAAACCCTATACCCTGAACCTTATAAACCCTGAACTGAGGAGTTGGAGATCCACCAACTAGCAGAGCCGAAACTCTCCGCCCATGCGATGCAGTTGAAACTTGGTGCCTTGGCACAAGTACCGTTCGGGACCTTGCCGCCCTAAACCCTATAAACCCTATAAACCCTATAAACCCTGTAAACCCTATAAACCTTATTAACCCTATGAACCCTGTAAACCCTGTACCCTGTATTGGAACCCTATACCCTGTATAAACCCCATACCCTGTATAAACCCCTAAACCGAAGAAGCTTGGGGCTCAATAACCTCAACCCTGAACCCTAAACCCTAAACCCTAAATCCTAAACCCTAAACCCTAAACCCTAAACCCTAAACCCTAAACCCTAAACCCTAAACCGAAGAAGCTTGGGGCTCTAGGGGTCTGCGGGTTTGGGGGTTCGGAGCTCGGAGCTCGGCAACCCGGATCCCCATCTGCAAAAAAATCTGCCTAAACCCTAAACCCTAAACCCTAAACCCTAAACCCTAAACCCTAAACCCTAAACCCTAAACCCTAAACCCTAAACCCTAAACCCTAAACCCTAAACCCTAAACCCTAAACCCTAAACCCTAAACCCTCCCCTACCTGCAAAATCTGTGCCAGACGAGAGTTTTGAACTCAGCAACCTGTTGTAGTCGGAATCTTAGAAGTTTAGGGTTTAGGGTTTCGGGGTTTCATGTAAGGGCTTAAGGGTTCAGGGATGTGATTTGTAGGGCTTTGAGCCTACCGTGCTTTTTTTCGCACTATTGTCAAAGGACTGAAGGTACGCCCCAGACTGCTCAGCCCCAAAAGCCGCGAAGCCCCAGACACTCAAAGCCCTGATCTCTTGAACCCGAAAATCCCCGAATGCCCTCACACCCCAGCCCGAAACCCTCAGCCCTAGGCCCTAAACCCTGAACCCTAAACCCTTAGCTAAACCCTAAACCCAAAACCCTAAAGCCCTCATATGTTTTGCGGACGGCCATCATCATGTTGGGGACTGGCATTTCGGTGAACGACAAATGTCGAGAAAGTAGTTTCTGCAAAGCACACTGTGTTTTGCAGGTTTTTTGCAGGTGACAACAAAATCTGCAAAGCATCTGCAAACAATCTACAACCCAGAGTTGCACCTGCAAGCACATCGGCTGAAATTCTGCAAGCATGTCAATTTGATTGTCTGTGGATCTGCAAAACCAACGGAATCTTGTGACCCTAAACCCATAACCCCCACAACCTAAACTCCGGAACTTCAACACTCCCCAAACCCCAACTGAGGGTTTAGGGTTTAGGGTTTAGGGTTTAGGGTTTAGGGTTTGAGGCCCAGACTGGCCAGCGGGATTTCTGTGGACCGGAAGCTACCAACTCCTTAGGCGGCTTGTTGAGGGTTAGGTGTTGGGCTTCAGGGTTTAGGGTTTAGGGTTTAGGGTTGAGGGTTTAGGGTTGAGGGTTTCAATTTAGGGCTTCGGCCCTTATAGGATCTAACTGGTTTCGTGTTTCAAAAGGCTTCAAAGAGCCACGCTGGTATAAGACTGACGGCAGAAGGTGCCCTGAAATATACCTTCTGAAACCTCCTTAGAGACTCAGGTTTACCTCAAGTAGCCTTCAAACAGCAGAAGGTAGGCCTTTTGCAACTTCAACTTTTTCAGGGGAGATTACCTGCTCGAGCAAGGTTGGGGCGGGGGTTGAAGGGTTGGGAGGTTGAACCTGGCTGAGATGTCCGCAAAAATGTCCGGAGCAGGCAACGAAGCTGTGCCCCTCGTCCCTTTCCCCTCAACCTCTTTTGCAATGTAGGGTATGTTCCAAGTAAGTTAATCTGTTATGTTTATGCGTCGGGTCCTTTTAATTCTGTTTCCTGCTACTTACGATTCAGGCTTGAGGGCTTGCGCAAGTCCACAAGCATTTGCAGGGAGCAATAAGCCGAAACGCCGAAACCCCAAAGCCAACGAATCCTCAGCCCCAACCTTACTTGCCCGCAGGTGGTTCGAGTGCGGTGCTGACCTGAACCATGAAATGTGGGAGGAGACGGAGTACATCGAGTTCGGCGGAGGCCTCGTGGATTTCGCGCTTGGGGGTTTGATGCTTTGAGGGCGGTAGCCCTCCACAATGTAGCGCGCACCATTAAATTATAGTCCAGCTCTTGCCATGCTAAACCCTAAACCCTTTAAACCCTAAACCCTGAACCCTAATTAAACCCTAACCCCTAAACCCTAACATGGGCTGGCTGTACGTTTGAAGCTGCTTCTGTGGACTCTTGGCATTTCTTGGCACTTAGCCCAGCGACATGTGACTTGACTAGTTTCGAAGCTTGCCAGGGTCATGCGGGGTGGCCTGCATGCGCAAATCGTGGCATGGTTTAACCACTGCAAGTTACACCTTCCATTCCGCAAGCAGAGCAGGGTGCGTATACACGGACGAAAGCTCCATATTCAATATTCCCACCACATGCTCTTCCCTGCAAATGAAGGTGTGGGCGCCAGCAGCATTGCCGCCGCCTTGAATGGTGCTTGGGTGACCGTCGTGGACGTGTTTGCTGGCGGCACGTTGCCGAAAAACCTGGAGGCCTTCTACAACCCTATCCCTGAACCCTGAACCCTAAACCCTGAACTGGGCTGCAGAAGTCCAGGGTTTCAGGGCTAGGGCCTCGGTGCCTCACAGGCTTTTGATGTTGGGCCCTCTGTCGCAAGGGAGGGCCCGAAACCCTAAACCCTAAACCCTAAACCCTAAACCCTAAACCCTAAATCGAGGGAATGCCCTAGAAAGTCAAGTTTTCCCAGTGTGCTCAAGGATCTTCCGGCTTCTCGGGGCGGCGCAAGAATCTTTCCTGCGGCGGGCCTCTGACATCAATGTGCCAGCCACTCTCCCCGTGGTGCCCCAATCCTCCCCCTATCAGCCCTGTAACCCTTAATTGTAGCCTAAACCCTAAAAACCCTAAACCCCCAAAGTCCCCCGATTCCGAAGCTGCCAGGTGAACTTGCCGGAGTCGGTGCGGAAGAGGGTCGTCTTCTGCCAGATGAACTGGACCCAGGCGGTGCACCGCAGTCTGTCGTACCTCGTCCGTGCGAAATACGGGCGAATTTCCAGGATGGGCTATTTTCCCCATAATCAACCCTATAAAGGGCCTTTGTGGGGGGTTATAGGGTATAATCCCTTCCCCCTAATACAAAAGGCCCTCCCCCCCCCCCCCCCCCGCAGTATAAAAACCCCTCAAAACCCCTAAAGGGTTTTTAGTATTAGGGGGGGGGGGGGGGCGGGGGTTCTGATCGTTTGTCCGAACAAAACAACCAGTCCTTCTAGTTTGCTGGCTCAGTCATAGATCAGGTTTCAAGCTTTCGGCCAAATAAGTTTCAGGCTTCCCCGCCCCCTAATTCTGTAGAGATATGAAAAGGGGCGACTGCCGGATCGGGTTTTGGGGCCAGAGGTTTTTTTTAAGGGGTGTATTTATATTAGGGGGAAGGGATTAGTAGCCCGTCCTGGTTGCATCTCTTGTGCTGTGGGGGTTGTGAATGTGTTGGGCGCTTTCTGTCTTAAACCACAAAGCTCAAAACCGCCATGTCGTTGTGGTAGGGCTTCCAGCGGGTCATGGCGACAAACATGTGGTGCCAAGCCTTCTCCCGCCGAAATCACATCAGAAGGAACACTCCGATGAACTTGCCAATTAGTTTAGGGTTTTAGGGTTCGGTTTAGGGTTGAGGCTTCGAGGTCAAGAGCTTCAAAAATCAGAAAGTCCTGAACCTCAACTTTGCACCGCGTTCGCCGTCCTACTTGGTCAGAGCTAACAAGATTACGCTACCTAGCAGCGACACCGTGGTTCTTCGAAGCCCTAGCTCTGAGAACCTAAGCCCAAAACCGTTAATGTATGTTCCAAACCCTAAACCATAAACCCTTTACCCGAAACCCGAAACACTTAAACCCTATAAGCCCTAAACCCTAAACCCTAGACCCAATCTGAGGCGGCTGAGGGCCTGTCTTGCACAACGAGGGGGCCCTGCATCTGGCACCCTCCAGTTCGACCTGGTTGCCAGCGGCACATCAATCTATGGCCGCTGGGGTTGTTTAAAAGGGGGACTGGGTGGGTTGATAGGGGTTTGAGGGTTTAACGGGTTTGGCTTGAGTTGTTTTGTGTTATGGTCGGTCAGGGGGTTAGGGTTTAGGGTTCAGTTGCTAGGGGTTAAGGGCTTTTCAGGCTTTTCAGGGTGTTCAAGTTCAAGGCCCAACTGCAATGCAGGGTGCTGGAGGGCTTGCCCTGCGACATCTTGCTCAATCCAGATGCTTTACTGCTTACTGTTGGTTGGTAGGGAATGAGAAAATGAGGTACCCTTTTATCCCCCTGTATTATATCCTTTAAGGGATGATTTAGGGTACCTCATTCCCTCATTCCCTGCTAGCCAACAATAAGACTGTTGCTGAGGGCAGGTCGATGTCTGACCTTTCGACTGGTTTTTTCTTGTCGGGTTTAAGAGCAAATGCAGCAACATGTTTCAGAGGGGTCTTAAGGACCATCCTGGGCTATGTGGCCAAGTTGTAAGCCCGGTTTGCGGAATTCATGGTTTAGGGGTTCAGGATTTAGGTTAGACATGGTTTGGGGGGGTTCGCTTGTTGTGTTAGAGGCAGAGGTGTCTGGCCGAGTTCCAGGCCGGCGCAGTTTAGAGCACATCAGGCACGTTGATTTCGACAGGGATCTGGGAAGGCTACTTGCCCTAAACCCTAAACCCTGAACCCTGAACCCTAAAAGCATAAGCCCAGATTGTTGACGACCCCAAGGAGCCGGCTACTTGCTTCCTCTAATGCACGCCATCAGCAAGCCAAGGCCGGTCTACACACTTCGGGATCTAGGGTTCAGGGTTTAAGAGTTATTGGGTTGAAAGGGTTTTGAAGGGTTAGAGGGTTTATAGGATTTTGAAGGGTTAGAGGGTTTATAGGGTACATCGGGTAGATAGGGTTATAGGGTTTGCAGGGTTTGTAGGGTTGGGGTTTATAGAGTTTATAGTTTTGTTTTTTTGAGGCTTAGGGTTTACAGGGTTTATGGGGTTTATGGGGTTTAGAGGGTTTTGGGTTCAGGGTTTATAGGGTTTAGGGTTTATAGGTTAATAGGATTTATGCGGTTTATAGGGTTTACAGGGTTTGTAGGGCTTAGGGTTTAATTTGGTTTAGGGTTTTGGGTTTGGGATTTAGGCATTAGGGGGTGAAGGCTTTAGGTACCCCAAATGCCCATGTTGATGTATGTGTTTTTGGGAACCTACTTCCAGAAGCGTACTATCTCTCTTGACATGTCCTGGGCTAGGGTGGGGTGTTCCCTAGTTTCCTGAACCCGAAACCAAGCCCCGAAGGCCTGAAACCACCAACAGTCCTGAAGCCCCTTGCCCTCCCTGAACTACCTGAACAGCATCTTCAGGCTCTCTTAAGTCCCTAAACTCTGTGTGACCCTAACCCCTAAACCCTAAACCCTAAACCCTAAACCCTAAACCCTAAACCCTAAAACCAGCCTTTTGCAGCGGAGGACTCGTATCCTCCTCGCGCCCTCAGTATCGGAGCAACACTTCATCGAGCCACGACTGCAAAGGGAGCCGAGAGGTTCGAGGTTTCAGGGTTTAGGGTTTGGGGTTTGAGGTTCACAAGTTGACGCACACGACCCTAAACCCCAAACCCCAAACCCCAAAACCCCAAACCCCAAACCCTAAACCCCAAACCCCAAACCCTAAACCTCCAAGTCTTCAGGTTCCGGGTTGACATCGGACCCCTGCAGCTTTTTTTAAATTGTTTATTGCCGACCATTGCTGTAAGTCTTCTTATAGGCTTTCTCTTGGCAATTCGAAAGGTAGGTTCGGGAAGCTTAGGGTTGAGGGTTGAGGGTTTAGGGTTGAGGGTTTAGGGTTTAGGGTTGAGGGTTCAGGGTTTAGGGTTTAGGGTTCAGGTTCGTAGTGCAGGTCTGGGAATGTTTTTGCGTGGGTTGCGAAGCACCAGCCTGCCAGTCGTGTGCCCCAAAGCCTCCCCAAATTTCGTCCTGAACCCTTTTGTAGGATTATGGGATGTTTAGTGTTTGATGGGCTTAGCAAGTGAACATTCAGACTAGGATGGATTCAGGGTTCGGGGCTTGCTGTGGTAGTCAGGCATCATGAAAACACCAAAACCTGTCCAGACATCTTGAGCTTCACTTTTTTTTGTTGGGCCGGACGGTGGGATTCGGGTATCCTGCTGCAGTACGGGGTTCATTGCTTAAGCCCCAGAAAAAAGAACAGCCCACCCAGCTCGCTCTATGGGCCTTAGGGCTTAAGGTTTTACTCTACGGGATGCCGACATCGTCGGCAGAAGCACTAAGGAACCGCCTGTGTCTGGGCATCTTAGGGCGGTTACATGGTCCCTGAGTATGGGCCCTGAAGTCCTGGACCATATTAAGGGGCCATGTCTCCCTTAGAAGGTAAGCCCTTTAAACTCCTCCGCTCCCGGATTTGTCGGACGAAATGCCTCAGAAGTGGTGGGGCGGCTTCGTGCGGCGGTACTTCCGGCAACCGGGCTGCCAAGACCTCATGAAACCTCACTACCCAAAGCCTACCTGCTCACCCCAACCCCCACCCAACCGCAGCCCTAAGCCCTAAGCCCCAAGTCCCAAGCACTGAGCCCTGAGCCCTAAACCCTGAACCCTAAACCCTAAACCCTAAACCCTACACCCTACACCCTACACCCTACACCCTAAACCCCAAACGAACCCTGAGTTCGCGCCTGGCGGCTGCCTGAATCGGGGGCGTTAAAACAAGAACTCTTGGGGTGCAATCAAGCCTCAACCCTGCATCCAGTTTCGGGTCTTCTTTGCGGGTTGAGTGTTGCGAAGAGGCCCTATACGGTTTCGGGTGCAGGGTTTATGAAGTTGAAGAAGTTCAGATGCAGGGTTTTGGGAATTTCGGCATTCCTCTGGTTGGTTAGGGCTGCGCTGTCAGGTCTATCCGGGTTTTGGAGTTTAGAAGCTTATGACCTCCTGATTAAAAGTGGAAAATAGCCGGGTAGTGGCTGCACTAGGGACAACGTTGATATCAATCTACAGGCGATCATCTACACGACAACTCTGCTTTATCATTCTTTGCCACGACAAAATGGAATTCGCAACTTTGGCACATAGGCTGGTGGGTTGCCACACCCCCAACGCTGTAAGTTTGCGGATGTGGGTTGGTAGCAGCTAGAACATCGGTGAAGAGTCGACGAAGCTCTGACAGCTGGCTGATCTCGTATTCCCGTGGGACAAGAACACGTGAGCATCCCGAGCGAAGAGGCATGCATTCAGGGCGCCTCAGGTCATCACTGCGCACAGCTGTATTTTGGGGCACCATGCCCTCTACACCCTAAGCCCTAGAACCGCTTCCACAACCGGAGCCGGTTTTGACTTGTTTCTTGACTGGCGCGGTGAGACATGTACGCTGAGTGTGCGCACAACAACCACTCAACCCTCAGCCCTAAACCCTAAACCCTAAACATTAAACTGCCCCAGAGCCTAAACTGAACCGAATCCCAGGGGGACGGTGGTGCACCCGGATCACTTCCTGACTTCGGCACACAGGTTGCCGGGATCGGAGTTGATTCGGGTTTAGGGTATAGGGTTCAGGGTTTAGGGTTTAGGGTTTGGGATTTAGTGTTGAGGGTTAAGGGTTTGGGGTTTATAGAAATTGTATAGGATTTGGGTCCCAATAATGTTTAGACCCAAACGGTCTGCCTGAAAACCCTCAACCCTAAACCCTAAACCCGAAAAAGTTTTCTTCTAGAATCTATTTTTGGCTTTTTTGTGAGGGGAGCAAAGGGTGCTGCCCGGGCAGGTTTAAGTAAATTGAGAATTTGGCCGTCCGGGCGCCTTGGATTAGTACGCTCAAACTCTGTTTTTTTTCAGCTGTTTAGACAAATATCTTAGGAAGTTCAGAATGATATCACATACAGTGTCGATTGATTTTGTCTTGAGGGTTTAGGATTTAGGGCTTAGGGCATCTAATTATGCACCACTGCACTGCTCTATCGTTCCAAAGAGCAAGATCCTAAATTTACACCCTGAGCCCTAAATCCCTAAACCCTAAACCCCAAGCACATTGAAGCGCGGGAAGTAGTGTGGGGCCACACACCCCCGAATCTTGGCAACAGGCAAAAGCTGCCCCCGACCAAGGGCTGCGTCAAGAAGTTCGGATTTGGTTTGGGGTTTAGGGTTTAGGGTTTAGGGTTTAGGGTTTAGGGTTTAGGGTTTGGGGTTTAGGGTTTGGGGTTTAGGGTTTAGGGTTTAGGGTTTAGGGCCCCGATACTTCTGACCCTGGCCTCTACATCCACTGCGAGGTCTTCTTGGGCACCGCTCTGCGAGGGCACATGCCCGCTGTACGAGGCCGGAGTGCTAAGGAGGTTCTACTGGCTGGTTCTTGGTAGGGTTTAGGGTTCAGGGTTCAGGGTTCAGGGTTTAGGGTTTAGGGTTTAGGGTTTAGGGTTTAGGGTTTAGGGTTTAGGGTTTAGGGTTTAGTTGACTGAGGGTTTGGTAGGGTTTAGGGCTAGTTGGGTTTCTATTTTTTACTTCATATTAGCATTGTTCAATGCTTTTTTGGCCGGCGGGGGGTGGGGGGGGTTGGTGGTTGGTGCTTAGGCTTAGGGGTGGTTGTTTGGCTGTCTCGGGCCTTCTTGGGGAAATTCAAGCGGCTGGTGAAGGCAGCATTTGTGGTCCTGCACTGCGCCATGCAAGGCCCTAAACCCTAAACCCTAAACCCTAAAGGTATTCGGGCCCATGTGGAATCCGAGCCCGACCAGCGGAAGGCTTCGCAGAGGAGGGGCATGTTTGCCTTGCTGTGGTTTGTAGGGCGGTGTGGTGTGCGGGAGGTCCCTAAACCCTCTGAGCTCTAAACCCTAAACCCTCAACCCTAAACCCCTAAAGAATGTTTGGAGCAAAGACCCCGGGAGGATCCGTGCTTCAACCTTGGCATTTCTCACGGGGTGCGGGTGCTTGCTGGCCCTTCGCTGAGGGAGCGCACCGAGATGGCGAGTCCCAAAGTGCAGAGAAATGGATGGTCAGGAGTTGGGGGTCGAGGCTTGAATGATAGGGATGCCAGGTGTAACCCAACATAATTACCCAAACCCTTTGCTTGGGGCTTGGATTTGGCAACTTTAAGACCATCATTGTTATGACGATAGTGAGTGCTTTTTTGATTCATTACCATGACTGGCATCACTTGTTTGTTTACGATGACTACTTACTGTGGTTTCTCTGATTTCTATGACCACTATCATTGCCATTCATACCATGAGAACTATTTATGCGATTGTTGCTAATTCGTGCTGTATTACTAGTAGTAACCAGTACTATGATATATGTCACATTAAGCTTAAAATCTTACAAGTCCCTGGCCTCACAGACTCTAAGCCCCCTACAAACCCCGAAGCCCAGAACCCTTGACAAACTTACAAGCCTGCCAACCCTTTGTGCCATGCATATCCCGGATATACCCTGCGAACCCTGTGTCCCTATGTGCACACCGCGCAAATCCTAGAGAAAACCTGTAAAACCCTACATACACCCGACAAACTCCAATATACACGCTATACATCCTACACACACCCTATAACCCCCAATGTACCCTATGAACCCACATACACGCAAGTAATGGTCCCTAATACACCCTAGAAGCCCTGCTATACACTGTATAAACCCTAAACCCTAAACCCTAAACCCTAAGCCCTAAACCCTAAACCCTAAACAGCCTAACCCCTAAACCCTAACCCTAATCACATCTTGCTTCGGCCCAGGCGATGGCCTCGAGGCGCTTCGTGGGGCCCAGGACTTCATGTGTTGCTGGTGCCCGCAGCTTAGGAGGGTTTGGGTTTAGGGTTTAGGGTATTAGGGTTTAGGATTTAGGGTTCAGGGTTCAGGGTTCAGGGTTCAGGGTTTAGGGTTTAGGGTTTAGGGTTCAGGGTGTTCATAGAGGCTAGGGTCAGGGTTTTTGGGTGTAGGATTTAGGGGCTCACAGGGTTTAGGGTTTAGCTTTCAGGTTTTTAACCACTCTGCAGGCCTAGCGCCCTAGCATGTCATTGTGGACTGCTGCAGCGTTTAAGGGCTCATACACCATGAGATCCTGGGGAAAGGGCGGCAGGCAGCGAAAGAAAAGCAGAACCATGGCTCCCGTCTTGGCTTAGGGCTTAGGGTTTAGGGTTTAGGGTTTAGGGTTTAGGGGAGGGGTGTCTGGGATCATGGTGCGGTTGGCGGCTACTTGGGCCTCGCTGTGCGTCCTCGCGCACGCAGCGCCGCTGCGCGTGATCCTTGACACGGACATCGGCGACGACATCGACGATGCTTGGGCACTGAGCGCCTTGCTGCAAGACCCGAGGGTGGAAGCTTGGCTGCTTTCTCAGATCTTAATCTCCGCTGTTTCTGGACACAGACCTGAATCAGGGCAAGTCTGACAGCTAGGAGAAGGATTCAACTTGGGATGTTCTCCCTTATACAAGCAGTCCTTAATGGGGATTACAAAAAGTGGGGGTACTAGAATCCCTGGCTGTTAGTATAAGGGGGAACATCCCAACACTCAGCCTTCAACTTCAAGGATCTGCGGCTGGTGGTGACGGACTCCTACTCCAGCCTACACCGGGCTCAAGTCTTAGCCAAGTTCCTCGACCTGGCGGGGCGCCTCAACGATGTCCCGGCCATTGCGTTGGGGCCCAA
The DNA here is from genome assembly GCA_905221605.1 of Symbiodinium natans. NCBI lineage: Eukaryota > Dinophyceae > Suessiales > Symbiodiniaceae > Symbiodinium > Symbiodinium natans. The sequence continues at coordinate 431,384 of CAJNDS010002369.1, read as the reverse complement.
CACCACAGGGAAGCCTCTCATCATGGTGGCTCCGGCGTTCTATGCAAGGCTTTGTGAAAATTGTTCGAAACCCCTTCCAGAAGTAAGGCAGCAGTAGCAGCAGATGAGGGAGCGAGACGGAGTGAGCAAGACTCAGCCACTTCTTGAATGTGTATTTTCATGATGATATAGCAATAGACTCGTATAGCTAGAGAGTACTATAGTCATGCAATGAATAGCTGAGTAAGCAAATTTGGTACATAGCAACCCAGTTCGATCTCAACTTGCACTTCGTTTTCCAACTATCCTGGCAGTAGCTGAGGAGGGCTGGGCCAGCCCGAAGGACTTGGCGAAGTTCCCGGGCACGATCCACGACTCGGCCGCGGACGCCATCATCGAGGAGGTCACCCAAGCTGTGCAGGACTCTGGGTAGGCCCTCGGGGATATTTCTTTCTTTTCCCCTAGTAGGGGCTAAGGGTTGAGGGTTTAGGGTTTAAGAGGGATCCTATCTAGGAATAAGGGTTTAACGGGCCAACCTGGTCATTCCGGCTGGTGATTTAGGCTCCGGTGATGCACCAGGCCCGTGGGCTCCATTAGCCATCGCAGAAAATGTCACAGGGTTTAGGGGGTTTAGGGGGTTTAGGGGGTTTAGGGGGTTTAGGGGGTTTAGGGTTTAGGGTTTAGGGCAAAAGTTTCCCTCGCAGGACCAGGCGCCCATCTCATTGCTGGTGCTGTCGCCCTGCCCAGCTGTGGCACATGCACTGCAACGTGCCCCGTGGTTTCTTGGCTGCTTGTGAGTTTTGCCGGACAGGTGGTGGCACTGTGGGAAAGAAGTGCATCAAACCCTAAACCCCAAACCCCAAACCCTAAACCCTAAACCCTAAACCCTCAACCCCATATGCAAAATGGGTCATGTAAGTGCGGAAGAGGGCCCCACTACCATCGCAGGTTGAGCCGTGTGGCCTCCATCCATGCAATGGGCGGAAGCATCTGGCATGGAAACAACGGAACTGGGCTGCCGGTTCCTGAATGGAACGTGCGAGCAGATGTGGCGAGCTCTCGGGTGCTATATGCCCATCTCAACGTCACCGCGCCCTTGGATGTAGCAGGTCTGGCTCAAATAGACGGGCCTGCCTTTGGGAAGCTGCTGCAATGTCAGGGCCATGTGCCTGTCGTCCGGGCACTCCTGCACATGCTCACTTGGCAGCTGAGTAGATAACTTTTAAACCTTTTTGGTGTATATACATGCCTACCAGAATTCAAAGGTTAACAAAACAACCCTAAGCCCTAAACCCTAAACCCTAAACCCAGATTACTCGGCAACTAGGTTCAAGACTTGGCTCCCCCGCTGCCCATGGCCACCAGTCTTGGACGGCCCTAAGGGGCCAGCTAGCTCGGTGCGCTCTTCCGTTGTGTGTCTTGGTTGCCCTTCCTGTGTTTGGGGTTGGGGGTTTAGGGTTTTAGGGCTTAGGGTTTAGGGTTTAGGGTTTAGGGTTTAGGGTTTAGGGTTTAGGGGTCGCTTTCCATAACATCTGGCCAAAACCTAAACCCTAAACCCTTAAGATGACGACTCCGAGGGACCGGGGGGGGGGGGGGGGGGGCGCTTTCTCTCCTTTTGGTTGTCGCACTGTTTGGCCATTTTTTGGGATGCTCCCCCTGATACTAATAGGGATTCTCGTACCCCCTATTTTTAGCCCTATTAAGGACTGTTACTATAAGGGGGAACATTCCAAGCACCCTAAACCCTAAACCCTAAACCCTATACCCTATACTACCCTAAACCCTAAACCCTAAACCCTAAACCCTATGTTGGGCCATTCTGGTTAGAATGGGGCTACCCGAAGGTATGATGCAGTGGCGGTGAGCACACTGCAACGAGCTCATAGAACTTGCGACCCTGCGGGTCGCCATTGACGACCAGGGCTTTACCCGCCCCTGGGGGATTGTTGGGGATGTTTTTGATGTTTTGGTACTATAATTCCTAAGAAAGAACAAACAATATGTATATATATATATATATTTTTTTTTTTAAAAAAAATATATATATAAATATATATATATATATATACATTTTTTGCGAGGTTTCCAAGTCCAGTTAAGGCCCCGCCAGCAGCGGCTGGCGGGTCACTGCGGGAGTGCGCTGGCGCGAGCTCGACCGTTGGGAGACGAACTTCGTGGACTTGCTCCTATATCCCTATTTTGGAATTATTTCTTATTTTTGTTTATATAAAGCCCAAGAGGGTATTTAAACATAATATTTTTATATAAAACCCAAGAGGATATGAAAAAAAAATGTTTTTTCTTCAGGTTCTAAGGGGAGTATAGGCTCTGCGGCGCTACCGATGCCTCCCTGGTGGTGTAGCTGGTGGTGTAGCTGAGCTTGCAGCCGAAGGCCAAGTAGCGAGAAAACAACGCCCCTGCGAGCCCCAGTTTCTTCTTGGCGGCAATTTAGTTCGAGGACCACCAGCTAAGTATAAGTGACCTCAGTGGGGCGAAGTCTTCGGCGAGTAAGAACTATATACCTTCAGATCGAAGGCACGGTTGGTAGTGTCTTAGTAGGGAAGTACGCAAGTAGGCACTTCGGATTCCCTTATGTACCCCTTTAAGGGGTTAAGCTTCTAAGGGGTCATTCTGGGCACCGAATTCCCAAAGTTTCCTATTTTAAGTCGACATTTTTCTGCCTTAATACAGTCAGCACCGAAGCTTCTAAGCCCCTAAGCCCCATTCCAAAAGTTGTCACTATGTCCAATGAACCCCAAACCCTAATACCTCAAGACCGTATAGGAACCAAAAACCAGTTGGAACCGCTGAGGACCAGTAAAGTTACTCTTAGTTTGCCTGCCTGCACTTTCGCCTCACAGGACACGAGGGACTCGGCGGCAGCGGCGCTTGCATAGCCGGCGCGTGCTTGGTTTTGCGAGCCTCTTGCTTAGAAAGCCCCCCCAAAGCTCCTAAACCACTCAAGCCCAAATCCCGACCCCTACAGCTTTTAACCCCGAGCGGGCCCCGTCTGGGATCACAGAGCATACTTCTGCAGCCACGGAACTTGAGTGAAGCCTGAAAACTTTCGAGGTTGGCCCACCCTCCCCCCCCCCCCCCCCCCCCCCCCCCAACTATCCTTAATTGGGTTCTATCGGGCCTCGCTAGCAGGAGCTTTTGCCAGCAGAAGTATAGGGCATGGGATTGGAGAGGCAGGAGCTCTATAGAGCCCTCAACTCTACACTCCAAGCATTGGACTTCGGGTTTAGAATTTATAAGCCCTAAACCCTAAACCCCAAACTCCTAAACCCTAAACCCCTGGAACGGTTTCAGATGCCAGGCCTTCGGGTTTAGGCAGCTCTCGCGGCCTTGGCCAGGTGGAGCGCATCGTTCCCATCATCTTCTCCACCTGACCCTGAGTTAACTAACAATTAGCCCTCAGTGCGCCCCATAACCCCCCCCCAAACCCTAAACCCTAAAACCTAAACCCCAAATCAGGGGCACGTAGGCGGCCATTGTCATGGGTAGCCGGGGACCCGACACCCGAAGCCCTAAAGTCCGCGGCCTGAACCTCCAAATCAAGAGTATCCCGCAGGGTCTATTGCCCGTAGTCCTGGATCCTCTGGTGCCCTAAGCTTTATAAACCCTAAACCCTCACCCGAAACCCTAAACCCTATACCCTATACCCTAAATCAACAATTCTCAGCCCCCCCAAAAACCCCCCATACATCTTCAGGGGCTTTCGCTGAGCCAGAAGAGTCACCGCAAGATCGACGTCATGACCTCGTAGCTTGCCGTTTAGGGTTTAGGGTTTAGGTGTTAGTGTTTAGGGCCTTGAGCTGAGACATCACCGTCATGGGTTTCAGGTTTTGGATATCATCTTGCTCGCGCAGCAGGTTCTGCGAAAACTATGTATCGTGTCACTACATTGCCCAGAGTTTCAGTGACATGCCGAACAACCAAGACTTGTGGTGAATTTAGGATGGAAGCATCAGGATCTATGCGCATGCCCCTTAGCCCCTGAGTCCTCAGTCTAGATCGACTGAGCTGCGGGCGTGGCACAAAGATGCCGCCGCACCCGTTTCAGTAACACAGCCTCCTTTCAGCCTGCCTCCTACGGTTTCGGGCACGCGAAAAGCTTGGATTGACACCGCCGCTATTGACATGAGGGGCATTGTGAAGCTTGTGGATTCAGGTTCGCTCTCAGGGTTTAGAAGGATTTTATACGGTTTATAGTGTGTATAGGGGGGGGGTTATAGGCCAGATAGGGTTTTGGGGGGTGCAGGGTTTGGAAGTTGAGGTGTCCGGTGTTTAGCTATAGGCACCAAGTAGTTGTACGAGCTAGGGTCGTGATACCGTAGTAGAGTCATTTACTGTTTGAGTGCCCCAAGAACCCACCACACCCCTTCAGAATTTCATGGAGGTGGTTTAGGTAAACTTTACAACTTTACAGGTGGCCCCTCTGCGCGAAGATGCCGTCGATGCTTAAGTGATAGCCTGGCGTCCTAGACTGGGGCCCACCAAGGGCCCAAACCATACTTTCAGCTGTGGGAGCTTCAAGACCGAAAGCTTTGAGGTTCGGGGTGTAGGGTTCAGGGTTTAGGGTTTCGGGTTTAGGGTTTAGGGTTTAGAATTTTAGGGATTTCGGGTTCGAAGGGCCTTAGGATTCAAAGGGTTGTAGGGCTAGGGTTCGAAGGGTGTTAAGATTCTAAGGGTTGTAGGGCTTGAGGGTTCGAAGGTTGTAGGGTTTTAGGCTTCTAAGGGTTTTAGGTTTCAAGGGGTTTTAGCTTTCCGGGGGTTTTGGGATCTGGCTTCAGCCCTCCCTGAACAAAGCCTTCTTCCCCCCCTCCCTGGCAAAGCGAGCCTGGAAGCAAGCCGTAGAATGAACCCGAATCCCCAAACTCTTAATCTTGAAACCCTGGACCTTCAACCCTAGAACCCGAAACCTTGAAACCCTTGTCAACCCTAGAACGCTAGAACCCTAAACTCCATAAGCCTGAACCCCCACTTCACACCCGTCGGGGCTCCCAGCGTGCGCGCCACTGGGCCCCGCCGACCCCCCGAAAGCGGGGGGGTGAGCCCACCCTGGCCGGGCCTCTTTTTCGGAGCAGGGGAGCCTGGTGTTTGGGGTTCTGAGAGTTCTGCACAGTGCGGAGGGTGGGGGGGGGAGGGGAGTTAGTGTCTGGGTTTTTTAGGTTTTAAGGTTGAGGGTTCGGAGTTGTTTAGGGATGGTTTAGGTTGAATGTGATGATGCCGTATGAAGTGGTTGAGTGGGCTAGAGTGCGTGTATGTGTATGCGATCATTGAGTGAGTGCTGTGCCTGCTGTTCACTCTTCTTTCTGAGGTCCATGTCACATTGTCACTTCTTGACAAAGTGCCTAGCCACTTTCATTCGTTAGAGTGACCTTCTCGTAGTGGACAGCAAGACAAACCTAAACACAACAAAACCCGGTGGTGCCCGTATTCCGCTTTTAGGGGCTTTGATCTTGTTAAGAAGCAAGCCAAACAATTGGCACCGCTTTTTTCTTTTCTTTCCTGGGCTACTACAGGCAAGCTGGGTGCAGTGCAGGGCCTCAAGTTTCGGGGGCTGAGTCCCATTCTGGGTCCATCCCTTCCTTGTTTTTCTTTTTTTTTTTAGAGGGCGGCTCTGAGGCAGAGTCCATTCTTTTGGTTTGTCTTTTTTTTAATCCTTGTGTGTTTGTGTTCTTTTTTTTTGGGGGGGGCAAATGAAACAAAGAGCCTTAGATTTCGGATACCCCAGAGGCCGACCAAGTTTCTGTACCCTGCCTGCTTGATGAGTTGGGAGGGTGTTGCTGCAATACAGTCCTCAAAAAATCAGCCCAGGCCTTCTCTGGCGTGGCGAACCCTAGGAACCCTACATCTCCAGATCCCCAATCCGGAAGGGGTTTAGGGTTTCTGGTTTAGGGCTTGTAGGGTTCATAGGGTTTAGGGTGAAGCTGCGCTTGCAGGGGGGAGAGTGCTCTGAAGCTCCTGGATGGCGCAGACACCCCAAAACTGTAGGTTTTATAAGTTAAGGCAAAGGCGTTAGAGATGCGACACCCAACAAACACTCAATACTCAATATCCTGAAATCAGAGCATCCCCTCCAGCCCCATACCGGCACTCCACCTAATCCTCTGAGGGTATGTTCATGGTCCCATAATATGGTCCCTGACTTCCTTCAAAGGTTCTGATGTACAGGGGCTTCATTTGTCTAGGGTACCCATAGGGACCATGCAACTACCCTTAGAAAACCCTCACAAAGACGCCAAAGTCTCAGAAGCCCTAGCCGACCCGCAGGCCCGGCAGGCTGTGGAGGGGCATGGCGACTCGAACTATATTGCAGCCGTGCCTCGGCAGCTGGGTTTCGGGTTTAGGGTTTAGGGCGTTTAGGGTTTAGGGTTTAGGGCCAACCCTCAAGGTCCAAGACCTTACTAGGTCTTAGGGTTCACATGAAAGGTATATGCTTGGGCCCCATGGGTCTAGGGTTAGAGTTTAGGCTTCAGGCGTGGTCTATGTGGGTTAAGGCTTTGGCCCTAAAGCTACTGTAGTGGGAGCACGTTTAAGGCTCAAGTATATATATATATATATGCTTATATGTGTGTTTACATGGACTGGTTTATGGTTGAGTGTTTAGGATTTTGGTTTTGGTGCTTATAGGAGTCATAGTGGTATCTGGGGCAGCTTAAGGTTAATTCAGACAGAGGGTGCAAAAATACTTCTGAGGGGGAGAGTCCGCTCCCTAAACCCTAAACCCTAAACCCTGCGGCCTGTGCTGAGGAACCGGGCGTACGATCACATCTACGCCGTCGCCTCAGCAGTGGCAGTTTGATGGCGCGTCCCCTAATCTAGGGGTCGGACACACTACTTTTCGTATTTCCTTATGGTCCCTGTATAAGTAAGATCCCATAACCCCCAAAACCTTTTAAGGCTCCTATATAATTAACCGTTTATGGTCCCTGTATGATTATACTCTAATAACCCCAAGCCCTTGTTTAAGGCCCCTATATCAGACAGCTCGTTTAAGCGCAGCGTTTTCCGCAGCCTGGGCTGAAAGCCTTAGTAGTTCGAAAAACCGTTGAAAGGCGGCCTGGAGTTCTGGGTCGACAACCCGAAACCCGAAGCCCTGAACCCTAAGCCCAAAAAGCCCTACAAGCCCAAAAAAACGCCCTGTTTGCCCAGCAAAAGTCCTCTGAGACCTAAACCCCAAGCCTTTAACCACCCCTGCAATCATAACAACCTGCGAATCAAGGATCCGGTGTACACCACCTCTCACGCCAATGATCACTACAGGCAGACAAGCAAGGCATGGCTGTGGGCAGGGATGAGGGTTCAGGGTTTTCGGGTTTAGGGTTTAGGGGGTTTAGGTTTTAGGAAGGTTTAGAAGGTTTAGAGGTTTAGGAAGGCTTAGAAGGTTTAGAAGGTTTGGGGTTCAGGGTTTTGGTCAACGCGTGTTAGGGTTTCGGGTTCAGAAGGTTTGGGGTTTGGAAGGCTTAGTGCTGCAGGGCTCAGACGTTTCAGAATGCTTAGAAGGTTTGGGGCTCAGGGTTGAACGTGTTTAGGGTCTAGGGGCCCTCATGATAGCATTACGAGTCAGTTCTAAACTGGGCGCACGCGCACAGGAAGTAAGCCAACCAAGCACAGACTCGAACAAGGTCGAGGTACAAATCCATCCTAGATCCATCCTCATCGAACAGAACGAAGACCATGGTGTGGACAATTGAGACCCTAAGCACGAATCCCTGGTATGTGGGAATTAAGGCTGAAGGTTTAGTGTTTGATCTTCACGGCCTTCTCCTCTGTCTCTCTATCTCTCTATCTCTATCTCTATCTCTCCCTCTCTCTCTCTCTCTCTCTCTTGCTCTCTCGCTCTCTCGCTCTCTCTCTCTCTCTCTCTCTCTCTCTCTCTCTCTGTCTCTCTCCTAGAACCCTGCACCCCAAACCCTGGACCGTGAACTTGAACTAAAGAAGTGTTTGGCACAGCTCCAGAGGTTTGCCCATTAAAGCAGGCATAGACACTCACACATCTTTTGGTGGCCTGAATCTGCGGTTAGTGTGACAGAAACAGGGTGAAGTATAATGATCGGACGTAGTAGCACCTCACAAAAGGAAACCCCAAAAAAGGAAAGGTTGTAGGTAGCGGCTGAGTGGTACGCCTCGGCTGAGGCCTTCGGGGGACTGTAAAACTCGGGTTCAGAGTCTCTAGGGTCCAGGAGGCATTTGCTTCTAGGGCTGCGTTTCAGGTTGATGGTATCTGTTAGCAGAATAAGCCGAAACCCTAGACCCCCTGCCCCCAAAACACTAATTCGACCCAAAACCCCAAAAGCCCTAAACCCTAAACCCCTAAGCGCCTAAGCCCTAAACCCCAACCCCCTACAGCCCAAACCCCAAACCCTAACCCCTAAACCCTCCAGGCGATGTTCAATGCGCAGCGCATTGAGCGAGACTGGGCCTCGGTAGGGTTTAGGGTTTAGGGTTTTGGGGTTTGGGGTTTAGGGTTCAGGGTTTAGGGTTTAGGGTTTGGGGTTTAGGGTTTAGGGTTTAGGGTTTAGGGTTTTGGGGCTTAGGGTTCAGGGGCTTAGGATTTGGGGTTCACATGGGCTGTGCAGGAGGCTTGGCTTGTGTGATCTTCCAGCATGTTTTCATACGGTCGGGCGGTGGAGTGCCACGAAGTTTCCCTGAACCCTAAATACCCTGAACCCTGATCCCTAAACCCTAAACCCTAAGCCCTAAACCCTAAACCCTAAATCCCAAACCCTAGTGGCACGCTTTTGGATCAGCTCGAGGTTGGCCCGAAGGGCTTTCGTGACGTACTGAGGGAAGTCTCTGTTTGCCAGCGAATCTGTTGGCGTTTAGGGTTTAGGGCTAGGGTTTAGGGTTTAGGGCTTAGGGCTTAGGGTTTAGGATTTAGGGTTTAGGGTTAAGGGTTTAGGGTTTAGGGTTTAGGGATCAACTTCAAGCCAGAAAGAAGCACCCCAAGCCCCAGCCCCCGGTCGTCCGCAGGTGCCGGACGACAAGTACCTCTTCTCCGAGCTGCCACATTACCCGCGCTGCACGATCCAGGCCAACTCTGGAATGTTGGGGGTTTGGGGTGTTTATAGTATTCCTAAACCCCAAGCCCTAAACCCGAAACCCTAAACCCTAAACCCTATAAACCCTAAACCCTAAACCGACTTGAGACAGGCTCTGGTGCTATGCCTAAGGTGCCAAGCCCAAAGCCCTATCCAGAATCTGTGAACTCAGCGAGTGGGTTCAGGGTTGAGGGTTTAGGGTTTAGGGTCTAGGGAGGCTTATGATGGCTGAATGATGCTGAGCTGGTCAACTATCTTCGGAGTTGTCGAACATTCACCTTCAAATGACCATGTCATGTCGGGTGGGAAAGCCCTAGACCTCAGACCTTAAAGTCCCAACCCTACTCGCTAAAACCCTCAAAGACCCGAACCCTAAACTTTGCACAACCCTAAACCCTAAACCCTAAACCCTAAACCCTAAACCCTAAACCCTAAACCCTAAACCCTAAACCCTAAACCCTAAACCCTAACACTTTGCACCCTTGGAAAGCAACCCGAAGCCCGCAGCTGCTTTCGGCTTCCCTCCTCGCCGGCGCCTGCAAAGTATGGCAAAAGGACCGGTTCGGAGGCGGCCTGTGCGGCCCGGCTGAACCTTTGGTTTAGGGTTTAGGGTGCAGGGTGTAGGGTTGCAGGGTTGCAGGGTTGCAGGGTTTAGGACTTGCAGAGTTTTGGGTTTACAGTTTACAAGGGTTTGGGGCGCAGCGTTTCGTATGGGGTTTGGGGTTGAGGGTGAAGGTAAAAGCTACCACCTAGAGAGATCCGGCGAACGCATATGAGTATCATGTTTGAAGGATTCCGTACCGCAGGCTTTCAACATGCCATGCCCTACCGAAACCCCACAAGTCCAACCCACAACGGCTTGGGAGGTTTGAGGGTTTCTTCTGTACGAGCTGGATTGGGGGCCCTCAACCCGCAACCCTAAACCCTACACCCCAAACCCCAAACCCCAAACCCTAAACCCCAAACCCTAAACAATGTAAAATGCCAGGTGGGCCCTCGTCCTTTTGGCGCTCTTCGTCCTCCAAGCGCCCCGCTGCTTTGTTGGGCTCAGCGCGAGACCATTCGCATCCGCGAGGCAAGGGGAAGGGGGGGGGGGGGGGGGGGGTGTTAGGGTTTAGGGTTAAAGGGTTTCGCAGGTTTTTTAGGGTTGTTTAGGGTTTAGGGTTTTTGTTCGAGTGTTAAGGGTGTTTTTAGGGTTGTTAAGGGTTTTGTTTAAAAGCCTTATAAGGAAGTTTGGCATCGATAGGTTTAGAGTAGGAAGACGGAACTTCCATTCCATAGATGCAGCCTGCACCCCAGAAGCGCGTAAGCCCCCGAAGCCTAGAAGCCTCAACTCTGAAGCCCTCAACCCTAATAACACCTTTTGATGAGACTCGGACGATTTATCCAGGGTCCCAAGAGGGCACCTGTTAAGGGGGCCTTCGGGTTGAGGGTTTAGGGCAAGCTTAGGGCGTCGACCTTAAAAACCAAGAAAAACCGAAGCCAACAACAACAATGCCCCTGAGCCGCATGATGGCTATGAAGAGCAATGACCCTGAACCCTACACCCCTATCATTCGTAACCCTGTAACCCTCTCACCCTATAACCCTGTCATTTCTTTTTTCCCTTAGCACTCGACCCTATATGCCCACAGCACAGGGCACAAGACCGTGTCCTGCAGCTTGCGGAGAAGGACGACAAAGGCCCGCGCCATGTAGTCTATGAGGCTTAGGGTTTAGGGTCTTTGGTTGAAGAAATGGTTGGGGTTATCGGAAATTAGGAACGGGATTGTGGGGTTGAAAGGGTTTATAGGGCTAGTAAAGATTAGTTTGCAGGGACTATACAGGTTTAGATGGAAGAAAGGGTTTAGTGCGAAGGCCAGAAGCAAGCCCCTGAACCTCAACACCCCGTAACACACCCCACATCATTGTCTGAGTCGGATAAGCTCACACCTTCCCATTGATGTCGTCCCTTTGTGTTTCCCGCAACTTTGCCCTTATCTTGCTCTGAACATTGCCCTTACTTTTCCCTTGTTGTGCTCTTGGTGTTGCCCCCTGGAGTGCCTTCGGCTTTCATGAGAAACATCAGCCTTGATGCCGCAACAAAGACAACAGTCCGGCGCACAGGCGGATGAGACAAGGAGACAAAGTAAAGACATAATGTCTTTGAAAGAGAACCCCTCAACGATGAACCGAAAAGGGCCCAGACTCCGTGGGTTTAGGGTTTAGGGTTTAGGGTTTAGGGTTTAGGGTTTAGGGTTTAGGGTTTAGGGTTTAGGGTTTAGGGTTTAGGGTTTAGGGTTTAGTGATCTCAATCTCGGCAAAGGCCCATGTAAGTCGCATTCTCTCGGCTGTTGAATGGCAACCAAGACCCTAAAGCGTAAACCCACGTCCCAGGGGGCTTCTTCAAGGATTCCTTGGAGGGAACGCCCTACGAGCCACGGCTTGCTTATGACTTGTCATGTTGTCGCTCTAGTACTGCTACTGCTACTCGTAGTGCTTCTACTGCTTCCAGTACTGCTACTGCTACTGCTGCTGCGACTGCCACGACGACGACGACTACTACTTCTTCTACTGCTACGTCTGCTACTTCTACTTCTACTTTTACTTCAGCTGCTATGGTTTTGTAACGTCATTATCGTTCTTCCTCCTTTTGTTGTTGCCATCTGCGTTGGATACTGTTAGGGGGGTGGGCAAGGGCTGGATAAAGTGTAGAGATCAGGGCCAGTGTCTAGGTCTCAGGGCTTCCTAAGCCGTAAACCCGAAACCGCGACCCTAAACCCTAAGCCCGAACCTCGAACCACCCGAAATCCTTAAACCTGCGATTCTGAAGCCGCACCCCCTAAACCCTAAAAAGGTGTTTAGGGGCTTCGGGGGTTTAGGGGTTTATAGGGTTTAGGGTTTGGGGGTTTGAAGCTGAGCCTGGGAGAGTCCGAGGAAACCAATGAGACGACAGCAGCTCTGGTCCTTGCGGTGGCCGGCTCGTTGACGCTCTGCTGCAGCGATGCCTCAAGCTGTTGGGTTGGGATGTCCCCCCTGATATACTAAGAGTCCTTTATAAGGGATTTGTAGTACCCCTATCATCATCCCTACTAAGGGCTATTAGTATAAGGGGGAGCATCCCAACTGTTGGGCTTTAAGGTAGTTTAAATGGTGGTTCAGGATGTTGGGTTGTACGTGTTGGGCACAAAGTGGTTCTGGATCGAATGTGGAATGTAGGATTTCCGGTCGAGGGCGTGACAGCTTGTGCATGGTGTACGAGGACATTCAGATTAGGAGCCACAAAGCCCAATCGCCGGCCCTGGAACCCGGATAGGTTCATTTGAGTCACGAGCTTCTGAATTTGGTTGGAGTTTAGGGTTTAAGGTTTCGAGTGCGCTCCCTAGACTAGGATTGTTTTTTCTTGGTTTTTTTTCGGGCCCTTAAATGTTGATTTGCCAAAGAAGGGACCTTTGTAGGCATCGAGGGTGTAGGGTTTATCTTTCGGGTTTTGGGTATAGGGTTTATCTTTCGGGATTAGGGTAGTCCGTTGACGGCTTGTCTCCAGGGAGTTCGAGCTCAGAGACGAGAGTTCTTAGGGGCCAGGCTGCTTGCGTCTTCAGGCGCGCAGGGGTGGGTGCCTAGAAGGTCCAAACTACTGTGTAGGGGTTTTACCTTGGACCCTTAAGGTTGTACCCTTGGGTTTTGGGGACCCTTGTTAAAGATCCTTAATGTAGTATTAAGGGCCATATTCCCCGACCTTAGAGGTACGAGTCTTAATCCCTTGATACTGATAGAGAGGTCCGTGAGCCTCTGTGTGAAGGGGGCTTGAGTGGAGGGTCTTTGTCCGAGACTAAACTCCTCAACCTAGCCTAACCGTTTGGCTGTGTGCACATTTTGTGGGTGTTTGTGTTGAGACCCAAACCCTCAACCCTAAACCCTACACCCTAAAACCTTGACAGGAACCCGTTAACCCTAAACCTTATAAACCCTAAACCTTAAACCCGAAACTCGAAACCCGAGGCCTTGTTCATGTGTGTACAGCTGCGCTGCCCAAGGTTATTCTTCGCCTATGGCGTGCCATTCCTCACAGAGTACTTCACCGCCGTCAGCAACCCTCCCTACTGAGCCCAAGAAGGGCTTGGCTAGCACGTGAGGAATCGGCTGTGCCAGACATTGAGGTCCCCTTAGTTCGTAGGATCAGTTAGGCTGCAGGCCCCTTAAAACATGTTACGCGGGGACCCCCATCTCTGCAGGAACAGAGGGAGAGCGTGTCAATATGCCATATGGCCGCTACATTGGCAGCTCCCCCAAACCCCACACCCCAAACTCCAACCTCAAACCCGAAACCCTAACCCTAAAACCTAGACCCTAGACCCCGAAGGAATCCAGAGGCCGGCATCAACATGAATTGCTTCCATCACTAGACACGACTTGGCAAAGTCGGAAAAAGGGCACCAATCCCCTTCCTGCATGGAGCACCCCCGTGCGGCAGGGCTCTCAAGGCTTAGGGTTTAGGGTTTAGGGTTTGGGGTTTAGGGTTTAGGGTTTAGGGTTTAGGGCTACGTACCCGAATCCCGGACGCTTGAGCCCTCGAGCGCCTCGAACTCCTAAACCTAAACCCTGTACCCCCTGAACACTACACCCAGAAACCTGTACAGTTGCTGATGTTGCACCCAATTGAGTAGGGTGACTTGAGATGTTCCCCCTTATACTAACAGTCCCTAACCGGGATTATAGTACCCTGATTGTACTCCCGATTAAGGACTGGTAGTATAAGGGGCAACATCCCAAAGGGTGACCCTCTATAGAGACATGTTTGCTGTTTGCCTGCTTCGGCGAGCACATGCGACGAGGTCTGTTTGGGGGGAGGGGGGGCCGGGAATACAGCAAGCAGTGTGCAGCGTGCCACTCCCAGCTCTAAATCCCAACACCTTATAACCCCAACCCTAAACCCTAAACCCCCTCAAACCCCTAAACCACCAAACCCTAAACCATGGAGGGTCCTAAACCCTGAACCCTGAACCCTAAACCCTAAACCCTAAATCTTGGGCCTCCAGACTCGCAGGTGACAAGCAAAGAGGCGCTTCCCAGGCACGTGGACAAGGCTCTGGCGGCCAAGTCCCAAAGCCGAAGCTAGCAACCGCTGAATGGGTTTGGGGTTTAGGGTTTGGGGGTTTAGGGTTTAGGGTTCAGGGTTTAGGGTTTAGGGTTTAGGGTTTTGGGGTTTGGGGTTTAGGGTTCAGGGTTTAGGGTTTAGGGTTTGGGGTTTGGGGTTTAGGGTTTTGGGCTTAGGGTTCAGGGTTTGGGGTTTGGGGTTTAGGGTTTAGGTCTCAGGGTTTAGGATTTAGGGTTCAGGGTTTAGGGTTTAGGGTTTAGGGTTTAGGGTTTAGGGTTTGGGGTTTAGGGTTTAGGGTGTAGGGTTTAGGGTCCCAAAACCATCAACCCCTAAACCCCAAAACATAACCCTCAGGGTCTGGGGACTCCTATTGCAGGGTGTTGGGGCGAAGCGCATGACACAGTATGTTTGGGGTTTGGGGTTTCGGGCGCCGCGCACACGAGCCTCACATGCTGTAGGCCATGAACCCTAAGCCCTGCACACTAAACCCTAAAGCCAGCACCCCAATCACATCGCGCACCTGATCTTGCAGAAGGCACTCAACCCTACTTGCATCTGGCATTCTTGGAAGAAGGGGGGGAACCTAAAGCCCCTAAAACCCTAAACCCTAAACCCTAACCCCTAAGCCAGGACTGGTTCTCCCCTGCGGAGCGGACGGTCGACCCCAATCAGGATGTGGTGCAGGGAGCCCCGGACCTGTACGCTTTTGCGGCTTAGACTTCTGTAAGGGGCTTAGGGTTTTTTCCCTCTTTCCCTGCTAAGAACTAGAAAGTTTCGGGCGCAAAGTTTTCCAAGACACCCAGTGGTGCCCTTTCTCCCTATTCCCTTGATAAGGTGTCGAGAAACTGTTCCTCCTCGGTTGCGGGGGAAGCAGGGAAGCAGTTGAAAGTGTACCGCTTACAGGGCCTCAGCGCCTGGTTGTTGGTATTGAAGGCACCTTAAGTGCAAGACCCGAAAACCCCTCAGCAGTCCTCGGCACTGGAGCTCTAAGAACACCATTGCGGATGGCGCCTAGAAGCACAGACGCGCCACCACCTGCGAGTTGCGTACGTGCTTGGGGCACCCCAGGGGGGGCGGTGCTGCCAAAGGTGGGTGTAGGGTCGGTTTAGTGTTTAGGGCCAGTTTAGGGTTTAGGGTTTAGGGTTTAGGGTTTAGGGTTCAAGCCAGAGGCGCCCTTTGGCACCCCAAGTCCCTGTAAACCTCAGCTTCCCGAGCCTACCTTCCCAACCCTAAACCCTAAACCCTAAACCCTAAACTCTAAACCCTAAACCCTAAACCCTAAACCCTAAACCCTAAGCCCTAAACCCTAAACCCTAAACCCTAAATCCAACCCGAGGTATGGAAGCCACCGCTTCAAGTTCCAGGCGTGGCCCAACAAGCAGATGCTGAGCACGCCGCGGGGCCCAAGAAGTCTCATCAGGGCTTTCGGGTTCCATAGGCGCTTTCGGGCTGCGGGGCTGCAGGGGTTTAGGGTTTAGGGTTTAGTGTTTAGGGTTTAGGGTTTAGGGTATAGGGTTTAGGGTTTAGGGTTTGCGTTCAGAGCTGGCTTGGGGCTATAGAATCTTTTCAGGATCTGGGGTGTCATAGAATCTTTTCAGGATCTGAGGTGTCATGAGGGAGTTGTGCTAGTTTCTGGGCCCTTACTAAGGTCGGAGGGGGGGAGGTTTGAACCGAAGTTTCACCCCTGGGTTCGACCTCTGTTGTTTTTCAATGAGTCTTCGAATTTGTGAAGAGGGTTGAGTTCCATCCAGGTTCCATAGAATCACCCTAAACCCTAGACCCCAAACCCCTCCCCCCAATATCCAGTCTTTCCTGACTTCTTCTGCGGAACGAAGTTTGCTGTCGGTCGCCCATTCGCGAGATCAAGCCCCCCAACCCAGCATGTCGTCGATTCTCTACATTATGGCCCTGTTCCCTAAATCCCTGGACCCTATAAGCAAGAACCTTCACCAAAAACTCCAGATTCTTTCAAAACCCCGGGGGGTTACAGACAGTAGTCATTCCTAAACCTTCAACTCCGAAAGTTCTTAAGCAAATAGTCGTCTTTCCTAAACCCTAAACTCCCAAATCCCACACCCCAAGCTCCTGAACCTCCTACACCCTCCAGGTCCCCCAGTAGTACCCTTGCTCCCTTTTTTGTTTGGGGGGGGGGGGGGGGGTTCCGTACTAAGACTGGAGAAAGGGTACCCTTATTTATGAAGGAGTAGCTGGGGAACCTAGCCCTAACAAGCTCCTAAATCCTAAACCCTGAACCCTAAACCCTAAACCCTAAACCCTATTCTAGTTATTAAGGCCCCTACAGTTACACAGGCTGCCTCACATCGTCCAGTATGCCTTCAAGTCGAGCCATGGCACTGGCTTCCCTACCGAAGGCCCCCTGAAAGCCTAAACCCTAACCCTAAACCCTAAACCCTAAACCCTAAACCCTAAACCCTAAACCCTAAACCCTAAACCCTAAACCCTAAACCCTAAACCCTAAACCCTAAACCCTAAACCCTAACCCTAAACCCTAACCCCCAAACCCTAAACCCTAAACCGCAAACCCTAAACCCTAAACCCTAAACCCGCTTTTGGCTTGAGGGTTGGAGGGGATGCCTTGCCTTATGAGTTGGGGTTGGGGATCTTGGGGGTCTTGGGTGTCAGGGGTGCAGGCCTTTGCCCGAAACCCTAAACCCTAAAAGGGTTCAGGGTTTAGGGTTTAGGGTTTGGGGTTTAGGGTTTAGGGTTTTCGGGTTTAGGATTTAGGGCTTTAAGTCTCACCCGTGATCAGGCTACAGGGCTTGGCGTTTAGGGCTCGGGGGCTTAGATCATTCTATCCCAAGCCATTGTCAACGCGTTGGTTGCGCTTGCTATCCGAGTCTGGAGGTGTCATTCGGTTGAGGGTTGAGGGTTGAGGTTTGAGGGTTGAGGGTTGAGGGTTGCAGCGCTTTTCCGGCCGATGCAGGCGTCAACGCGGCCGAGCCAGCCACGAAGACACTTGGAGTGGTGTTGGCTCAGTGCTGACGGCTCTAGACTCTAAACTCCAAACCCTGAAACCTGCGACCCTTCAACCCCAGAACCGCAACAGGGTTCTAGGTAGGATCCTCAGCATAGACTGCATTTCCCTTATTCAGTGAAACGCGGGGGGGGGGGGGGGTGTCTCTCTCTCAGGAACAGTTTCAGAAAGATTTCTGGCCCAGCGTCTCTGAAACACTGAGGACAGTCGGCACGCAGTCGGTCTTTCGGGAGCAGCTCCCTCAGATGTTCTGCATCCACCAGGAAGTCATTGCGCGGCTGTGATTTCTTGGGCCGTATAGAGCTCCCCACACTCGTTGCTTCAACCCAAAACTTACAACTCCTGAACCTTAAATGCCTAAACCTTAAAACCCAAACCTTAAACCCTTAAACCCTTCAACCCTTAAACCTTTAACCCTTAAACCCTAAACCCTAAGCCCTAAACCCTTCACCCTATAAGCCCAGAATCCTAAATAGCAATCGAGCTGTGTCCTCAAGTGGCTGCTGGTCGCTCGCAGGTCTGAAGCGCAGACAGACCCGTACTCGCCAGACTACCAGATCCAGCCGAATCAGGCGAGACATGGGGGGACCCCCCCAATGCCCTACACCCTATGATCCTTGGCCCCAAGAAAGGGCACCCCGACATTGAGAACCCCCTGATGTTCAGAACCCCCCCCCCCCCCCCCCCCCCCCCCCCCCCCCCCCCCCCCCCCCCCCCCCCCCCCCCCCCCCCCCAATACGAAAAGATGCATGGGGATTCACAGCTTCACAAAAAGAGTTGAGCCCCGAACTCCTCTGTGCGTTGGGGGGGGCGCCTTTCAGTCTGGAGCCTGCGTGTTCAGGGTTTAGGGTGTCGGGTTTAGGGGGCTAGAACTGGAAATCGCAATCGCCCTAAACCCTAAGCCCTTCATCCTTATCTCCCAGCCCCAGACACGCATCGACCACCTACAAGCGCCACTGCTTCCCTAACTGATAGGTATCGATCGAATACAAAGTGGACACAACAGTGCTACACATTTGTACATATCTGATATGCTTAAATAGTCGTTATAGCAACGAATCATAGTGACAAAAAGGATCCCATGCAAAGGCACCCATGGGAATTGAAACCTGCAGACACCCTAAACCCTAAACCCCAAACCCTAATCCGCAGGTGCCTGAGGTCTTGCAGCTGACACACTTGACGTATGGCCCAGCCTGCGATTTTAGAGAGGGGCGGGGGGGGTTAGGGTTTAGGTTTTAGGGTTTAGGGTTTCGGGTTTAGGGTTTCGGGTTTTAGGGTTTAAAACCCAAACCCAACATCTTCATTCTATAATGTATTTGGTGGGGTGGGTTTTGGGCTAGTGGTTCGAGTTATGTGTTTACAGGAGTTCGAAGGTTTGAGTGTTTGGAATGTTGCGGGTTTAGGGGTTGAGGGCTTCAGGGTTCAGGCTTCGGGTTTTGTCGCTCTTGGTGGTTATGGCATTGGGGTTTCCAAAAATTAGGCTGCCTAATCCTGCAAAGAGGGGGCACACCCCCCCCCCCCCTCCCCCTACACCTAAACCCAAACCCTAAACCCTAAACCGCCCCCCCCCCCCCCCCCCAATGTTGGGAAGTGCCCAGGTTCAGGGTTTTGTTTCTCTGAGTTCGGGAAGGTCGGGTCTGCACCGTTTTTGTGCCGTGTGTTCAAGGGGGCATCCACTGAGCAGCGGCCCACATCAAGTGCCATCATGGAAATACCAGAAATTTTCGGAAACCATACTCACTGAACCACTTGGGGGGGGGGGGGGGGAACCCAAAGACCCCAAACCTGAGTTTAGGGTTTAGGATTTCGGGTTTAGGGTTTAGGGTTGGCCCTAACCCCTCGACCCTGAGGGTTCTATAGTTCTTTCGTGGCACCTAAACCCCAGACCCTGGGCCTTAGTTCGCGGGACCTGGGGGTTTCGAGATGAGGGTTTCGAGGTTCGGGTACAGGGTTCACAAGCCGGCAGAGCTTGCGGCCAGGAGCGGGGCTGCCAGCGACAGAGGCAGAACTGCAGATCATCGAGCGCACAAGGCGAAGAGTTCCGTGAGGGCTTTTCTTCTCCCCTAGTCGGAGGGACCTGCTGTAGCCTAGAGCCGAAGAGCAGGCGTGTCAGGTCAAAAGGATTTCGGGTTTATGGTTCCTTTGGCGGGCGATCTGCTTCCTAGGTTGCATAGGGTCTTAGGGGGTTTACAGGGGGCTTTTCGGAGATCGAGTTGCGCGCGCCCCAAAAGTATCAAGATGCTTGCCCATACGGCCTTGATGCTTGGTTGCCCGCTCCTTAAATGGGGGGTTTCGAAACTAAGGGACCCCGAATATAGACCCCCAAATAGTCCTTACTAACTCCTAAAATAAGGTACAGTACCCCTAATTTCGGAAACCCCCAAATAAGGAACCAACATCAAAAAGGGGACCCTCATGACAACATGGCCACCTGCCCACCAGGGATGCCCGGATGTCGGAAAGTCTCATGGGTACTTTGGGGGGTTTGGCTGCTTTTCTAGAGGCATAAGCCCTAAACAACTCTAGATCCTAAATCCTAAACCCCAAAGATACCTTAAATCTAGCCACAGCAGGCAGTCTCCCTGGGAGAGTCAGAGAGCAACCTACAGCCCCCTGAAGGCCCCTACCCGAAACGCCTCAACCCCTCAGCCCTTATCCCCAAAAACCCGAAACCCTAAACCCTAAACTCCTGCACCCCCCGTAGTTGGGGGGGCTGCTGGTAAACCCCCCAACAGCCCTCTTGCTTCTCAACTTCTGCTCGCCAGGCAAAAGCGCCTATTCAAACAGATGCTGCCGCCTCCCTGCGATGAGCACCGGCCCCATGTAGCGTTGCAAGCTGTGGGGGTTTGGGCCCGGTTTTGGGTTCTTGGAATTGGCGGTTTTAGGGGCTTTAGGGTTTTGAGGTTTTGGGTAAAGGGCTTTCGGGTTTTGAGGTTATGGTTTTATAGGGTTTTAGGGTTCAGGGTCTAGAGTTTAGGGGCGTCAGGGTTGTGAGGTTTTGGGTCCTAGGGCATGGGGATAGAGTTTAGGGGCTTGCAGGGTTTTGAGGTTTGGAGGTTGAGGGTTTAGAGTCTAGAGTTTAGGAGTTCTGGGGATCTGGGTTTTGGGGCTAGGTCTTTTGGATCATTTGGGCTTAGGGAAACTTAGGGTTACTTAGGGTTCAGGGCTTAAGGTTCTGGGTTCTTGAGGGCTTTCTTCTCCCTTAAGCCCTAAACCCTGAACCCTAAGCCCTAAACCCAGCCCTAAATCCTCAGCGTTTCGGGTTTTCGAGTTCGGAACCAGATTGGAGGAGGCCTTGGTGGGCCTACCTGGCAGTCCGCACACCCCTGCCCACCCCCGAAACTCCTACAAAGGTTTAGGGTTTAGGGTGTAGAGTTTAGGGTGTAGGGTTTAGGGTTTAGGGTGTAGAGTTTAGGGTGTAGGGTTTAGGGTTTAACATCTGCACGGGGCGCCTCAGCCCCTAAACCCTGAACCCAAAACTCCGCAGAGCCCCCCCGACATCCCCCAACAGGAGAAGAGCCTAAAACCCTAAATCCTAAAATCAGGTTCGGAATGGAGGTTCGCGTGCAGCTCATGGAGGACTGCTGAAGAGGGGGGCGGGGGGTTAGGGTCTAGGGTCACATGATTCTTTAGGGATTTGGGCTTAGGGTTGAGGATGTGGGGTAATTTCTTCAGACTTTTCAGGCGTCGAGGCAGGAAGGTTTAAAGTTTGAAGGTCTTTGCAGGCTGTGAGGTCACCAAGGTATGGTGAGCTTTACGGAGTTCGTTGCTGCTCCGCCAGGCGCAAGAGTTCCGCGAGTGGGCGGATCGCGACTGCACCGCACAATGGGCGGAGGGGCAGGGTGGTTTCGGGGTTCGGGTTATCGGCTTCCGGGTGCCATTAGGGTGTTCAGGGGGCTTAGGATTGGGGGTGCCTAAACCCTATGCCCTGTGTGAGGCAGGTCGTGACATGTTGCGGAGTCTACCAGCCAGAATGGTGGGAGCGCTTTCAACCCTAAGGCGCTGAATCCTCATGCCCCTCGAGCTTCATCAGGTTTAGGGGTTGTAGGTTTTCTGTTTTTTTTGGTAGGGTGTGTAGGTTTATAAAATGTATCTACTCAGGCTTAGGGTCTAGCTATTGGCATCTTCTGCATGTTCTGTGCCTGTGCAAGGTGAGCGAACGATCAAGGACCTGCAGGCCGGATGCCGGATGTTTGCATTTAGGGAAGGCTTTCGGGTTTTGTGTTTTAAGAGATTAGGGATTAAGGGCCTGTGTAGCGACGGCGCCTAGCAGGCACGTGACTCTGCAAGGCAACCACCACATAAGGCCGAAATCGATGTGAGTCCATCCTTGCTAAGCCCCAGAATCGACACCCTAAACTCAAAACTTTAGACTTAAAACTCTGGGAAGCCCGAACCCCCCCTAAGAGTCGAAAGCCCTGGTGCCCAATAATGCTAAATCCCAAAACCCCCTGGCCCTAAACCCTCAACCGCAAGCGTCCCAGCCTCAAAAGCCCCCCACAAAAACCCGGCTCCCCCGGGGTAGGACAAGCGGCTGAAGCTGCTCGAGCAGGCGGCGATGCATAAAGGGGTACTTGCTTCGTTCTGGTCAGGACGACTGGGCTTTGCAGGTTTCGACGTTTTTTAAGGCCTGTAGAGCGTGAACTGAGATGAAGCCAACAGCACTCAGGGATTGTAATATAATAGGGCTTGGGCGAATGCTTGTAAAGTTTGGGGGCTTGGGGAAAGTGTCGGCCTAGACCCTAAGCCCAAACCCTAAACTCCTAAACTCCTAAACTCCTAAACTCCTAAACTCCTAAACTCCTAAACTCCTAAACTCCTACTCTCCTAAACTCCTAAACTCCTAAACTCCTAAACTCCTAAACTCCTAAACTCCTAAACTCCTAAACTCCTAAACTCCTAAACTCCTAAACCCCTAAACCCCTAAACCCCTAAACCCCTAAACCCCCAAACCCTACCTAAACCCTAAGCACCCTAAACCCTCGACCGGCTCTCGCCGCACCACGCAGCCTTGAGGCGCTTGTTGAGCGCGACCTGAAGCGGGAGGACGCGCAAATCAGCAAGGCATCTTGGGGATTGAAGGAAGCATTAGGGGTATAGGGTTTAGGGTTTAGGGTTTAGGGTTTAGGGTTTAGGGTTTATAGGGTATTGAGGGGGGCATCTTGCCTTGATGGGTTTAGGGCTTATGGCTTATAGGGTTTGGCCATTTTAGGGTTTGGGGGGGTTTGGGCCTTTTGGGGTTTAGGGTTTCGGGTTTGGGGTTGGGGGTTTAGGGTAGTTTTCGCTACCAAAGTGTGAGGTTCTGGGGAGAAAGGTTTATGGTCTGTGGGGTTATAGGGCTTCGAGTTGTGCTTCAAAGGCTCTGATATAGTAAGAGGGGTTTGCTTTCAGGGCTTAATTGTGGTTACGGTTCGGTCTGAGTTTACTTTGGGGTTTGCCATGTCCCACAGCTGCTTCCAGCTTCCTTATGCCATGGCCTAGATGCTTAAGCACGGCACTTCATGCATGAAACAGATCTCCCAAGTAGCCCTGCAACCAAATTAACTCCACAAACACCATGCGCCGTAAAGAACAAGTCGGCTAAAGCAGCCTAGATTTCCCACAAGCCCTTGTAGATCTCGCATAGTTTTCCTGGTTTAATCCTTGTTTACCTGAAGCTAGGAGAGGCACAGAGCCGTAGACGGATTCCGCTTCCCACCCCCATTTTACGCACAGGTGGATCGTGTTCGACAACGAAAAGAGGAGGCATCTATTGCTTTTCAGAACAGGTGCCACAAGTGCAACATGTGCAACTAATTCACAAAATCTGGTTTCAGGATTCAGAACCCTAAACCATAAACCCTAAACCCTAAGCCCTAAACCATGCAGTTTCCCGTGTTAGTCTCACTCTTCTTGATGTGGGTTTTTGTTCGGGCTTCTGTCGGTTTCGGATTTCTTCCAGCAGGTGGAGGACTTCATCCCTCCCCCCAAAAGCCAGAGCCGTGCCAGTGCGGTTTAAGGTTTAGGGTTTAGGGCTTTGGGTGCACGATTTCGGGGATGCCTTTTGCAAGTTTCAAGACGCCAAACCCATGCATCTAAACCCCCCCCCCCCCATTGAGCCGGGTGTCGTCACAACAGTTGCAGACATGTGTTGTTTTCCAAAGGTTCAGGGTTTAGGGTTTAGGGTTGGTATAAGCGGGTTGAGGGTTTAGGGTTGTTCAGTTTGGGGGGGTTCTCTGTGTGTCTGCTCCTCTGCTGCCCGAAGGAACGCGACCGGAAATTGGCAGCCTGCCAGCGCCTTCGCACCAAGGCACGAGCAAGTCTTAGGGTTTTAGGGTTTCGTTGTCTTAGGGTTAAGGGTTTTAGGGGTTTAGGGGGTTTATGGTTTTGCGGGTTTTGGGGTTTTGGGGTTTAGGGTTAGGGTTGAGGTGTGGGGTTTGAGGGTGCTGTCGTCGCAGGTCGTTACCGTCTGCATGGCACCAACGCACGGAACAACCTCATTAGCCAGTCCCAAAATTTCTGGGGGCTAGGCTCAGGGCTGGCAAAAGGGAACTTTAAAAACCAGGACAACCTTGATGGACCCCCCAAAAAAGCACCCTAATAGTCCTTCTCGTATACGAGCCCCATAGAACAACCCCTGGTGATTTCTCCGAACCCCCCAGTTGATCTCTAAAATTGGGAAACAAGATGGCGCCAGGTGCTCAGAAAGATGCAGAAGGAGCGGACGCGCGCGCGGCTCTCAGAATTGGCCATCGACGCCTTCGGCTCAGAATTCTCAAGCAACCCCCCCACTTGCAAAAGCAAAAGCCCAAGAAATGACCTGCAGAGTTCTGGTGTCGGAGGCGGAATCTTAGCTGCTGCTCAAACTTCAGACCCTCCTTGGATCAACCCTAAGCCCTAAGCCCTTACCACCTTAAACCCGGCTTCAACCGAAACTCTAAAGCCGGAACCCCCGAGCTGGTTCGAAGCCTTATTTTTTGCACCAATTACACCCCCAAAACTCAACCCCAAACTCTCAAATCGGACCCCCTAGACGCCCAGCTACCCAAGAGAGAGCAGGCACTGCAAGAGAGGACAGCTACACACTACACCCTAAACATCCCTAGACCCTCAAAGGACGCAAGGCCTAAACAAATGTTGGGTTCAGTTTTTCGGGGTTCCGGGGGTGGCATTTTGGGTGTCGGGGTTGGGGTTTATTAGGTTTAGGGTCTAGGGTTTAGGGTTTAGGGTTTGAGGCCGTTGATGCTTCCAAGCATGCCAAAGACCCGAGGCGGATGCGCCAGCCATGAAGTGCCGGGCTCTGGTTTTTCAGCCTCCTCGTGGGATGGCATGATGAGGGGGGATGGGGGGGGCGGGGGGGGGGGGGGGGGGTAGGGTTAGGGTTATAGGGCTAGGGGCTTTAGGGGCTTTAGGGGCTTTAGGGGCTTCAGGGGCTTTAGGGGCTTTAGGGGCTTTTGGGGTTTAGGGGTTTAGGGGGTGGTGGGGGGGGGTGGTAGGGTTTTTGGGGGCTTAGGCGTGTAGGGGCTTTAGGGGCTTTAGGGGCTTTTGGGGTTTAGGGGTTTTGGGGGTTTTGGGGGTTTAGGGGTTTAGGGGCTTAGGGGCTTAGGGGTTTCGGGTTTCGAGCTTAGGGAGGTTTAGGAGTGGTGCAAGAGAGGAATGTTGGCGGCCACCAGGACGTTTTGCAGCCTTTTGTATGCGGCCTTAGGCAGCCTTTCACCTCCACTTCGGTCCGAAAATAGGGGGCCTTTAATCCTTTTTATCCTCATACCTTAGAAGAAGGACGTCAAGGAGGCACCCCTAACTTCGAAAACCCCCAGTTGCTTTTGCCCTATGAAGGCCCAGGAAGAGGTTTGACATTCTTCCTCTTTGTCAAGGATTGGTCTGAAAGTACCGAGGGCCTTCCCTCGGACATGCAGGTCCAGAGTAGCCCCTTATTCCCTTTGCTTAGGGTTTAGGCTCTGGGTTTAGGCTCTAGGTTAGTCCTGTGTTCAAGTCGTGATGTCTGCCTTTCTGCTGTCGGCTCGACATGTGTCGTACTCCAAGAGGCGACCTGAACATCGACTCGTCGCATGCTAGGGGCTCGAAAAGCGAGGTCTCCTACACCCCAAGTCCCCACTCTGCACACCCCGCAATCCCGCTAAACCGTATAAACACCTACGAAAGCGGCATCGTTCGAGTCTTTGGGGCCTTTCGGGCCAAGCATTTTGACGGCGTGGAACAGTTTCCCCAGTTTTCAGAAACAAATCCCCCGCAAGCGCCTAAACACGCCAGAGCTCCCAAGCTCTGCACCTCAAGTCCCGAGAACCCCGCGCCCAGGCGGGACGTGATCGCCGAGTATGCGGACTTCACCTCTGAGGTAGCTCGGGTTTGGGGTTTCGGGTTCAGGCGTCCTCCTTGTGGGTGACAGAGAGCAGAGCGGCTGGAATCTGGGATGGAGTGCAAGATGTTTAAAATTGAGTTTGGGGTTTGTTCTGGGTGAAGTTTGGATGGAGAGGGGAGGCCGAGTTTGTCTTGTGGCTATTGTCAGCTGTCCAGCATGTCTGGAGCGATGCCGGTTTGGGTTCAGGGTTGAGCTGCGCAGAGATTTTTTGGGGGGTTTCGGGGATCAGGGCTTTTTTGGGGTGCCTATGAGCCTCGAAGCTGGAGCCCGAAACCACCCGAGACCTAAATTCAACACCCTGACCCTCCCTAACCCCTCAACCCTAACCCCTCAACCCTAAGCCCTAAGCCCTAAGCCCTAAACCCTAAACCCTAAACCCTATAGCATCTCATCCCCTCCTTCGGCCCCTGGAGTGCAAGTCCTCGCAGGTGTATGCACCGTTGGCACGTGCGCGCCCCGGGGCATATGTCATTTAAGGGCTCGAGAGCTCAACGGCCCATACTCTGAACCTTTAGTGTTTGGACTTGGGGAAGTTTAGGGTTGAGGGAACAGGGTTTCAGGTTCAGGGTTTAAGGTTCAGGGTTTAAGGTTCAGGGTTGAAGGTTCAGGGTTTAAGGTTCAGGGCTCCAGGAGGGTTCAGGGCTCCCGGTTTAGGATTTCGGGTTCAGGGTTTAGGGTGCAGGGTGTAGTGTTTGAGGTCTTCAGGGATGAGAGGGCGGAGTGTGTTTTTTGCGGGGAAACTAGGGGAGACCGCATGTGTATCCTGAGATGGAGGTGGGCCCACCAAAACTGGCGTGCCCTAAGTTCAGGATTTCGGGTCATTGTAGGGTTTTCAGGGCTTATAGGGTTTAGAGGGTCTAGAGGGTTTATAGGGTTCATAGGTCACTCCAAAATTCTCGAAGCCAATCGGTTCGGGAGCTGCTTTGAAGCTAGGTGCTAAGGCAAGTGTTTCCCCCCTCCCTCAGGTCTTTCTAAGCAACATGTTTGTAGGTCAGTAGGGAACCTGCAAATCACAGGTTTTCTCTTCTCTTAAGTCCGATGCACCCATTCCTTCAAAGACGGACTAAGGGCTGCAAGAATAGCAACTTTAGGGTTCAGGGTTTAGGGTTTAGGGTTTAGCATCGATAAGTGCGGCTGATTTATCTGAACTCTTAGGGGGTGGTCACTTGATGGGACTGAGTGTTTCGAAGGTCATGGGCATGTGCCGGACTACAACACGGCGAAGATTGAGGCTGGGCTGAGGGCCCAACTGGTTTCGGGGCATTTCAGCAGGATGGGGGTTATTAAAATCGAGATTGCTTGTTTCCCTTGCAGGCGGCCGATAATGTTTGCAGGCTCTACAGGGCCTCAGTCGCCGGGCATTGGTGGATGGCAGTGAGCCGACCAGGTTCAGGGTTCGGGGTTTTGCCCCAGACCCTAAACCTTGTGGGGTGGTGGGTTTAGGTCGGGGTGTTCCCCCTTATGCGAACAGTCCTTCAGAGGGAAGAGAATACCCCCTATTACTAGTGGTAGGTTTAAGTCGAACCTGCCGGGGTGAAGCCGTGCCAAGCCCATGTGCCGCAGGGTTTGGGCTTGCTTTCCCATATCCTCAACATGTCTTATATTTCACCAAAGCGCTCGATTCCTGCGAAAGAGACATGGACTTCCCACAAGAAGTTGATGTTGTGTTTCGGTGCGTGCGCATTGCGGGAAAACCGTCCCAACGTCAACCTGTGTAGTACGAAATTGGGTTTGGGGCTTAGGCTTTAGGAGTTTGGAGCTTAGGGTTTGAAAAATAGGCTTAAGCGGCACTGGACCTCTGAATCGCGGACAACTGAAAAAAAAGGAACTCCCCTCTCTTAAAAACCCTCCTACTTCAAGCCTCCCTTGGAGATAAGTACCCTAAACCCCAAACCCTAAACCCCAAGCCCTAAACCCCAACCCTAAACCCTAAACCCCAAACCCTAAACCCCAAACCCTAAACCCCAAACCCTAAACCCCAAACCCCAAACAACGCTGGCCGCCAATCTTGCGGTTCAGCCTCCGTGCGCGAGGTGCAACCATCGGCCCGGGGCCCAGGCTTCCCAGGCTGCTTAGGGGTTTAGGGTTTAGGGTTTAGAGGGCTCTAGGGGTTTTCGGCGCTGCCCGCTTCTCAAAGAGGCAACGAAAGCTTTCTGAGACCCACCACCATGCCTGAGTCCCACACTCTGAACCCCAAACCCGGGACCCTACTAACTCAACTACACCCTAAGCCATGAATCTAAAAGCCTTATTCAAGCCCTCGAAGGCCTGAAGCCTGAACCCAAAAGTCCTAAGCCCCAAGCCCGAAGCCCATGAAAGCTCAGGATCTGTCCACGTACCCTGGGCTGGTGCAGCTTGAAGCGTGTGGACCCCACTGGTTTATGGACTACAGGGCTAGATGGAGGTTTCCGAAAAGAGGGGTACCCTTTACGGGGGGCCCTTTAAGGGGATTCTGTTCTATTCGGGGTTTCAAATCGGTACCTCGGAAACCCCTAGATGGGTGTTGGGGGCTTTTGCGGGGTGTAGGGTTTGCACGGTTGGTTGGGGTTGTAGGGTTTGTAGCTTTTAAGGTTCAGGGTTTTCAGATTTTGGGCTTACCGGGTTTCGCCTTTAACTAGGGTTTATAGGAAGGTTGAGGGCTTACATAGGGTTAGAGGGTTCTAGGTTCAGGGTTTCCCTAGCCCAGGTCTCTTCATCCGTCGGTGCTGCGCGCACCAGAGAAGCATCCGAAGGACGGGGAGATCCACGGCATGCGGTGATGCAGGTCTCTCAAGTAGAGGTGCTGGGTAATAGGCCCTAAACCCTAAACCCTAAACCCTAAACCCTGAGTCCTAAACCCCGAGCCTTTAGTCGAAACCAAGCATCATGTCAGCCAGGTTTCAGGCCCGGAGCCGCTTCAACCATGTCTCCTGCCAACAAAGATGATCGTATCTAAGCCCTACACCCCGATTAGGGTTCGGATCTCTTGTAAACTCCTTCAAAGCAACAGGCACGCTTTGGGTGAACCCTAGACCCTAGCCATAAACCCTAACCCTAAACCCTACAGACCCTAAAAAGCACCGAAGCAAGTATGAGGACATGGACAAGAAGAAAAAGTCCAGCCACCAGGTTCGCAAGGCGCTTCCCAAGTCTGAGGGGGCGTGTGTG
Source organism: Symbiodinium natans (assembly GCA_905221605.1). Taxonomy (NCBI): domain Eukaryota; class Dinophyceae; order Suessiales; family Symbiodiniaceae; genus Symbiodinium; species Symbiodinium natans. Next base: position 402,774 of record CAJNDS010002369.1, on the reverse strand, counting down.
GAACTCAAGGTTTATAGGGGCTTCGGGAATTTTAGGGTTTTCGTATGTGGAGTTTAGGTTTGCAAGTGTTTAGGGTTTGGACCGAGTGGTGAGGAAGGGAAAAGGTTTAGGAGCTCTTCTTAGGGCAATCTGTCGACAGTGAGTTCTGCTGTCTCGATAGCTTCCTCGCACCTCCCTTGCTCCAAGCTAGACCGGCCAGGAGTTGGAGATGACGAACGCCCTTAAGACGGCCATGGAGAGCATCAAGAAGGTATCTCGGGTCCCCAGTCCCTGAAGCTCGAGATTTGGTGATTTCGGGTTCGAGGGTTTTATTTTAAGTGGCAGCCCTATCTAGGCTGCAGCCTTTCCTCGCTGAGAATCTGAAACCCGAAGCAAGAAGCAACAAATGTTGTAGCACAAGTCCCCATCTCAAAGCCCTCACTCCCGAAACCCCGACCCGAAGCCAGAAATTGCGGTGCTCGTCATGCGGCTAGCGGACTAGACCAAGTTGCGTTGGGGATGTTTTAGTTGAGAGGCACCTTCCAACCCAGCATTTCTTGCATCAAGGGGTCCTGCCCTAAGACCTGAACCCCCAGCTGGAAAAAGCCCACCTTAACTACTCCAAACCCAGCCCCGCAGCCCTTAGGGCCGCAGTTTGGGGGTAGAAGTGGGGCCAGAATGTACTACCCTCAACTCAGGATGGGGGCTTGCCTTAGGAGCCTGAGCCCTAAATCCCAAACCCAATCACGGATCCCCAAGGTTCTGAAACCCTAAACCCTAAGACCCTTAACCTTGAAACCCTAAACCCTAAACCCTCCTAAAACCCTAAAATTCTAAAACCCTAAACCCCAAACCCTAGAACCCTAAAATCCTAAAACCCTAAAACCCTAAACCCTAGTCTCATGGCTCTGCAGGAGCTTCAGAGCGAGGGCGACGGCGGTGCCGGCAAGGTGCCAAAATGCCAGAACATGTTTCTGAGGGTCCCTTGTCGCTTAGAGTTTGGGGTTTAGGGTCTAGGGTAAGTTTCTGAGGGGCCAAGACTGCGAAAAACTACCTTAGGGTTTAGGGTTTGGTGTTAGGGTTTAGGGTTTCGGGACAAGTACGGTAAAGCATCTTAAACCCTAAGCCCCAAACCGGGAAGTGCACCCGAATCATCAAGGCGGATGGGAGAGAAGGGCTTAGAAGCTCCGAGATCTTCAAGCCCGAACGCCTCAACCCTCAGCCTGACAGCTATTGCCTCAGTCAAGGCCCCGTCCACCCACAACCCAACAATGGACGTTGCTTTGTCGATGAATCAACCCTTACCAGCCCTATGAAATCTATAATCCCTTAAGCTCCGATCAGCCCTATCAGCCCAAAGCCGATAATCCCCAAATCTTCGAGTTCTAGCCACAAGCCCTACAAGCTCAACAGCCCAGGCCAGGTATGTTCCAAGCCCGGAGCAGGTCCCAAACATCACCAAAGCAGATCGACAAAGTGTGGGTTTCTTCGGAAGGAATTCCATCATAAAAAAGCTTCATCGCTCAACCTCAAAACCGGCCAACACCCCCCAACAAGAGCGTATTAAATCCGAAATCCCTTTTAGAACCCTAAACCCGACACCCTAAACCCCACTCCCCCCCCCTTTCCCCCATGCTTCTCCAGGACGCTAGTCCCACCACCAGCGGCGGGCTTAAGAAGTGTGGTCCCCAGCAAGTTAGGGTTCTGGGGTTCAGGGGTTTGGGGTTTGGGCCATTTTGGGTTTAGGGCTTTGGGGTTTCCGTGTCTAGGGTTGTGGTGTTAAAGGGGAGAACGGAGCTTACAGGGTCCAGCAGGTCTGATGTCTGCGGAGGACTTCAAAACCCGATGGCATCTACCGTCGAACCCCGAACCCCTAAAGAATCCTAAAGTAGAATTAGATGGAGACCCCATGTTACCCAAACCCTAAGCCTAACCCCAGACCGGGTTTGGCGGTTTAGGGGTGCTTTGAGTTGAATTTACCAGAGGAGGGGTGAGGTGAGGTTGATGTAGGTGCCTGGCCCTGGTTGGCTGTAGCCTTTTCTGGCTCACGTATCCTCGCAAAGAGAAGAAGCACCTTCCCAGGGAGCTCTGAGCAGAATACTCTCCTTCGTCAGCATCCCTAAACCCTAAATCCTAAACACTAAGCCCTGCTTGAGCCCTACGCACATGTGTTGCAGAAGATGTTCAGCATGTTCTGGTCCGAAGATGCTGGAAGACAGGGCGGGTCATGTTCACGGCGTTTAGGGTGCAGGGTTCAGGGTTTAGGGAGTCTAGGGAGTTTAGTGTTCAGTGTGTTTGCTGAGGGTAAACCCTCAACCCAACCTTAAACCCTAAGCCCCAAACCCTTTCGTGTGTTGCTTCTGGGCTCTGTGAGGTTCCACGTCCGCAACATTCTGGACCGGCCGGACTCGCCCCGGGACAAGAACGATGCGGCTCACCTACACAGCCCTGACTTTGTTTACAGGGTTTAGGGTTTAGGGTTCGGGGTTTAGGGTTTAGGGTTTAGGGTTAAGGGTTTAGCTGCTGGTTTTCATGGCTCAAGACCACCGATTGTTTGAAGTGCTTGGCCGTCGGGTGTTGGGGCCATGGCCACAGTTCCGCGGGACTCCTCTTGGGTATGCTGAGGAGGTATCCTGAATAGCCCTAAACACTTAGCCCTTAAGCCTTAGCCTTTAACCCTTAACCCTGAACCCTTAAACCTTAAACCCTAAACCCTAAACGATACCCACAAGGTTGAACACTCGATCCCAAGCGCATTCTTCGCAGCACAGCGCCCGTACTGCAGGTGCTACCCGAAGAGGAGGAGCAGGAATCAGCCGGGCCCCCGATGACTGGGTTTAGGGTTTGGGGTTTAGGGTTTAGGGTTTAGGTTTAGGGTTTCGGGTTTAGGGTCTAGGGTCTAGGGTTAGGGTTCAGGGTTTCGGGGCCTTCGCCCCAGGCATTTTGGTTCAACATGGTTCGTATGCCTGGAGCCCCTATGTAGGCCCCCATAATGCGCCGAACTCATCCTGCAGCGGCTTGCCCCACACCCTCAGCTCCCTAGTAGTAGAGTAAGTAACCTCTATCCTTTTTGGGGTAGCATAATCCCCCTATAATCCCAAAGGTTAACCTTTGATTCCCCCAGGTTACTGGACAACTAAGGCTCTTGGGTGAGTGTCGGGCATGCCGCCTGGTTGTGTGTCCGCGATGTGATTCGGGTCGGAGGGCTTTCAAAGTGGTTGTTTAAGGCGACATGCACATGCAGCCAAGCAGAAGTGTGGGGCACATAGGCCTCTGCACTCAAAAAGGCTGTGCTGCTCCTGCAGCGCATCATCCGTGGCCGAGCGCAGACCTTGCTTGCTTCATCAGGGTTTTCGTTTCAGGGGTTAGGATTTGGAGTCTAGGGTTTAGGGTTTGGGGTTTAGGGTTTTGGGTTTCGGGTTGAGGGTTTAGGGTTTTTAGGGTTTAGGGCTTAGGGGTTCGGGTTTGAGGTGTCAATACCCATCCGTGGCAAGATCGCCGGCATCTGTTGATCATCAGACTTGCCACTTGGTGTCCTTTGCCCTTTAGCCTAAGAAGCTCATTCTATGAAAGCCGCAGCATGGGTCTAGCCCGCCTGGTACTGCAGCTACATCCAAAAGCAAGGCAACAAGAGAGCCCTATAAGCCCTAACATTCACGCCGGCCAAGAACAATTTTAAGGGGGCAACTCTGTCTGGTTGCAGACTTATCCAAGAGCCCCACAGGCCAGTAAAGCTCGGGTCACATCGGGGCTCCTTTCAACTATAGAATTGGTACTATGACTTCGGCTCTAGTGTTAGGGACCCAAAAGGACATAAGCATAAGCATTTTATAGGGATATGCCTACCTTATTGGGCTTCATTATAAGGGGGTGTATATGGGATACCCTATCCTAATTTTTGCTTATGTGCTTTTCTGGGGCCCTATTAGTATGACGCAGCGCCAGGTACCAGAACCTCATGTTCGAAGGTAAGGAGAAGCGTACCTGCCTCGGGACGCTGTCCGAGATTGCTGAGCCTCACCTGTTTGTAGGACTTTTGACGTGCCAATCTTGTTTCGGATGAACAATGGCAATCTTCAACTAAAACAAAAAGCCTACCCCCCCCCCCTCCCTCCCCGCAAAAGAACAAATACAGATCAAAACAATTAAATCAGTAAATCAAAACAATGTATACGTAGATATGACCCAAAAGACATGTCTTCAAGACCGTTACCCTAAACCCTAAACCCTAAACCCTAAACCCTAAACCCTAAACCCTAAACCCTAAACCCCGTTAAGGGTTCTAAAGATCTCAAGGCTCGAAGGTCATTTTGGGGCTTTAGGAGTGTGTAGGGCTCGAGGGCTTGGATGTTGGAGTCGAGGCATCCTAGCCCCCTACGCCCTAAACCCTTATAGGGTTTAGGGTTTAGGGTTTAGGGCTAGGGTTTAGGGTTTAGGATTTAGGGTTTAGGGTTTGGGGTTTAGGGTTTATGTTTAGGGTTTGAGCGCAAAGTTTCGCTATGAAGCCTTCCAGCACGCGATAGGCCTGGACCTCATCAACGAGTTGCGTGCAGCCGAGCGCTTTGCTGAGACGGCCACGACGACAGAGGAAAAGAGGCGGGCTGGGGCAAGGATAGGGTTCAGGGGGGCGTAGGGTTTAGGGTGTAGAGTTTAGGGTTTAGGGTTGAAGGGGGCTTGGGGTTTAATTAGGGCTTAGGGGGGCTTAGGAATGGGGGGGCGGGGGGGCTTACGGCTTAGGGTTTGGCGGGGCTTTGGCTTTCGGAGGCTTGGGGTTTTGTCGTTGTCTTGTGGACCAGCAAGGGTATGCTTAATCACTTTTCTGGGGCTTTGGATCCTTTCTCAATCCTCAGAAAAAAGGTGCCCGCAGGTTTAATGTCTAGGTTGCAGGGCCTTTTGATGCCGAGACTAGGGTAGTAAAGATTCTCAAGATCCAGGGCTCCGCGAAACGAAGAGCATCCCAAGGCTTTTCACACAAAAGCCCAAAAGAGCACCAAACGGTCAGTTCTCTAAATACGGTCCCTTTTGGGGCTCCTTATTATAAGGCGGGCCCTGAAGAGCCCCCTCAACAATCAGGGTACACACAAAGGGAGCAAGCAAGGGGTGGAAGGGGTTTGATAGTTCGAGGGCCTGGTCTGGGGTTTAGCGTTTAGGGTTTAGGGTTTAGGGTTTAGGGTTTACGGTTTAGGGCTTAGGGTTTAGGGTTTAGGGTTAGGGTTTAGGGTGGTCCCAGGTATGTGGACCAGCTGCGCGACAAGGCCTTCGAGGGGGTTCTGGAGCCCTGAACTCAGCTCGGAAGGGTCGCAGCCGGCGCGAATAAGGGACATGACCGGCCCAGTGAGGGGTTTTGGGGGGATCCAAGCCCTTCCCTGAACCCCAAACCTGACGCATGGATCATCCAGCATCCCTAAACCCTGCAACCCTAAACCCTAAACCCTAAACCCTAAGCCTAAACCCTGCAACCCTAAACCCTAAACCCGAAACCCTAAACCCTAAACCCTTGTGAATATCACCTCGATTCTTGCATGTATAGCTTGAGTGCGTGCCTTTTCATGTGTAGTTCTGAGAGCAGCAGTTTGCATGTTGTACATTTTGTTTGCTGTTGCTGTTACCTCTCGAAGGGCCCTTGAGCTGTGGCAGAAAAGGTAGAGTCCGAAGCGCGAGTGAACGCTAACTGGTAGCGGAGCTGCTCCCCTCATAGTGCAGGGGGTAGTTCCAGCTGGCCTTTGGACTGGTTGTGTTTGAGAGGAGTGTGAGAAGAGAAGTCCTCGAATCGTAAGATCGGGGCAACGTTTTTCCGCAGAACAGCAAAGCAGTTGGTTTGTTCAGTGACTGGATCTGACGAAGGAGTTTGGGCATGACAGTTGCAGGCCTCAGATTCCGAAACAAAGCGTATTCTTCAACGCCCAGTGTCACAAAGAACGGAGTGTTCATTTTCGACGGAAACCCTGCTGACTACCATGAATGGGAGTTCAGAACCGAGCTACGCATTGCGGCGCATGAGCAGCAGGAGAAGCGCCGAAAGAAGAAGGAGAAGAGAGAGAAGAAAGACACTTCGTTTTCGTCAGGCGGTCCTGAGCAAGGAAGAGAGGAGAGAACACCTCAGGCGGAAGCGAGTGCTCCAGCCGAAGGTGGTGTAGCCGGGAGACCGGCAGCTGCGTCAGGGAGACCCACCATTCCTGTCCCTGACTCGCCAGCGGCCAGTGTGGTTGCGCACGAGAGCAGCTCAGACGGGGATGATGGGGCTGTGGACACTGTTCTTCGCGTCATGGAGGGTCTCAGAGGAGACGCCTTCCAAAAGGCTAAGGACATTGGAATCGCGACCCTGTCAGGACCCGGAGGGCTAAGGACCCTGATCTCCGAGATCAAGGCAATGGTCTTCCCGCTAGGAACTTTGGAGGCCCAGGCCTTGTTTCGCAGTGGGCAAGCCATTCGAGGTCCTTTGAGTCGTCAGGACGGGGAATCAGTTGTTTCCTATATAGGAAGGAGACGCAGATGGTGGACCTTGATGACGCAGCTCGATCCGAGGATATCTCTGTCGGATAGTTTGAGAGCAGAATTGTTGCTCGAGTTGAGCGGGTTGTCACGTGATCAGCAGTTGATGGTGAAGGCTTGTTCAGGCGGTGCCCATGATTTTGAGACATACGCAAAGATCATGACCGAGCATCATGGGTTGATTCACTTGCGGGGGAACAAACTACTTGATTCAACACCCCTTCGAAGCCCTGGTTTCGATAGAGATACCCGCAGATGGCAGTCGAAGGGATCAGGCAAGTTTGGGAGCCGTTCACCAGGGTCAGTGACAACCGCTTATGTGAGTGATGTCATTGATTCAGCCTATGTATCGCAAGAACATAGGGCAGATGATCATTATGCTGATGAGTGGTACCAAGATGAGGTACAGGAAGATGCCGAAGATGTGGGGTGGAACGCTTGGACTGATCAGCCGGGTGGTTCACCAGGATATGCTCCTTCCGAGGAGGACGTGATCGTTTCCGACAGCGAGGTTGCCGTCGCCTTGAATGCGATGGAGGACTGCGACTACGAGAGCTTTCCCGAGGCCACGGGCGAAGCGATTCAGTTGCAGTGTGCGGCTCATGTTGCATTGGGCAAGGCAGGTAAGGGTAAAGGATCATCCGGTGGCAAGGGAAAAGGATTTCCGGTAGTGCGCAGTCGCTTGCAATTGTCAGTTGAAGAGAGGAAAGAGAAGCTCAGGGAACTCAAGGCTAAGAGCCGTTGCCTGCGATGTGGGCAAACAGGACATTGGAGCGGGGATCCTCAATGCCCCAAAGGTCGATCTTCACAGTCCGGTTCGGATGGCAAGGGCAAGTCCAAGGGAGATTCCAAGGGATCGAAGTCGGGAACAAAGCAAGCTTTCATGGCAGTTCCAGTGACTAGTGAGAGCGAGGATGACATGGAGTGTGTGTACATTGACAGTGGCCCCTCAGAAGGTAGCCCTAAAGCGTACATGGCCTATCGCAGGGAAGGCGCTCGAGCTTCAAGGACAGCCAGGAATGCCGCTCGAGACACGATGCCTCCCGGTGGGGACCGTGTCTTCACTGTTGGCCAGCATCGTGGGCTTAGTTTCGAGGAGGTTCTTCATCGCTACACTGCATATGTCATCTGGGGACGTTCCTTGAAATCGGCGGGATCTCGGGATTTGGCGGCATTTCTGAATTGGGTTCAGAATTACTACATCGTGAATGAGGAAAGCATGGAGGTAATGAGGCGAGACATCCCTCTAGATGAGGTGCCGCAAATGCCTGGAGCGCAAGCCCAGCAGAGTGTTGCGGTGCCAGCAGCATCCTCCCATGTGACAGCCAAAAGCAAGCCCCCAAATCCCCCTTTGCCTGTGAGTTGTCAGACATGCACCAACTTTTCGTACGTGGGGACAAATGCCTACGTGACAGTGAAGACCTGCAGGGTGTGTGGAAAGGTGTTTAAGGAGAAGAAGACCTTCGAGAAGAAGGACCCCACATTGTGCAGGCATGCAAACACCAGTAGACTGGGCTCGAACAAGGCCATCATGAAGACTTTCTGTAAGGATTGTGGTCATGTGATAGATGAAATGCCCCAAGCAGAAGCCCGAATCAGGCGTCAGGCTGCGCAGGAACTTGAGACTGCGACTTCGGCTTCGTTTGATCTCATCTCGAACATCTCTAGGAATGTGCTCGATGAGGCAAGCCTGGATGCAACGCAGACCATGACATTGTTGGATGAGTTCAGGTCCCAAGTTGAAGATTGTCTAGTGGCCCAGAATGTCGAGGGTATTGACGACCCAAGGATTTCCCCGAAGGACTTACATGAGATCCTCAATGATGTCGTGGAAGCAGCAGTGGTATCTCAGGAATCTCCGTCATCCGTCAGAGCGTCGCCTGGCGAGATGTCGAGAGCTGCACCGCAACGGGCAGCTGGCTCCGGATCGCAAGACCGGAGAAGGACAGATGGGGAAAGCGCAGCGTACATGTCCATGAAGACCAACTCCCTATCCTCGGTGGTTCCGTTGACCCTTGCGGAAGTGGATATTTACGATCATGAGGATATTTGGGGTGTCTTGGATGATGGTGCGAATAGCTCAGTTTGCGGGGAGAGATGGTGTGACAACGCCCAGATGAAACTGGCCAAACTGGGTTTCGAATTCCCCTGGTTGAGCCAAGAAGGCATTCAGTTCAGAGGACTTGGTGGGATGACTAAGACCTTGGGCGATCGACGTCTGTGCTTCTGCATTCAATGCGAGTATCAGGGTGAGAAGGAGGATGGTAAGGACCCGCTAGTCCCCGGTATCCTTGATTGCCACGTGACCTCTGGGAGCGAAACGCCCCTACTTCTATCCTTATTCGCGCAGAGCACCCTGGGTTTGTTGAAGGACATGAAGTCGTTCACCTGCTTGATACAGAGGAACAATGGAGAACTGTGGAGGTTGCCCCTGTTCAGGGTTAAAGGGAGCAATTTGCTTGCAGTGAACCTCTCCTCCGGTATCCGCCTTCTGGATCGAATACCTCGTCCGCTTCGACCTTACAGAGCGCCGTTGGAGAGGAAGATTCGTAAGGGTGAAGGGCACGAAGGTTTGACATCCAAGGACTTAGATCCCCAGAAGCAGAACACAGATTCCCAGAAGCAGAACACAGATTCCCAGAAGCAGGACACAGATTCCCAGAAGCAGGACACAGATTCCCAGAAGCAGGACACAGATTCCCAGAAGCAGGACACAGATCCCCAGAAGCATCCCGATGAGCGTAAGCAGCATCCTCAAAGGATTAAGGACAAAGGCGCACACACCTCAGTCACAGATTCGGGTGGAAACCACCAGGGTAACATTCAGGCCAACGTGGCAAGCAGTGATCCTCGGTCTAGCAAGCAGATGCCGAGTGTCCACATTGTCTCTACGGGGACTCGATGGCGCCGCGAGGCCTCATCTTACATCTACAGCCCTGGGCAGGAGTCTGCGAAGGCATTGGCCGAGGCCCTGCACGGGCCCTTGACTGGGAGCACTGCGATCTTGATCTGCAATTGTCTGGATTTTTCTAACCCCGAGATTCAGTCGGGTTCGTTGTCCTGGCTGAAGGGGCATATTGGCTCGCACCCTGGAAACCTGACCAATCAATGGGAGAATCCTGAGTTCAGAGACATGATCTTCTACGTGCACCAGGCTGTTCGCGAGGCACCCGCGTCTTTGGAGCAGATTATCTGCATTTGCATTTGCACCCAGGGCCGACACAGGTCTGTGGCGAGCAGCGTAACTTTGGCACAGGCGCTCTCTGGAAAGTTCCGCACAACGATCAGCCACGACGGAATGTGCAACGGCTCTTGGGACAGTATGGCGGGCAGATGCCGCGGATCCTGCGGGACATGCGACCACAGCGCGCACGAAGCTCAGCTGGCGGTAGTTGAGCACATGGAGAGAGTAGAGGAGTACCTCTCCTGGAAGGGTCGCATCGACGCTCCGTCTTGCATCCGCCATTTTGAGATCGCCGCGCGACCGTCGCTTGGAGCCGGCCCGAAGAGCAAGCCGATGCCTAGGCCAGGAGCGGGACGCCCTAGGCCATCTGCGAGTTCTGCCGCTGGGACGGTCGATTTGACCGAGGCCGAGGAGGAGCCCAGTTCCAGCCGCAGGCCAGCGCGCAGATTTTCTTTGGAGACCCGTGATGAGCGCGGCGTATCTGTTTTGGAGGCCCAGAATAAGGCGCTGATGCAACGAGTCGAGTCTCTGGGTCGCGAGGTTGGCACTCTGAGGAACGAGCTGCGCCGTCGCTCGAGGTCGAGGAGGCGATCGCGGAGCAGGAGACGCTCTAGGTCCAGAGGCCGGGACAGGCGGACCAGATCGAGATCCCCGATTGCACGGGCAGAGGAGCGGGCGCCCTCTAGGCATACTTTTGCGATTAGGACGATGCCAACGCGCGGCGCGTCGGGCACTGCTGCGATTGCTACAGGGGGCCGAGTTCTTGACACCGATTCCTGGCACGAGATCCCGTATGAGGACCTTCTTTTGGATAAGCGCCCCGAACCAGGCTGTGATTGGCGCGCTATTACGCCGTACGACTGTTGGCCTCCGGGCATGTTGGATCAGCTGCGTCGTTTGGCCACTGAGAATATGCAACCTTGCGGGGGCAGGCACTTGAAGAGAGCCAAAGCTGCAACCTGGATAGGACCAGGAGTTGGCAACGACTTTAGGGAGAACGCTCGTGTCGGCTTTAAACTGATTGCATATGACGAGGTGGGGCAGCGGCCAAGCAAGTCTGCGCTGGATCCAAGGTTTCCCGCTGGATGGTGGGAGGCCGGCTGGGCCTATCTTCCTCGGACGGGATGGCGATGGATCGGCTATGCGCACGCTGGATCTACTCGTTTGACAACTGGCATTGCTGGAGATGCAGAGTTTGTTCTCGTCGCACAGTTCCCATATGAGGCTGAAAAGAGAGCGTATGTGACGACAAGGATCATGACAAGGGAGCAGATGGGTGTGTTCAATAGGGAGTTGAGGACATTGGAAGAGATGGATACATTCACTGCAATGGTAGCTGGAGTGCAAACCCAGCGGGAAGACTCAACCTCGTTGATCAAAGCCCCGAAGTGCACCTTCTTGATCCATGACAATGCCCCAGTAGATCTCCCCGGCATATCTGAACACTCAGCGAAGGACTTCAAGTGGAATCGGTTCACCCACGAGGTGAACGAGTTCAGGCCGGGCCTGGTTTTGTACAAATCAGGGGATCCCAACTCGAATCTGTGCATCAACCTGTTTTGTGAAGCCGATGCTTCCGACATCAATGTGTGTGTGCTTGCACCGTTGGGCAAGCTGAGTGCAGATGACATTGGGGCTGAGGTGGTTGAAACGGCCGGTGATGCATGCATTGCTTGTGTTGGACCGTTGGCCAGCCGCATTGTTGAGAGCTTGAGCTCATGGTGTGAAGGAACAGGATACACCCCGAAGGCCTTCTGTGACATGAATGGAAGCAGCTTCTTCAACGCGATAATGTCCATCGGTGAGGAGGCTTACCTTGATGCGATGAGCACAGCTTATGTAGCAGGGGCAGGGGTAGATACGGATGCTGAGGGTTTGGGAGCTTCGGATGAAGAGCTAGGAGGAGATGGCGATGTAGCGCCCCACGATCCCGAACAGCAGCACCCAGATCCTGAAAACCAGGAGCCAGAGCTAAGCCCTGCAGATCGCGAACGAGTGTGGTTGGAATCCTTGCCACTCCCAGGCACTCCGCAAACAGAGGCCAAGCGAAGGGAGGCCTGGAGGCGTTTGCCCCAGCGCGTTCGCGTGGCACTTCGTCGCTTGCATAGGTCCTTCAACCACCCCACTCCTAGGACGTTGCAGGCCATCCTGAGAGCAGGAGGAGCAGCCAAGGAGTTCATCGAAGCGGCCAAGCTCATCAAGTGCGAAAGCTGTGAGCGCACGAGCCCCAAGCCCAGGTCACACCCTGTGGGGGTTGGCCACGGGAACTACGTGTTCGGGGACACGGTAGGAGTGGATGTCCTAGAGACGACAGACTCAAACCGTCGCCGATATCAGTGTTTCAACGTGGTAGACCTAGCAACGGGCTTCCAACAGATCGAGTTGCTGAGGGAAGTCACCAAGGACAGTCAAGGACCTCCTCCGTCAGAGATGTGTCTTGAAGCGTTCCAGAGGTGGATTACTTGGGCGGGCCTCCCGCGGACCGTGATGCTGGACAGAGGTACTCATAACAGAGGAGCCTTTGTGAGCTATCTCACGGAGAAGGGGGTGGACATCAGGTTCGCCGCAACCGAGTCGCCCCACATGCTCGGTAAAACCGAGAGGCACGGAGGGCTCGCGAAGGCGGTCATCCGAAAGACCGTGGCAGGCGTGAGCACCGTTGGGCCTGAGGCGATGAGGAGTGTGATCCAGGAAGTCGTCGCCGTCAAGAACATGTCCATGAACGTGTCGGGTTTTTCGCCTAGTCAGTGGGTGTTAGGTCGCAACCCGAGGGAACCTGGCACGCTCACCGACGAGGACACCTGGAACGACATCGGCGCCATGGAGGGCAAGTTCAGCGGTGCCGAGGCCTTTGCTCTAAGACAGAAAAGCCGCATCGAAGCAAAGAAAGCAATGGTGAAACTGGACACCAGCCGTAGGATCCAGAAAGCGCTAACAAAGAATGCGGTACCGATCAAGGAAGAGTACAACACCGGTGACTATGTCGTGTATCGGAGAGACGCCCAAGCGGGCGGCACGAAATGGAGCACGACATCCAGGGTAATCGGTAGAGAAAGCGCAGAAGCGATATGGGTGGTGAACGGAGGGGTCCCAGTCCTTTGCTCGACTCACTCGCTGAGGCCGGCATCTGAGGAGGAAGTGCTGGCGCATTGCCTTCTTAACGGGATACCTGTTCTACCTGAGACGCTTACAGAGGGTCCTAAGAAGAGAAAGAAGGGATACGTAGATGCGAGAGAAGAAGAAGAAAAGCCGGAAAGGAAATCGAGCAAGCCGAGCGCATCAGCTAGGAAGAGAAAGCAGGAAGAAATCGAACCTCCTGAAGCCCCAAGCTCGAGCTCAAGTTCAAGCAGCTCATCTGATGAGGAGGACCAGCGCCCGAGCAGAGATGTACAGGCCAGTCAGGTGGTCGTGGATGTGCTCCAGGAAAATGAGGCGGACGTCGTGCAAGGCACGATGAACATCATCGACTCGGAGCAGGACGCCATGGACGCATTGGAGGCAGGTGATTTTCGCCCAGCAACGTGTTTAAGGCTCCTAAATGAGGCACCCTTAGTGAGAAAAGGAAAACGTGGAGCTGTGAGAGATGGACGCGCCTACAGCTTCGGAGTGTATGCACATGGCGGGTTCGCGGGGGTCACCGAGTCGACGAAACGACACCCGAACTTGGTCAGTTACCTGAATGGCTACATGAAGGCGAAGGGTGCATCAGGCATGTGGTCATCGCTCCAGATTGGTAGGGACCTAAAGGCTTTGCCCCACAAGGACTCAAACAACCTGAAAGGCAGCGTGAACCAGATCACGACATTGGGAAATCACGCAGGTGGCCAATTGTGGCTGCAAAATCAGGACGGAGATGTGATGATGAATGGAGTTCCAGGCCGTGTCTTGGAGTGCCATAACAGGATAGCGTCTTTCGATCCCAATGAAGTCCACGCTACCTTGCCTTTCGATGGAGAACGATGGTCAATCAGCGCATTCACAAGTAGGGGAATCATGAATCTTGGGGATCGGGAGCGGGACATGCTGAGAGAGTTGGGTTTCGGCATCGAAAATGACTGCGTTCCCGTGTCGTGTCTAGGAAGTGTTGAGGAACCACCCAATGACGTGAAAAAGGAAGAGACCTCGAGAGAATCGCCTGAACGTATGGCAGATCTGATGGGTGTATGCGGAGACGAGGACCACTGGAAGGTTGGTCGGAATGTGTGCTTCAGAGTACATGTGAAGCCCCGTCGCTTGATGTTTGACCCCAAGGAAAATGATTTCCCAGGTGACCTCGGCAAGATTGGCTACTCTAGGGAAACCCATAGGTACTTCGAGGACGGCACGAACGATGTCGTGCATGACGAGTGGGGAATGATCCAAGAAGCAAATGGAGCAACGAACTTGGCGTGGACCGGTTTCAGCTTGTTTCGTGTCCGGAGCGAAAGCCCGGTTGATCTATCGAGTTTGCCCGAGGTGAAGATGGATGATCCGGAGTTCCGAGCCTTCATGGCGGAAAGGTTTGGTATGGAGGTGGAAGCTCAAGCGGGCAAGAAACCCCGGAAGATAAACGTGTTCAAGTGTGAAGACCGCGTCAAGGAGGGGATCAAAGGTTCGCGCCGAGATGAGTGGAACAAATATCAAAAGTATAACGCCGCGATACCCATCCGAGGAGAGATGTTGCGACAACTCCTCGATGAGGGTCACAAACCCATACCGTCACAATGGATTGATGTTGACAAACACGAACATCAAAAGGGGAGTGCAGATTATTCCCCGAAATATCGCAGTCGCCTAGTGGCATGCGGTCATCTTGAGGCAGTAGGAAGGGACGAGCTGCGGTGCGACAGCCCGACAGCAGATTCCGAAGTGCACTGTCTCATCGCGAGCTATGCAGCATCGCGGTGCCTCAAGTTGTATTGTGGCGACATTTCGAGTGCATACTTTCAATCCTCGCCTTTGGAGCGCGTGCTGTTGATGAGGCAGCCAACAGGTGGACTACCCGATGTGCCCGAGGATGCCATGCTTCTATGCAGGCTCCCGATCTACGGGACCATTGACGCGGGGCGCGGGTTCTACAACAGATTGAGCTCGGAAGCGAAGACGGAAGGATTGACAGTGAGCAAGATCGCTCCGGGTCTCTACTACCTGTTGGGCACTGATAACTTGCCGGCCATCATCCTCGCAACGCACGTGGACGATCTACTATGGTGCGCAACGCCCGAAGGAAGCGACACCATGGAACGAATCCTGGCGAAGTTTGACGTAGGAAAGATAGAGCACTCAGATTTCAGGTTTTGCGGTCGAAGATTCCGGCAAGGTGAAGACTACAGTGTGCGTATAGATGCAGAGGACAACACGAGACAGATCAGGAAGATTGTGATCCCGGCAGGGCGCAAGGCAAGTGATCACGCGACCGAGGCAGAAGTGACAAGCCTCAGGAGCGTGGTAGGATCCTTAGCTTGGGTAGCGCGTTTTGCCAGACCAGACCTTTGCTACAAGGTGAACTGTTTGCAACGGGCCTGCTCAACCGCGACAGTGGCTGATCTCAAAGAGGCCAACCGCGTTGTGGAATTGGCGCAAGCAGATCAAGGAAGATCGTTGTACTACCCAGCCGGAGCGTTGAATTGGAGTGATCTCTGCATTGTAACGTTCTCAGACGCTTCATTCGCACAGGAACCAGGTTTCCGAAGTCAACAGGGCAGGCTGCACTACTTGACGGCAGAGAGTGCGTCCGACGGCAATGACCACGTCGCTCATGTCTTGAGTTTCGGATCGACAACGATCAAGCGGGTGTGTCGCAGTACTTTGGCATCGGAGACTTTTGCCATGCAGACGGCAGTGGAGAACGGTGACCGTTTGAGAGCAATCATCTGTGAGTTACGCGGACAGTTGCCAAGCCTGAAGGGATGGCTAGAAGAGACTCAGAGGCAGATGAAGCACTTATGGGTCACGGATTGTCGAAGTTTGAGCGACCACCTCAACAGCCAGCAAGTGAACAAGGTGTCGGACAAGCGACTCATGATCGAACTTACTGCAATGAGGCAACAACTTTGGGATGGCGAGACAGCGACATGGCAGTTGTACAGTCCACATGGAGACAGGCTTCGCTGGACGGATACTGCAACCCAGATCGCCGATGCCCTCACCAAGTCGATGAAACCGCATCAGCTATTTCGCTTGATGGAAGAAGCGAGTGTGCAGCTATCAGATCCCGATCGCAAGCTCACCAAGAGTGAAATCCAGAAGATGACTACAAATGAGTGACGGGAACAAAGATGTACAGACATCACCGTCAGGAATAGTGAGCTAGTAGTTGCCAAGGAATCGCAGTCTGGTAGAGGCCTATCTGTATAGACACTGTATAGTCACACTCAGAATTCAACCAAAACCTCGAATGAGCCCCAGGCACGCATCAATAAGTAAGACGGGTGTGAATATCACCTCGATTCTTGCATGTATAGCTTGAGTGCGTGCCTTTTCATGTGTAGTTCTGAGAGCAGCAGTTTGCATGTTGTACATTTTGTTTGCTGTTGCTGTTACCTCTCGAAGGGCCCTTGAGCTGTGGCAGAAAAGGTAGAGTCCGAAGCGCGAGTGAACGCTAAACCCTAAACCCCTCCGGCACGGTTGTGAGGTCCGTCCAAGGTGGCGTCATCTCCGAGACTTTGGATCAGCTCTCGAAGGCACATTCCGTTTTTTGTTTTCAGAAGCTTAGGGTTTAGGGTTTAGGGTTTAGGGTTTAGGGTTTAGGGTTTAGGGTTTAGGGCCCTCAGGGTCCGTGCACCTAACTAGGGAATACTTGGGCCTTAAAGTACTTCCTATTTAGGGACTTTGGGGCCCAAGTATATAATAATGAGGTACGTGGACCCTTAGGGAAAGGTACGCTGTGGGGCCCCGCGTTGTTGCATGTCTGTTTTGTGCGCCATTTGGGGGTGTGGCCTGTGTAGCTTTTCTAGGGTCACTGGGTCGCGGGCAGGAGCCAGATGTCGGGATCTCCCTTGGTTGTGGGGGGGGGGGGGGGGGTGATACCTAAAAGCCCTCAAGTTTCAAGTGTTAAGGGTTTAGGGTTTAGGGCTAGGGTCTAGGGTTCAGGGCCTGCGGGTTCTTCCGCAAGAGGAGCTCCTCCGATTCCAAGAGGAGCGCCGCATCGCGGCCATGGTGCAGCCTGGCGGCGTGTGAGGGTTTGGGGTTTAGGGTTTAGGGCTAGGGTTTAGGGTTTAGGGTTTAGGGTTTAGGGTTTAGGGTTTAGGGTTTAGGGTTTAGGGTTTAGGGTTTAGGGTCTAGGGTTTAGGGTATAGGGTTTGGGGTTCAGGGTTTAGAGTTTTGGCTTCATAGGGTATAGGGATCATGTGGGGCTCCTCATTTCGGCGCAGATATCATGAAGTTACCCTGACAAGGAGCTCTCATTTAGGGAGCCTACCATGTATACCGGTCTAGGGACCCCTGGCTGCTATACAACTACCAGCTTTCATGGGGTTTTGGGCTTGAGGCTCTTAGAATTGTGGAGGTTTAGGATTCAGAGTTTAGGGTATTCTGGAACTCGATCTGCTCCAGGCACAAGGCTCACGCATTGAAATCTTCCCGTGAATGGTTTCGAAGCCCCAAGCTCTAAACCCCAGACCTGCCATTGTGCTGACTTTTGCCTTACATCAGTACCGGCGAAACGGGGGTCCTTTCGGTGTCCGGGTCAACCCTGAACCCTAAACCCTAGACCCTGACTTCCTGACCCTAAACCCTGTAACCCTTACCAAGCCCCGCAGACCCTAGACCCAAAAGCCCTAGCCCTAAACCCTAAACCCTAAACCCTAAACCCCAAACCCTAAACCCTAAACCCTAAACCCTACTAAGCCTTAAAGGCCCAAAGCCCCCCGAACTGCCCTCCCTAGGAAGTTAGCGGAGCGAGACCGGCAAGACCGGCAGGCGAACAGGGCAAGCCTAGGTTTGTGCGCTGTTGGGGTGGCCTTTTAGCTTTTAGCTTTTAGCTTTTAGGGTTTAGGGTTTAGGGTTTAGGGTTTAGGGTCTAGGGTCTAGGGTAGGGGTTTGATATGATTTGAGATCCTACACCCTAAACTGGGATGTTCCCCCATATAGTAACAGTTCTACCCTAAACCCTGATGCCTAAGCAGACAAGATAAGCAAGAACTGGAGACGACTAACAATGGCACGACCCACGATCATCATCATTGCCCCTTGATAGAAGAGAACGTTTCATGTTAGTAGAACTCATTATGGAAGCACAGCGATCGCTATAATAACAACAGTGAACAATAGCTACAACCATCATTTTGACAATGGTGGTCACAGTGATGCTACTATTTTCATCCCAACACCCAGCTTGCAGGCTGAGGCGCTCTCCAGATGAGATCTTTAAGATTTGAGGTTCGCTTGCCTTTCAGTGTTCCCCAAACTTCCCAAAGCCCTAAACCCTAAACCCTAAACCCCAAACCCTAAACCCCAAACCCTAAACCCTAAACCCTAAACCCTAAACCCTAAACCCCCGCAGCTTCCAATCAGGCGATGGAGAGCGGGCGTCGCCAAGCAGAAGAGCGACTGCGCGCGCGGGAGGAGCGGTAAGACCTACTTGAGGTTCATGTTTTTTTGGGGATTTTGTTCGTTTTTGGTTTTTTTTTGGTTTTTTGGGTTTTGTTTTTGGGTTTTTTTGTTTTTTTTGGGTGGTTTTTTGGGGTTTTAGGGATTTTGGAGCGTTTAGGGTTTAGGGTTTAGTTGGGTCTCCTGGTAGCCCAGTGGTGTCGTTTTCCCTCTTTTTTGGGGTTCAAGCTTCCCTTATGACGTAACCCCGAAAACACAGGTACTACCCTTGTCATAATGTGGCTTCCGGGCTGCCAAGCTCTGAGGCTGCGAGGGCTTTGGGGCTATTGAGTGACGATGGTGAGGTTGGGGTTTAGGGTTTTACGGATGGGGTCATCTGCTTGTACTCCGGCAGTATCGTCCAACTATGTCCAAATATACCATGCGACACAATCGTCAAACACGGACACTAGGTAGGCGAGAGAGCAAACACACGCTTCGTGGCACACATAGGCCTTAAGCTGCATATGGTGGCATGGTTCTGCTATTTGCTTAAGAACCCCAAAAAATGAAATAATAATCCCTACATTCCCCTTGAAAGGAAGAATGTTTTTATGTTTTGGGGGTTCTTAAGCAATTGGTAGGGTTGCATGGTGGCTGGCTCCCCCTCAATCCCTCAGTCTGATGACGGGTTTAGGGTTTAGGGTTTAGGGTTTAGGGTTTAGGGCTCACTTCATGGCATGTGGGCCGTAGGGTTTAGGGTTTCGAGGACGACGCGAACCGCCTACGGAACCCCTTTGGGTTCGGAGCCTTTAGGATGGATAAGCTTTGACCCGCTTAGGTCTTATACCCTAATCCCGACGTCTTACATCCTAAGCAATAAACCTTACGCCCCAAACCCTAAACCCCTAAACCCTATGTAAGGTTTGTAGGGTTAAGGCTTTAGGGTGCAGAGTGGAGGACGAGATGTTCCGCCAGATCATGGGGGTGCACCAGGGGACTGTGGACTCCTACCTGGAGGTGGGGGTAACCTGTTTAGGGTCCTTATTAGGGTTTAGGGTTTAGGGTTAGGTCAGTTAGGTCTATATTCGGGGTCCCCTTATGTTCGTAAACCCCCAGGTGTGCCGGTTGAGGGTTTAGAGGGCTTGTGGCTTTACATATGGGGTTTGCCAGCAGGGTTTAGAGGATTTGTAGGGCTTACAGGTTTATAGGGTTTAATTAGAGGATTTGTAGGGTTCATAGGGTGCGTCGGGTTTACAGGGTTTGCGGGCCTTATGGGGTTTGTAGGGTTTAGAGATTAGATGGTCTAGAGCGTTTACAAAGGTTTGCAGGGTTTTGTAGGGCTTTGTAGGGTTTAGGGTTCACTATAGGCTTCGGGCGGTGCGGTCTCCTTATTGCACGGAAAGTGATTCCACAACAGCCCGAAGTGCCTGCCCGAATAAGCCAGCGGGATTTTGTAGGGTCTGAGTTGAGGGTTTAGGGTTTAGGGTTTAGGGTTTAGGGTTTTAGGGTTTAGGGTTTAGGGTTGAGGGCTTCAAGCCAATGGCTCTGGTACTTTGGAGGCATTTGGGATACCTGTCTCAGTTGGAGATGCCTTTTGGGGTACCAGGCTAGCTTGCTCCTGAGGCCTTCGGGCAAGTTTTGGCCCTTGCGTGTGTAGGGTTTAGGTAGCTGGGCAACCGCCCTGAACTTTGAAAGCACCCTCAACCCTAGCCCTAAACCCTAAACCCTAAACACGTAGCTCTGAAGGTCTGCGGCCTGCATGCGTCAGCCCCATAACCCTGGCAGCCCGTTCCTAAGGCCTTCAGACTAAACTCTCCCTGGAGAGGCCTCGTACTCTCAAAGGCATCGCTTGGGTTTAGGGTTTAGGGTTTAGGGTTTAGGGTTTAGGGCTTTGGGCTTTGGGTTTCTGTAACGCAACAAGTCCTAAGTTTCAGACCCTGGTAAATCCTTAGCTCCCCACATTGACGTCTCTCTCTAACCCCGAAACCCTGAAGCCCTAAACCTGCTGCTCAGGAGGTGCTGACTAATACGGTCGAGCAGGCTGGACAGCCTTGGACTTCCAGGGTTTTGGGTTTAAGGATTTAGACTTTAAGGGTTTATCGGGTTCGAAGGGTTTAGGGTCAGGGTTTAGGGTTTAGGGCTCAGGGGCTTGCTTCTCTTGCGCTTACGCTTGGCTGGTCTTCCTTCGTTCCCTACTCACCAGTGGTGAGTATGGAAAGCGAAGGGGTTTAGGGTTGACAACTTGCTCGTGGAGAGGATGCTGAAGAATCCAGAAGCTACTCCATAGTCCCTAAACCCTAAACCCCAAACCCTAAACCCTATAAACCCTAAACCCTAAACCCTTTTTGCGGCCCCCCAAACCTCAACCCGCCTGACGCGCCCTCCCCCCCAAAGCTCCTCCTGCCATAGGCAGCGCAGTCCCGGGCACTCACAGAAGCGCGGCTCAAGGCTGCCACGTAGCTTTGGGTTTTTGGGGTTTCGGGGGGCTTAGTGGGGTTTAAGGGTTTCAGGCGTAGGGCTGTTTAGGGGCTTTGGGGTTTTAGGGGTACTTGGTTCGGGTTTGGCAGTCAGGGATTTGGGGGGGGCTTTTTAGGGGTTTAGGGCTTCAGGGGTTTGACATGGGGTTTGGTTCCTTGGGGAGGGAGAGGCTTCGCGGTTGAGGCTCTAGTTGATAGGGTTTGTAGGGGGCTGGTGTTGGTGGGATAGGGGTTAACCCCAAACCCTAAACCTTAAACCTTAAACCCTAAACACTAAACCCTAAACCCTAAACCCGAAACCCTAGCTTAGAGTTGTTCCGGGTTTAGGAGGGGTTTAGGGTTTAGGGTTGAGAGAATCAGGGGTTGAGAGGTTGAGAGGTTGAGAGGTTGAGAGGTTGAGAGGTTGAGAGGTTGAGAGGTTGAGAGGTTCCAAGCGCCAGGCCCCCAAGAGGCCGAGCGCCCCCAACCAAACTTCCAAGAACCCGAGCCCTGAGTCCTAAGCCGCCCACCTCCTTAACCCTCCCTAAACCCTAAACCCTAAACCCTAAACCCCAAATCCTAAACCCTAAACCCTAAACCCTAAACCCTAAACCCTAAACCCTCCTTCTTTCTGAGGCCGCCAAGATCAATCAGGTGGTGGACATGCTCGAAGCTTCGGCGCAGGAGATCCGCCGGCTCGCTGAGAAGCCTCGAAGCCCCCAAAAAGGGTCCTCAACTTGGTTTGGGGTTTAAGGTTTAGGGTTTAGGGCTTAGGGTTTAGGGTTTAGGGTTAGGGTTTAGGGTTCAGGGTTCAGGGTTCAGGGTTCAGGGTTCAGAGTTGGGTTTAGGGTTTTGGGTTTAGGGTTGCTTCGACATTTGCCTCAACTCTGGTAGCCCAGTGGTGCCCTTTTCCCTTTTTTTGGATCAAGGGTCCCGTGTAAAGTTGCCAACCCCCAAAAGGGGCACCCTTATTGTGGTATGGTTCCTGGGATACCCCGTCAATTTCAGATTCCGAACACATCATTCCCCTATATAACCTCCGCTACACCGTATACAGTCCCTATATACCTTAGTAGCCCTAAATGACTCCCAAAGAAGGTCCCTTATAAAGGTCCGTCCTTTTGTCACTTGAGTTTAGTTCCGCCCCCCCCCCCCCCCGGAGATCCTTGAAGGCCTTGTAAAGCCCGCACAGCCTGCAGGCCTTGTAGCCTACAGCCTGCAGGCCTTGTAGCCTCTCAACCCCGACTTGTTAGTTTTGCCCTGAACCCCGAAAGCCGAACCCCAAACCCTAAACCCTAAACCCTCCCCTCCCCCCGTCCCTCTCCCGCAGCACCCTTGAGGAGCCGGAGGTCGTCGTGCGCGAACTCGTCCACTCCTTCAACCTGCCACACGTCCAGAGAGAGGCACTTTGGACCCTAAACCCAAAACCCAAAACCCTAAACCGTTTGGGGTTAGGCAAACCCTGCAGATGCTTAGTGTCAAAGGATGACATCGCCCACAAAGGTAAAGTGTCCTACAGGACCAAAGATCAGGGTTTGTGCTTTCAGGGCGTAAACCCTATCAGCTTCAGCTTTTACAGATTTGAAGCAGATGGGCTTTTTGGCTTCTTTTGAACGGATGAGCCAGGAGTCCATGCACTTAGCCTATGCGTGCTCGAGCGAGCTGAATGGTTGCGGGTAAGGTCGTGGGCATATAAGGACTCCACCCTGCCGTCTTGCTGACGTGCCCACTGTTGGAATCCCGCAAAGATTTGGATCCCTGTTCGGAAACTTCCACTGACTTAAAGACCTCAATCCTCCGAGGCCCCTGGCATCTCCTCCAACAAACTTGAACTTCACTTGAACTTTCTTGCCATGACACTCCCGTAAACCCTACCACCCCCCCCCCCCCCCAACACCTGCTGCCCAGCAGCTTGTGCAGTGAAGGTCCTTCAGCGGCGTGTCGCCCAGGAGAACCAGAGGTTCTCAGAGGACGGGCGCGGAGCCCGAAACCCTGAACCCTCTTCTATTGCCATGGGGGCTTGGGGTCAGGGTCCAGGGGTGAAAAGCCTCTGGTTTTCGAAATTGGCTTTGCAGATGTCAGGCCTTAGGCGTAGACCTTTCGAGTTTCGGCAAGATTCCACCTTAGAGCGTTTCACGACTCAGCTTCAAGGAGCTTGGCGTATGCCACCCTTATTGAGTTGAAGAAAGGAGTGGGGCAGGGGGGGGGAGGGGCTCTTAGGTCTCTTCAGAGCCCCAATCAAGGCTAGCGGTTAAGGGCAGGGGCCCGAGACCTCAAACCATCAACCCTACCCTGAACCCTCAACCCTAAACCCCCCTCTCATACAATTCTCAGCCCTAAACCCTAAACCCTAAACCCTAAACCCTAAACCCTAAACCCTAAACCCTAAACCCTAAACCCTAAACCCTAAACCCTAAACCCTAAGCCGACTTGTCAAAGCGAACTTGATAAAGGCGGCTCGAAGTGCGCTGGACGAGACATACAAGAAGGACTGCCACGCGTTTAGGGTTTAGGGTTTAGGGTTTAGGGTTTAGGGTTTAGGGTTTAGGGTTTAGGGTTGCTGCGAAGACTCTGGGAGAGTTTTTCGGGGTTTGGGGGTTTTGAGGGTTTAGGATACAGGCTTCGGATTTTAAGGGTATCTAGGGTTTCGGGTTGAAGAGAACTATTTGAGGCTAGTGTAGGGATGAAAGTTCAGAGGTTTAGGGTTTGATTGTTGTAAGATTTGGGGCTGAGGTCTGTGGGGCTCAGCGGCTCTACGGTTGTCGGCTTCTGAGGGCTTTATGGTTTAGGGTTTTAGGGTCTTAGGGTTTTAGGGGTTTAAGGTTTAGGGTTTAGGGTTTAGGGTGTATATAGGTTTTTAGAGTTTACAGTAGGGCGTCTTGTTCGGCTCTTCAGCTCGGGATTTTAGGGTCTCAGGGTTGTAGGGTTTCGGTGCTCTAGGGCTTTTGGGTTTGGAGTGTTTTTGTTTTTTTGGTGTTTGGGAGTGTTAGGTGTTTTGGTTCATTTAGGGTGTAGGGTTTAGGGTGCCGCGTTTGCTGATTGAATACCCCCCCAAATTGGCAGCCGTCTTTACGGGGTGGAAGGAAGTCTTTAGGCTCAAGGCAACGCAAATGCTGAACGCTATGAAGCCTTTTGAACCCTATAACCCCTACTTCAAGCCCCAGAAATCCTAGAAGCCCTACAAATCCTTTCCATACGTATGTATTTAATTTAATCATAGATTTTTTTATTCATAGGTTTAGATATGTGTATGTATTTAATTTAATCATAGATTTATTGAATCATAGGTTTATATATGTGCATAAGCCCAACATAGCCCAAGTAACTAGCAAGGCCCGAGGCTTGGACCCCCACGTGCGTCGAGGTCACGGAGAATGTGAACCCCTCCACGTGACGCATGGCTCCGGCTCGCAGGTGGGGGGTTTGGGGGTTAGGGTTTAGGATTTCGGGTTTAGGTTTAGGGTTTAGGGTTTAGGGTTTAGGGTTTGGGGTTCGGGGTTTAGGGTTTAGGGTTTGGGGTTTAGGGTATCGTCCTATGTCATGTGCGTCCATTCCGGTGTTATTGGTCTTTGGGCCTGTTGATCAGTTGCCACTCTCATAAGTAGGGTAGGCCGCCTGAGATTTTTCATGAACCCCAACCCTAAACCCCCACTTCATGTGGGACTTGGGAGCGTTTCTGGAGTGGTGCAGGAGGTCGCGGATCCAGGGTGGGGGGTTTCGATTCGGTCCATGTACGTATATTGATATCGTGTATACTTGGGTCTTAAAGGGGTTCCCATCGAGCAGCTTTAGGAAGCTAGTATATGCTATACAGGTACTTGGACACTTAGGGCTTGGGGCTTATGCCCACGGGTTGCGACTTAGATCTTTTGGGGTAAGGGATTGCAGCCCCAAAACCCAAAGCCCCTCAACACCCCAAACCCTGAACCCAACACCCCTAAACCCTAAACCCCACACAGAGGCAGCGCCGAGTTAACCCCAAAGAACGCCGGTCAGGTTGCCACGTGCTCTCCGACCCTGCGAAATTCGGCCAAACACCGAACGAATGGGGCCAGAATGGATTTGTTGCGTGTGATTTGTGAAGGCTTAGCCTACCTAAGCTTTAGCCGAGCATACAGTATAAACCCTGGGCTCACTTCAGTTTAGGGCCTTCGCAGATGCCACACGCGAGTGTTTCTACCCTTTGTGCGATTTCACCTCGTGACGAAAGTTTCAATCGCGGGCACGAAACGGGCACGGGGGTTGGGACTCGTTGGGACTCGACTTATTCTCACGCGGCATGTTCGTTGTTGTGTGTCATCCTTCTAGCCCGGCGAAGCACCAACGCTGCAAAGCCTCGACCGATCATTCGCAGTAGATCTATGCTTTGGGGGAATGAGATGAATGCGATTCCGATCCCAGATTGTCTCACCACGGATCAACCGCGCAGGGCTTCGGGGCTGTGCCTCAGCCGCGTACAGTTGGTTGCCTCACTGGCCCAGTTGGAATTCATCTGAGACGTGTGTCGGCTCTGCCTGTAAGCGCATCCTCAAGGCAAGGCTTCTGGCATGGTGCAAGCCGGGGTATCCCATAATTCACGGGCACAAGTGTTGCCAGAAGTCTTGCATGGAACCCTAAACCCTCTAAGCCCTAAAGCCCTAGAGCCCTAGGCCCCCCCCCCCCCCCCCCAACTCTTGACGTCTCAAAGCCATCCACCCCAATCCCCGAGCGTCTCACCCTAAGCCCGCTCCCAAGCCCGCGTCATGGCCTTCGTTCGGAAAAGTGCTTGAGCGATGCAGCTCAACCTTTGGGCTTAGGGGTTGAGGGTTTAGGGTTTAGGCTTTAGGGTTAATTGTTGTTTGAGTGCCCTAATTGGACTCCCTGCCCCCCTAGGGCTCAGCGTTGAGTGAATCCTGCGCTACAAGAAGATGTTGATCAGCCGGTATTGGAGGAGCAGGTTGCAGGTAGTTAGTTCCTCCCAATGGGTAGAGAACTTTGCAAAAGGGTAGAGGCCCCCTGAGCCCTCACGCCCCAACCCCAAACTCTAAACCCCTCAGACCCTAAACCCTAAACCCTAAACCCTAAACCCCAAACCCCAAACCCTAAACCCTAAACCCTAAAGACCCAACCCACGCTCAGGGGTTAGGAGGTTGTCGGGCTCAGGAATCAGGCTTGCCCTATGAAGCCTAAGACCCGACCGAATTCCCCGAAACCCTGAGCCCTAAACCCCAAACCCTAAACCCCAAACCTTAACCCTAAACCCCAAACCCTAGACCCTAAACACCAAATAAAGACGCATCCTCCTCGTCAGCCTTGGCTCTAGCAGGGTTGGGCTTTGCAGACTGCAACTCTTGGCGAGGCTCTCTGTTTGCAATGGCAGGGGCCCCAGTCTAGGGTTTAGGGTTTAGGGTTTAGGGTTTAGGGTTTAGGGTTTAGGGTTTAGGGTTTAGGGTTTAGGGTTTAGGGATTCTCCGGTGCTAAGGATTGTTGGGTTCGGGGTTTGGGAGCGTTTGGGCTTTCGAGGGTTGAGGGTTTCCTTCAGTCTGGGTGTGGCAACCCAGAGCCCGGAATCTAAAAGCCCCGAAGCACACGAACGACCTGATATTCTCAACGCTGCCCCGAACATTCTCGAACCTTTCGGTCCAGAGGCGTAGAGACCTAGCAAGTTCATAGGGTTAAGGGTGTAATATGGTTTATACGGTTTATAGGGTTTATCGGGTTTACAGGGTTTATAGGGTTTAGGATTAGGATAGGGTTACCCTAAACCCTAAACCCTAAACCCTAAACCCTAAACCCTAAACCCTAAACCCTAAACCCTAAACCCTAAACCCTAAACCCTAAACCCTACACGGGTATTCGGCGGTTTCCGGCCCCTCAGGCAATGCTCGGCGTGGGCGGTGCGACTGCCCCCGCCGACTCGACAATGCCGGTCCCGGCCCCTCTGAGGGGTATGATATGAAGGGTTTAGGGTTTAGGGTTTAGGGTTTAGGGCTTAGGGTTTAGGGCTTAGGGCTTAGGGTTTAGGATGTTTATGGGCGGGTTTCCGAAAATAGGGGTTCCACTAGAAAGGATGATGGTAGTTTTGGCAGGTGGGGGTACCCTTTTTTTGGGAAGGGGGTGGTGAAGGTGTTGGTTTGGGTGTTTTTGTTTGGGGGTTTGTGGAGTCAGGGGGCTTTTTTCTGGGCATGGGGAGTACCACTTCAAGGGACTGAGGTCGTGGAGGAGTTTGTGCTTTGTAGGGCCTAAACTCTCCCAAAGCCCAAGAATCTGAGTTGGCCCTATAAGCCTGTAGTAAGAGGTTGAAGGGTTTAAACCCGGAAAAGGTTTTTTCCCACCCTCAATCTCCGGTCCGCGCCGCAGGCAGCCCCTCCGCATTTTGATCCCAGTATGGCCCAAGCATACATGCAGATGGTCCAGTGCCCTCGGGGCACGTCGGAGGGCAGGGGCTGAAGTGTATGTCAAGACCTTCAGGGCTTTAGGAAACTCGGGGGGTTGGGGTCGTAAGTAAGGCCACGTAGGGCTTCTTGGGGATGAAATGGGGTTGGCAGTGGGGTTGGGAGGCCCCTCGATCTTCTTTCCGATGTCTAAGCTTCCTAGAGATTCATCTTCGGGGCGCAACCCGAACCCCGGGTTCTCTTTCGAAACGTTTTAGAAGGCCTTGGGCAGTAGGACCTGGTAGCTGGGCGCCCCTGAAGCCGCCTCAAACTTCTCCGAGTCCAGATGGCCTGGTTTTTTTTGGGCGTTGGAGAGCTTAAGGGCTGCTTCTTCTCATGATCCAGAGCCCTGCTTGGGGGTTTAGGGCTCATGCTCGGCTGCATGTGGGTTCGAAGAAACGAAGTAGCGGGGATTCGGCGTTGCAATAGAGACATTCTCATGAGAACGCTATGAACCACCCAAGTTTTTGGTATAGCTGGCATAAGATGCCCAAAGAGAATCTCCTTTGGGCGGAGCCGAGAGGGTGGAGGCCTTCGAAGGAGCCGATGTGAGCCGGTTCTTGAATCACGCTCGACTGTGAGTTACTTTACTAAGCCCCCCCAAACCCTAACCCTAAACTCTGAACGAACCCAAAGGCTAAACCCCACAAAGCCTACAACACCTAAATCCTAAAACGAACCAGTAAGCCCTAAACCCCTCAAGTTCCCCCTAAGCCACGCCGAAGAGATCGAAATCCCGCGACCCTGAAGCCCCCCCCCCTCTACCCCTGCCTCCACACCTCCCAGAGGCCTTTCACCTTAGGTTAGGGTTAAGGGTTTAAGGGTTTCGGGTGAAGGGTTGAAGGGTTTAGGGTTAGGGGTTTAGGGTTAATTGGCTGAGAGCAAGCCGAATCCCCAAAGCCCTGACAGCACCAAGAGGCGGCTAGAAGCCCGAAGTTGGGTCCCTTGTCGCGTCCCTGCACCCAAGATGGGAATTCTAAGCTCGAGAGCTGACCATAACTCAGAAAAAACTTTGGACCCTAACCCCTAAACCCTCAACTCTAAACCCTATATAAACCCTAAGACCCAAAACCCAAAACCTAAACCCTAAGACCCAAAACCCAAAACCCAAAATCCCAAAATCCCAAAACCCTAAACCCTAAGACCCAAAACCCTAAAGCCCTAAGCCTTAAACCCCCAGGTACATCCAGCAGGGGCTCCAGAACCATGGAACCTTTCCAGGCACTGGGTTTCCTGCGCCGCCGGGCATCCCAGCAAAGGAGGGAGGGTTTGGGGTTTATTAGGGTTTAGGGTTTAGGGTTTAGGGTTTAGGGTTTAGGGTTTAGGGTTTAGGGTTTAGGGTTTAGGGTTTAGGGTTTAGGGTTGGGATGCTCTTCCTTATACTGCAGTCCTTAATGGGGATTATAGTACCCCTCTACTATAATCCCATTTAGGACTGTTTGTATAAGGGGGAACATTCCAAGTTTAGGGTTTAGCTCTCTGTCAGCTTGTCATTCGTGGCGGACCTCCCAGGTCCAAAGGCTTGACAACGCAAACGCTGAGAAACCGGTTTAGGGTTTAGGGTTTTTGGGTTTTGGGTTTTGGGTTTTGGGTTTTGGGATTATCACGAAGAACTATGAGGGTTAGTTTGGGCCACTCGGGATTTCTTGATGAGGAAAGTCTGAAGCACCCTAATCCCTGAACCCTAAAGCCTTAAACCCTAAACCCCTAAACCCTAAATCCCTAAAACCCTCAACCCCCCCCAAAAAAAAAACCCAAAACCCTAAACCACTAAAACCTCTAAACCCTAAACCCTAAAACCCTCAACCCCCCAAAAAGCCAAAAAAGCCCAAAAACCTTCCGCCAGCGGTACCGAGGCCGATGCCCTTTCCGGGGCTGCCACCGAATCCGTGCGCATCCCAAGCCCAGAAGCCTTGAAGCCTGAATGAGTTTAGGGTTCGGGGATTGGGGATTAGGGTTTAGGGTTTGGGGTTAAGGTGCTCTAAATGCTGAACCACACTAAGGGCTTGAAAGGGTTGAGAAAGGCTGAGAGAGAGAGAGAGAGTTCTAAGTTCTTGATCGCGCTGTGACGCTGCCATGTTTCAGGTTGCGGGTTGAAGTTGAAATCAGCGGTTTTCTTAAGGGTTTGAGAGTTATGGCTAAAGGCCTAGGGGTTTCAGGGCAGACCGCTTGTGTGTGTGTGTGCAGTGACTTGTATCCATTAATCAACCAATCAATCAAGCGGCAATTAGGAACACCAAGCAGTGCAGGCATGGGGCTTTCATGCGCGCAATATGAATCTGTATGCCGTTTTGGTGACAGCCTGAGCTGGAGCATTTGTCCCACCTCTCCCACCCGGAGAGAGCCCCTCTCTTCTGCGTTTAGGGTTTAGGGTTTAGGGTTTAGGGTTTAGGGTTTAGGGTTTAGGGTTTAGGGTTTGGGGTTTAGGGGTTAGGGGTTAGGGTTTAGGGTTCCTTGTCTCTTGTCGGACCGACCGTGGGAACACCACAGTCGCACCTCTCGAAATGCCTGTGCGGACATCTTTTCGGGGCACGCCCTGGAATGTTCTTACACTTACTTAGCTAACAGTTGAACTTCAAACTTTGGGGATCCTTATTAGGATAAGACTAGTAAGGTTTAACCTTTTTTTTCCCGAGGCCATTGGAGAAGTAAGCAAAGAACCGGGCACGGAGAACTCAGACAACTGTTCATGCAGAAGCGTTCGATGAAGGGTCCTTGCCACCGAAGTGCAGGCTAAGCGAAACTATAGCAGCGAGGGCTTTGCATAGTGAGATCGGGGTGACAACCCTTGCCTGCAGATGAGGGGTTTAGGGTTCAGGGTTCGGGGGTTCCGGGTTTAGGGTTTAGGGTTTAAGGGTTTAAGCTCGTCAACCCTGAATCACCAGCCAAATCCCCCCTTTCCTGGAACCTGGAGACTCTCAGCGGGGGTCAAACACAGACCTTCGCTCCCCCAGGTTTAGGGTTTAGGGTTTAGGGTTTAGGGTTTAGGGTTTAGGGTTTGTGCAAGAAGTGTGGGTGACGTTGCATTGTAAACCCTGTGGCTCCACTAAAATCCGAAGCTTCGAACACGCAATACCCCCGAGCGCCTTACCCGTTGGTTACTCCCCACCCCACGCCACCCCTGCAACACCCGGGTCTTTGTGTATGTTCTCCCCCGCAAAGGTCATGGAAGAGCCTTGCGTTTAGGCTTTTGGGTTTCGGGTTGGGTTTAGGGTTTAGGGTTACCGGTTTAGGTTTTAGGGTTTAGGGCGTTTAGGGTTATAGATTCCTTGCAGCACCAGGTATGCCCCACCCATGACATCCGAGCCAGCAGTGACGGTGTCCGTGGAGGGCATGAAGTTTCAGTGCCCTGGCTGCCTATGATGGCTTGGGGTCCTAACCCTAAACCCTAAACCCTGGGTTTCACGAGGGTTTCGACTTGAGGTGGACGAGGCTGAGGTCAAAGGTTCCTAGACCCTAAACCCAAAACCCTAAAGCTTATCAACTCTAGGGAGTCGAAGGGGCATGTTGAGAAGTGAGGCAGAAGGGGCTTAGGGTTTAGGGTTTAGGGTGTAGGGTTTAGGGTTTAAAGATCAGAGCCCTACAGCGCTTTTCGGGTTTTCAGCCCTGGGCCGAACTTGACGAAACTTCAAAGAACTCTTGTTTACCCCCAAGCTGGCCATAACCCTACACCCTACAGGTTCAGTGTTTAGGGTTTAGGGTTTTTTAGGGTTTAGTGTTCGGGTTTAGGGTTTAGGGTTTAGGGTTTAGGGTTTCGGGTTTAGGGTTTAGGGTTTAGGGTTTAGGGTTTAGGGTTTAGGGTTTAGGGTTTAGGGTTTAGGGTTTAGGGTCCCAAACCCTGCCACACTTCAAGGTACCAGCTGACGGAAGACGACTTGCACAAGGCTGGCTCGGATCTGACGCGCTGAAACCCTAACATCTGGCTCACAAGGTTTTCGGTCCAGAGCTCAGGGTAAAATTATTAGGATTTGGGGTTTAGGGTTTAGGCTTAGCTCAGTTAGCCCGCTTGAAACCCTAAACTAGACCCCAAACCCTAAACCCTCAAACCCTCGACCCTACAAACCAAACCAAGCTGAGCTAGGAGTCTTTCCTGAAGCCATTTCTGCGGGCCAT
The DNA here is from genome assembly GCA_905221605.1 of Symbiodinium natans. Lineage (NCBI taxonomy): Eukaryota > Dinophyceae > Suessiales > Symbiodiniaceae > Symbiodinium > Symbiodinium natans. The sequence goes on along the minus strand of CAJNDS010002369.1, from coordinate 371,626 downwards.
TCCTGTGCCAGGTGTTCAGTCGCTATGGGAGCGTGAAGCAGATCCGCGTGGATGAGGCCGGCTTAGGACCCCTAAACCCCAAACCCTAAACCCCCAGAATCCAGGGTTCAGGGGTGAAGAACTGGGAACTCGAACTTTAAACCCCAAAGCCTCAACCCCCCAACTTTGCACCTCAAACCCCCCCTAAAAAAGACCAAGACCCTTTCCAACCCTTTGGAGCCTTACAGCCCTCTGGGGCTGGTTTTATGCTGTTGTTTTGTTCTGGGAGGGTTCAGCGCCAGGGCCTAGGGAACCGCAGGCCCAAGAAGGGGGCATAACTTCTAAAGAACGCCCGCACAGAGGATGCCACATGCTGCAAGATTGGATTGAAGTCGCCATGATTCGCCATTTTCTTTCCACTAAGCCTTACCTGGTACAGCCAAAAGGACCCAACGGCTAAACCTCAGACGGCAAGCCTTCAGCCCTCTCAAACTATCACCCCGCGCCCGCCCGGATCCTCCCCATCCTCCGCAATATCAAGAGCAGCTTGGGATGTTACTCCCTTATACTAATCAGTCCTTGATAGGGATTGTAGTAGGGGGGGGGGGGTTACTATCATCCCGATTAAGGACTGTTAGTATAAGGGGGAACATCCCAGCCCTAGCACCCTAAACCCGAAACCCTAAACCCTAAACCCTAGCCCTAAACCCTAAACCCTACAGGGGTTTTATTTCAAAGAGCAGCTTCTAGGCTGGAGCAAGCGCCATCATCATTTTTGAGAACTACCCGGATGCGCAGGCGTGGCCTTCTTCATATGAGGGGTTGTATGGGGTTCAAGGGTTTAGGGTTTAGGGGTTTAGGGTTTAGGGTTTGGGGCTTAGGTTGTAGGGCTTATGAACGCTTACGGTGTAGGCTACCTGGCAATAGAATCTCACCCGCAATATTTGTTCTAGTCTGAGCAGAGGCTCGGGCCCTGGTTCTTGCGATTCGGCCTCGCAGCGTGTGTCATGAGCTGGTGTTCAGACCAAACCACAGCTACCTTATGCATCATCCCTGAAGTGTAATATTTTGGGGAGGATACATGGTGCCTGTTTCCCTCCATTAGCCTTCTCAGAGCCAGGAAGACAACCCAATGGCACCCTGTACCCTGTTTCGGGTCCTGGGCTCCTTCTAAAGTCGATGAACCCAAAAACGGTACCTTAATTTGTAAGATGGTTACTGGGCTAGGTACCCTAAAACCCTAAAACCCGAAAACCCTAAAACCCTAAAACCCTAAAACCCTAAACCCTAAAACCCTAAAACCCTAAGCCCTAAAGCCTAAACCCTAAACCCTGAACCCTAAACCCGCAAGATAAGGGACCAGTGCCTCAGTCTCGTCAGGCGGCCATGGGCGACTTGAATGGCAAGGCAGGAGACCACCCCGGCCTTTTCAAGCCCTGGATCAACCTGGGAGTTCGGAGGGTTTAGGGTTTAGGGCTTAGGTTTTAAGGTTTAGGGTTCAGGGTTGCGGGTTTAGGATTGGTTTAGGGTTTTGGGTTTTGGGTTTTGGGTGGTTTTGGGTGGTTTTGGGTGGCTTTGGGTGGTTTTGGGTGGTTTTGGGTGTAGTCATGCTTACCGTGTGTGAAGTCGCTAGCGGAAATCGTGTTCTTACGTGTTTGGCTGGGATGGAGGCCGTTTCGTTTGCTGAACATGCGCGTGGCTCGCCTCGTCTGGGCAGTTAGGAAGGACGTCAATGACAAGAGCCAAGCCAAAACAGCAAGAGCCCCAGCCCTTAAACCCTAACCCCCAAACCCCTAAACCCCCACCCTGAAACCTGAACCCTACATTCCTCAACCCTTTCACCACCCTCGACCCCAAACCCTGAACCTGCACGTCCCAGCCCCAGGTCATGCAGCCGAAACCCTGTAAAACCCTCTATCCCCTAAACCCTAAGCCCTCTAAACCCTCTAAACCCTCTAAACCCTCTAAACCCTCTAAACCCCCCAAACCCCCCAAACCCTCTAAACCCCCCAAAGCCTCTAAACCCTCTAAACCCCCCAAAGCCCTACACCCTCAGCCCTGAGCCGGCGAAGGTTCTCAATGGCCTGGAAGGCACGCTCCGGATCCAGTGGGCAAACTCGAGCTTGCCTGGGCCGTGCGCCTGCGGAGACGTCTGGGCATTAAGTATTTCTAGGGGGTTAGGGTTTAGGGGTCTAGGGTTTAGGGTCTATAGGGTCTGTAGGGTTTATAGGGTTTGCAGGGTTTATAGGGTTTATAGGGTTTACAGGGTTTACAGGTTTAAAGGGTTTGTAGGGTTTGTAGAGTTTATAGGGTTTATAGGGTTTATAGGGTTTATAGGGTTTATAGGGTTTATAGGGCTTATAGGGTTTATAGGGTTTATAGGGTTTATAGGGTTTATAGGGTTTAGGGTTTCGGGTTTATTCGTTTTGTATTCTCCTTCTGTTTGGGTTTAGAAGGGACTCTATATATGAATATTTTCAACAGGGTTTAAAGGCCCAACCCAGCTAGCATAAAGTATTCCTAGACAGGTCAGGGTGTAAGGTTTGTGGTTGAGAGTTTGGGTTTAGGTTTTAGGGTTTAGGGTTTTAGGGTTTAGGGTATGATTGAGGACTCAAGGGTCATCCTCTTTGGTGCTGTACATGCATCTAAGCTGTACTGGAGAGACTCATTGTTTATTCACTGTTTTGTTGACACACATAAGAATTTTAATCTTCATCAATCTTATGTGTTGTTCCTCTACTGTTATTGCATTCTGGGTGGTTTTCCTTCCTGGGGCTTAGTAGGGAATGAGGGAATGAGGGCCCTAGAAAATCCCTTGAAGGGTATTGGTAGGGCCCTCGTTCCCTCATTTGCTACTAAGAACCAGCCAGTTTCAATCCTTAGTTAGCTCAGGGTCTCATAACCTGAGTTCACACCCCTAAACTCCCCAAACTTTCCCGAAACCCTAAACCCTAAACCCTAAACCCTAAACCCTAAACCCTAACCCCTAAACCCTAAACCCTAAACCTTAAACCCTAAACCCTCAACCTTCCCGAAACCCCTCCCCAAAACCCGCCCCGCATCAGAGGTATCCCGGGATGCCTTTTCCTGGATGGGGGTTTCCGTCGGAGCCCCGGTGTGAGCTGCCTTGTTGAGAAGTAGTAGGGTTTAGGGTTTGGGGTTTAGGGTTTAGGCTTTAGGGTTTAGGGTCTAGGCGGGTCTAGGCGTCTAGGGGTCTAGGGGTCTAGGGGTCTAAGGGTCTCAGGTTTAGAATTTAGGGTGTAGGGTCCTTCTAGGGGACGTTTGTCTCATAGCCCCTTCCTTCAAAGCACCCTTGAAAGAACAACTACCCCCAAGCAGAGCTGGGTTCAAGCAACTTCGCCTTCGGATGTTGTGATCCTTCCATCACACCATTTCTAGGTCTTAAGTTCTCAGCCCTTCTGCAAACCCTGCAAATGTGTTAGCCTCATAAACCCCATTACAGACTAAAACCCTGATCCCTAAACCCTAAACCCTACACCTAGGACCTTAAAGCTTCAGGCCTTATATGGGCGGGCTTGCTTGGAGAAAGGGAGTCATTGTATTTCAAAAAAAGCTTCAGGCCTATACCCTCCACTAGGAGCTAGCTGGGCCACAAATCTTCTCTGATAGGAAGTCGTCCTCACAAGACGGCCCACAATACTGAACCCCAATCCCTAAACCCCAAACCCCAAACCCCAAACCATGAACCCCCCAAGCCCTAAACCCTAAACCCTAAACCCTAAACCCTAAACCCTAAACCCTAAACCCTAAACCCTGAACCCCCCAAGCCCTAAACCCTAAACCGCCCCCCCCTCAAGGCCGGGAGCTCCCTCGCAGTCTTGGCCCCCCGGGGCGCCCTGGCCTACACTTGAGGTTTAGGGTTTAGGGTTTAGGGTTTAGGGTTTAGGATTTAGGGTTTAGGGTTTAGGGTTTAGGGTTTAGGGTTTAGGTTTAGGGTTTAGGGCTTCGGGCTTAGGGCTTAGGGTTTAGGGCTTAGGGTTTAGCGCTTAGGGTTAAAGGCTTAGTGTTTGGGGTTTAGGCTTTAGGGTTTAGGGCTTAGGGTTTGGGATTAGGGTTTAGGGTGTAGGGCAGCGGAAGTTGATCGGGTTTGAAGTTGTTAAGGTTTCGGGTTTAGGGCTTGTAGGGCTTCGGGGGGGGGGGGTTATGTGCTGCGAAGTGATCCAAAGCCTTTCAAGGCTTACAAGGTTTATCAGGGCCCTAAGATTTGTGGCTTGAAGGTTTTGAGGGTTTGGGCCTCAATTACAGTTCAGTTTGAGAGCTTGGGCGCTTTAAGGGTTTGTTGCGGAATCGAAGTGGCAAAAACTTTGTCAAAAGGCTCTGGGGGGGACTGTGAGGATCGGGGCCAGGCCCGTCGGATTTCAGCTAGCCCCTACATTCTAAACCCTGCTTAGACCCCAAACCCTGCGTTACTGTCAGGTTTTGTGAGCTTCCCCTCCCCGGGTGCCTTAAAGACAGCGCCTGGCTATCACTGAAAGCCCCAATGCTTAGTCGTGGGCGTCGGGCCTGAGGAGCCTCATAAGGAACCGAGGGTGTTTAGGGTTTAGGGTTTAGGGTTTAGGGTTTAGGGTTTAGGGTTTAGGGTTTAGGGTTTAGGGTTTAGGGTTTAGGGTTTAGGGTTTAGGGTTTGGAGGGGGTGTGGTGCCTTATGAGGACCGAGTCGACTCTGTTTCGTAGGTTACCTGAGAGGGCCTTGTGAGGTCATTGGTAGTACGCCCGAGAACTCCTGATAGCATTCCTATCCATATTCATATATCCCACAGAAATGTACGTTTAGGGGTTTTCGAGTTTCAGAGTTTGGGTTAGGGCTTAGGGTTGAGGGTGGCTGGTTGGGTCCACGCGTCGACAATGCTCAGGACATTGAGGTTGAAAGCTGCAAGAAAATCCTTTCACCCGAACGGCTAAACCCTAAACCCTAAACCCAGTTCAACTCTGGTCCATCTTAGGGTGCGGCCCTGCCACCTGCGGCCGGGGCGGGGCCGGCTTCCTCCGCGGTCGCCTCAACAGCCGCAGTGCTTGGGCTTTCGGGGTTCCGGGGTTTGGGGTTTGGGGTTTGGGGTTTAGGGTTTAGGGTTTAGGGTTTAGGGTTTAGGGTTGTTTAGGTGGGTTTAGGTGAGTTTAGGTGGGTTTCTGGCTCAGGCAGTGTAGGGCTTCGGGTCTGTAGCTTTAGGCTTTGCCGAAGCTTGGCCTCAGCAGGCTCCAATGTGGCATCTTGTTGAAGAGTATTTCGTAATCCGAATAAGAAACATATAATATAATATATATATAATATAGAATACATATAATATATATAATATATATAATATATAATATATAATATATAATATATAATATATAGGGCTAAGCCCCAAAACGGAAATCCGTCAGAGGCTTCAGGTTGAAGGGGTCATGGTTGCAGGTTCGTCGGTTCTTGGTTCAAGTTCTGAGTCTCTTCAAGCAAGATTGAAGAGAAGGCTGCCCCCCGTCCCCTCCTCCTCTCCCATTTAGCTTCTGAGAAGCGCCTGGAGCATTGTGAGTCCTTGGGGTCCATGTACCTGTGTAGAGAATATACTTGGGCCCTCATTAAAGCTACTGTATAGGAACTCCCCAGTAGATACTATCTCTCTCTCTCACTCTCTCTATCTCTCTCTCTCTCTCGCTCTCTCTTTACCTCTATGTGTATATATGTATATATGGAGAGAGAGGGAGATAGACTGATAGATATAGATGTAGCTATGGGTAAAAGGCCCTTGAGGGAAAGCCCGTAAACTATGAACCGGGTGCAAGCTCCCGCGGAGGCGGACAAGTCTCCGGGAAAGAGCCAGCGGAAGTGCCCTTCCATCCAGTCTTTGTGGCTGTTTGGGGTTTAGGGGTTTTGGGGTTTTGGGGTTTAGAGGCTTGGGGGTTTAGGGGTTCAGGGGTTTTGGGGTTTAGGGTTTGGGGTTTAGGAGTTTTCGGCTTTAGGGGTTTAGGGCCGCTATAGGGGGCTCGTGGCCACGGCACTGGCAAGGCAAGGTCGCCACTTCCAGGAAAGCCAGCTCTTGGACCGAAATGTAGCCGAAGGTGGGGGGGGGGGGGGTCACAAGAATGCTTAGGGCTTAGGGTTAGAGTTTCGGATTTAGGGTTTAGGGTTTAGGGCTTAGGGTTTAGCCCTCCCCGCCCCCCACAAAGCAGGTTAAGATGCCCGATGCTGAGGGTTTTGAGCATCCCAAAACCTTGAACCCTCGCTGCTTGGGATTTTCGCCGGCTTGTCACTTGGGGCTTCAGCCTCACGCTTGACAAGAAATAGCCCCAGAAGCGCACCCCCAAACCCCATACTCACCCTGAACCCCAGATCCGAAACCCTCCCCCCCCCCCCCCCCTCCCCCCTGCCCCCAACCCGAACCCCCTACTCTGAGCCCCGTGTTGTCAGAAAATATCACGTATTACATTTTCATATTTAGATATAGGTATTTATGTATTTTGTTCTGTTTTTAATTATTTGGGTCGCATGGCAACTGTTGGCAACTCTGCCCACCTGTGAAGGTACACTTGCCGCTTCATCATCGGGATCGAGAACGACAAAGACTTCCAGGCGACGGCCTAGGGGATTGAAGCCGGATGTGCAGCACTAGTCGCAAGATTGTAACAAAGTACGTAGTAAGAATGAGAGCAAGCCTAATGACAGCAGGACTAACCATAGCAGTTTTCATCGTAGCATTTCACCTGAGAAGGGAAAGATCCAGAAGTGAATTCCACCAGATTAAACACCAAGCCGACACATGAATGAAGAGGACAGTTCTGCCCGTAAACCCTAAACCCCAAACCCCAAACCGAGGCGGAAGCGCCGCCATTTGGAACAGAGACGCTCCAAGAGCCCCCCAAAAGGCCAAAGAAAGTAACATCCCCACCATGCTTTTTACACGTCACCGGGCAATGCAAGGCCTCAAAAAGCACAGCAGCAATTCCGAAAACAAAAAGCAGATGAACTTGAGCCGCCAAGATCCGTAGTTTTGTTTGGGAAACCATGTGTTTTTGTTGGTTTTTCTCTCTAATTTGGTCGGTTCTAGGGGAGCCGTCTCGAAGCATCCTCTGAAACCACCTGCCGGAAACCGGCCGCCACACTTGGACATGGAGGATTCACGGAGAAGCCATGAAGGCTTCCCCCCCTAAACCCTGTGAGTTTAGGGTCTGTTTAGGGTTTCGGGTTTCGGGCTTAGGGTCTCTAAACCCTAAACCCTAAACCCTAAACCCTAAACCCTAAACCCTGTGAGTTTAGGGCGTTTTCGGTTTCGGCTGTAGGGTTTTTACGGATAAGGCTTTGAATTGACATATTCCCTCAAGGCCACCTGCACCTAACCCCTTGCCCATCCCCGAAAGGCCATGTGCCCTGAACCCTCAGCCGCGTGCAGGTGGCGCGTCGTATCATCGGTGCCAAGGGCACGAACATGAAACGCAGGAAGCTGAGGAATGCGTTTAGGCTTTAGGGTTTAGGGTTTAGGGTTTAGGGTTCGGCTCATGATGCAGGGCTGAGAGGGCTTCGGGCGAAACAAGCCCCATGAAGGAAAGCTGGGTGCACTGTATTGCCTTCGGTTCTTGGGGAATTTGAGTATGGGACGAAAGGCCAAACCCTACACCCCGAAACCCGAAACCCTGAGCCCTAAACCCTGAGCCCTAAACCCTGAGCCCTAAACCCTGAACCCTGAACCTTAAACCCTAAACCCTAAACCCTAACCCCCAAACCCTAAACCCTCAACCCTAAACCCTAAACCCTAAACCCTAAACCCCAGTTGAGGCATCGTCAGGCAGACGGAAGCCAAGCTGCGACTCCGTGGTGTGGGTTCTGGCTATTTCGAGGCCCAGGGTTCCAGATTTGTTTAGGGAGGTTTAGGGTTTAGGGTTTAGGGTTTAGGGTTTAGGGTTTAGGGTTTAGGGTTTAGGGTTTAGGGTTTAGGGTTTGTAGAGGTGTAGGGTAAAGGGTTCAGGGTTCGAGTTGTGAGGTTTTTAGAGGCTTTAGAGGCTTTACTGTTTTGAGGGGGGCTTTCGGGTTCTTAGGGGCTTTTGATTTAGGATTTAGGGAGGTGTTTATTCTTGACCATTTTAAGGCGTTTCGGTCCCGACCCGTAGTTGAGTGAAGGCCTGAACTCGAGTCGGTTTTGGCCACCGATGATGTCAAATCGCATGGCACGGTGCATGTCGCTCCTCAACCTCGAAGGTGCAGAAGAGCTATAACTCCTAAACCCTAAACCCTAAACCCTAAACCCGAAACCCCCCCAAACCCGAAACACTCAGCCCCCAGACCTTGCCAGGGAGCCGGCCAGAAAGAAAGCTCGGAGCCCCTACAGCTTTGCATCTCGTGCACGAGTCTGGGCGCCCAGATGTTCGGTCCTGCGGGGTGGGGGGGGGGGGGGGGTTAGGGTTTAGGTTTTAGGGTTTAGGGTTTAGGGTTTAGGGTTTAGGGTTTAGGGTTTAGGGTTTAGGGTTTAGGGTTTAGGGTTTAGGGTTTAGGGCGTCTCGCCGCGCAGCGGCAGAAAGTGCCATGTGTAAATGGCGCCCCTACACACCCAGGGGGTGTGGGGGGGCGGCATGTCACGCGAAGGCATCTGTTTTGAATGTAATCCAACAATTTCATCGGTGCTGGGTTCTTTCTCCCCACCCGCTGTGAGCTTTCACAGGCCACCACCCAAACCACTACCTTTTAGGGTTTAGGGCTGTCGCCCTCAATTCCCACCATGAAAACGATTCAAATCTCGATGAAACCAAACATTTTTGTGCAGACAAAGAACGAAGCCGGGGAAGGGCCAGGGGGGGGGGGGGCCACCAGGGGGGCGAGGGGTTAGGGGGGGGGGGCAGGCGGGCAGGCGGGAAGGGGGCCAGGGGGGTCAGGGGCGCAAATGGCCAGCATCCTGGCACGGCGGTTTTTGGCTCCGGAAGGGGTAAGGATTTTTGGGCCAACGAATAGAGGGTCCCGGGATTTGGCGCGTGGGTTTAGGGTATTCTCTTGAAGGGGAGTATCTGATACTCTGTGGCCTGGGTGGCCCAGCGACAGCTGGCCATAGGCGAGGCGAGCCCCGGGGGCTCCAATGGCTCCACCCATTGTCCATCCAGTAAAGGTGTCCGTCACTGCCGGATGTCTTCTGGGTCCAGGCACCCTTGTAAAGGGTGGGTACGGCCTAAGCAGGCCGGGTGGGAGAGGGTTTAGGGTTTAGGGTTTAGGGTTTAGGGTTCAGGGTTTAGGGTTTAGGGTTTAGGGGGGGGGGGGGGGGGGCTTTTGTTTGGAGTTTACAGGGTCTAGGGTGAGTTTTGGTTTAGAGTTCAGGGTTTTAGGGGCTTAGGGTTTGGAGTTTTAGGGGTTCAGGGTTTAGGATTTTGGGTTTAGGGGGTTCGGGGTTTAGAGCCGTTGCTTGGGGTTTAGAGTTTTGTGGTTCAGGGCTAAGGGTTTAGCTGGAGGAGTAGAGGCCAGGGTTTCAAGTTGGGGCTAGAGCTGCTCTACATTAGTTTAGACCCTCATGATCACACACATTTGTATTGTCCCTAATTAGACAAAAAGAGCACGCACGCACACACACACACACACGCACGCACGCACGCACGCACGCACGCACGCACGCACGCACGCACGCACGCACGCACGCACGCACGCACGCACGCACGCACGCACGCACGCACGCACGCACGCACTCGCACGCACGCACGCACGCACGCACGGCACGCACGCACGCACGCACGCACGCACGCACGCACGGCACGCCACGCACGCACGCACGCACGCCCACGCACGCACATCACGCACGCCCACGCACGCCCACGCCACGCACGCCCACGCACGCCCACCCTCCGCACGCCCACCACAGCACGCCCACCGCACGCCCAGCGCCCACGCACGCACGCCCACGCACGCACGCCACTCACGCACGCACGCAACGCACGCACGCACGCACTCCCGCCCGCCCCTCCCGCCCGCCCCCCTCCCTCCCGCCCGCACGCGCCGCACGCCCGCACCGCCCGCACGCCCGCACGCCCCGCACGCACGCACCCACCCACACCACGCACGCACGCACGCACGCACGCACGCAAAAAAAAATCAAGGCCCCGAACAGCACCCTGAAGCGGTAAACCCGAGCCCTGCACCCTACCTGAAACCACTGTCTTAAGGCCTTAACGCCCCTCAACCTTATAATGTTCACCTGCCAAAAATCACCCCCCAGGCCCCCCTTAATTGATTCAACCTCTCCGACACGGGGTCGAATAATGTAGTTGCAGAGGGTTTGGTTTGTAAAGGGGCTGTAGTCTTGTTTGGGGGGGCTGGCGAAAACAAGGGCTGGCCTTCTCCCTGGCCTCGTCTAAGCCCTAAACCCTAAACCCTAAACCCTAAACCCTAAACCTGTTCGGGAATTTCTGGGAACCTTTTTTTCTTTTTTTGGCGGGGGTTGAGAATTGAGTTCCGGGGCTTGGTGTCTTATTTCCCAAACGCGAAGCCACCAGCCCGCTCTCGACACCATGGTCTATTAGGGTTTAGGGTTTAGGGTTTTGGGGTTTAGGGGTTTAGGGTTTAGGGTTTAGGGTTTAGGGTTTAGGGTTTAGGGTTTAGGGTTTAGGGTTTAGGGTTTAGGGTTTAGTAGGAGGGCACCGAGCAAATCATGTGGATTTTGCCAGGGCACGTACTCAAAAACCCCTTGTCTGGGACGTTAGGGAGACCCCCAAAGTCCCTTAAGCCCTGAACACCAAGACGTTTAGAAACCCTAAACCCTAAACCCTAAACCCTAAACCCTAAACCCTAAACCCGTAGAGCGACTCGAACCAGGTCAGGAAGGATACAGGACCGCTGTTCCTCGGCACTCAAGGGGGTTCCGGATTTTCAAGGACAAACACCATTTCGGCCTCCTAGGGTTTGGGGTTTAGGCCTTTAGGGTTCAGGGTCACCAAGCCTAGATGTTTTAGGATAAAACCCTAAACCCTAAACCCTAAACCCGAAACCTTAAACCCTGAGCCACTTTTGTTTTTTGTTGACCCGAAACCCTGAGAAAGCCCATTGTAGCTGTCACTCTGAAGCCTAATCCCTAAACCCTTAACTCCAAACCCTCCGGTGTTTGGCTTCGGGTTTAGGGCCTCGAGTGCTCGGAAGCTTCCTACACTGACACTAAAGCCTTGGTAGGCCACTGGCACCACTTTCCTTTTTTGGGGGGACCAAGGTTCCCTTGTACAGCAACCAACCCAAACAGGGCAATTACCTTTGTTGCAATATAGTTACTGGGCTATTGAGAAAACAAGAACGGATTATCGTGGACATGGTGCGCTTGCTGTCCATCCTCATCGTGCTGCTTGCCGCGCCCGCATCGAGGGTGCGGGAGGACATCGCGCAGCGCACAGCAGACGAGTCCGATGCCGTCAAGAGCCATCTTGAACATCATGAAGAGCCCCCGAAGCTACCGATTTGCAACGGTGAGGCTCGATGAAACAAGAACAAGGACTGCAAGGTCTGCGGCATCAACTTCGAGTGCATAAAGCCACGGTCATACTATCCCCGTGAGTGCATGGACCTAGGCAGGTGAGGGCTCAGCCAGTTGATCTGACCGGCAGACCTGCACCCTAAACCCTAAACCCTAAACCACATAGGGACCCCAGGGAAGTCAAGGAGGATGGCCGTTCATGCGACAGCTGAAAATGCTAGTGCACGAAGCCTATCAAAATAGTTTATAAGACTGATATCCACCCCTTGTAAGCCCTACAAACCAAGAACGCTGCAAGCCTTACAAAGCCTGCAAACCCGGGCTACAAACCCCATCAGCCCTAAACCCTAAAACCTACAAACCACACAGCCCCTAAACCTCAGCCCCGATAGACAAAGCGAGGAACTGCCAGTCCAGAAATGCAGGTATCATTCCCGGAGTTGAGAGCTTATAGGGTTTGGGGTTTAGGGTTAGGGTTTAGGGTTAGGGTTTAGGGTTTGGGGTTTGGGGTTTAGGGTTTAGGGTTGCAAGGGTTTGGGGAACGCCAGGCTTGTCGGATCCCCTGGACACCACTAGCCGAAACGCGCCGCAGCAAGGAGCCAATTTCAAGGATCCCCAAAGTCTGGCCCTAAACCCTAAACCCTAAACCCTAAACCCTAAACCCTAAACCCTAAACCCTAAACCCTAAACCCTAAAAGGCCCTAAACCCTAAACCCTAAATCCTAAACCCTAAACCTAAACCCTAAACCCTAAACCCTAAACCTGGCCAAGGTGAAAGGCGTGGAAGAGCTCCTGAATCGTGTGTGCGCAGCTAAGCCACCCGCTTTTGCGCCCAGGTTTCAGTGTTCAGGGCTTTGCCGTGGGTTTGGGGCATGGAGTCGATGGCGAACTCACAAAAAAAACAGTTTAGACAGTGTAGGAAGTAGAGTTCAATCCGTGATGGACAAGTACTTCTCTCCCTGCATTGCTACAGAACACGTGCGTGCCCTTCTGTAGAGACACGGGAGTGGCGTTTGTGGCCATCGTTTTAGTTCCGGAAGCTTGAAAAGGTTGAGCCGGGTAGGCGCATGTTAATCAGTCCACACTTTCGCACACGCCAGGTACGAGGAATATCGGCAGTTTTGCCGGGATAATCAGAAACCAGTGCCCGAACTGGGGATCAACTTTACGGAGAACCAGCTCGTGCGACTTGGAGGCAGTTCAGGGGGCGATCCTTAAAGCCTGGGGCCTAACTACAAATCACTTGCATGACATCTGCCCTCAGCTCTGCGAGAAATCTGCACATTCTTCGATGCCCCGGGAACACGAAACTCCTTTGTGGCAAGGACCTTTATGTTCTATTTGGCGCAATGCTTTGTTTACCTTTATCCCATACTCAAATCGATACATATACATTATATATATATATATATGAGCCCGCCGCCTTTAGGGTCTATTTAGCTTTGGGTTTTTCTTATTGCTTTAAAAGAGCGGATATAAATATCGTAATACAAAAATACATATTTACGCCTACATATGGCACACAAATCTCATGCCCAGCGGTTCTAGGCCTAGCCGCATGCCATTACGAACTGCGAATTTCAGATTATTCCTATTTTTATTTGTTTCTCTTTGCTATCTGTGTATGCGTGTTCTTTTTTCAGCCTGCGTGAAAAAGTCGCTGTTTGGCTGCGTCAGAAGGGAAAGAGAAGTGAGAGAAGAGAGACAACAAGGAGGCCATTTTAATTTTCTGGAAGGGTATTGAAAAAAAGAAAAGAGACAATAAACAAGGAGACGGATGGCACTCTTCTTTATCTATCATCTCTCCCTTCCTTGTCTCTTCCGTTTCCCTCTAGAATTCAAAAGACAAGACTATTCTTGCTCTTCGCAGATCTCTCTCCTCTTCAGGAAGCCCCCTTGCCCGTATTTTGCTTGCTTTCTGAACGACAAGGAAAACAACACATAGAAAGAGAGGAAAGGGAATGAAACAATAGGCAGTGGAGCTCTTCAGTGTCTTTCCCTATCTCTTTTCTTCCTTTTCTTTTTCATTCAATAAGGAAAAGAAGCTTCCTTTTGTGTGTTTTTGAGATTTAAAGGAGAACAAGAGAAGGGAAGGGAGAGAGAAAGGAGAGAGGAGAGATCAAAAGGAATGCAATTTTTACGGGAAGAGCAATGAAAAGAATGGAAGAGAAATGAAGACAGAAGAGGGAAGTGCAAAATCAGGCTAAGAGAAGATGGTGCTCGTGTTCATCTTTCTTCTCTTGTTCTTTTCCCTTTCAAAAAAAACAAAAGGAAGAACAATGAACATGCAAAGGAACCCGTTTTCTTTTTCCGTTTGGGAAGAAGGAAAAGAACAGAGGCGATAGGGCGAGAGGAGGGCTTTGCTGAAGCATGGGGAGGGTCTACGGACAAGGAGCCAACCCCGTTCACTTTCCCCATCCATTGAAACAAGAGAAGAAAGGAACAAGGCCTCCATTCCCCTCTTGTTCTTCCTTTCTTGTGTTTTTGTCATATCAAGGGGAACAGGAGAAGAGAAGGGAGAGAGAAGGAGAGAGGAGAGACAAAAAGGATTGCATTTGTACTGGGAAGAGCCAAGAAAAGAATAGAAGAGACATGAATAAAGGAGAGGGAGAGACAAAATAAGGCGCAGAGAAGATGGCACTCTTCTTTATCTATCCTCTCTCCCTTATCTCTCCCTGCCCTTTTTCTTTTCGAAATAAGAAAACAAAAAGGAAGAACTATGAGAAGGAGAAGGGGACGGAAAGGAACAGAAGGGATAGGCCGATAGGAGGGGTATGATGAAGATGGCAAGGTCCACGCGCAAGGAGTCACCCTCTGCTTACCCTTCCACTGCCTTATCATACAAGTTCCTTTCTTGTGTTTTATCAGTTAAAAGGAAACAGAAGGAGAGAAGGGAAAGGGAAGTGAGAGAGGAGAGATAACAAGGATGGCATTTTTCTGGAAGCGCAACTGTACCGGAATGTGGCCACAACAAGCAGGCCAGGGAGGCTCAGGCGGGGCAAGTCTCTCCCTAATTAGAAAAAAGCCAATCTTGCTCTTCACAGATAGGTGCCCTTCTTCCTCTTCAGGAAATCGCCTTTCCCTTATTTTGCTTTTTGAAGCGAATAAGAAAAACAACAGATAAGAAGCGAGGACAGGGAATGACTAGGTAAAGAGAGGAGCTTGTCAATTTTCCTCCCTATCTCTTATGTTACTTTTCCTTCTTGGGGGGTGTCCTTTTTTCTCCCTTGAAGATGCAGAAAACTCTCAAAAAGAACACCCGTTCCATCGCCCATTTACTCTTCACTTCCCTTCCTTATCTCCTATGCTCTTTTCCTTATTCATTGCAACAGGAGGAGACAGGACAAGGGCCTGTTCTTCCTTTCTTGTGTTTTTGTCATATAAAGGGGAACAGGAGAAGAGAAGGGAAAGAAAAGGAGAGAGGAGCGATAAAAGGAACACAATTTTAATGGGAAGAGCCAAGAAAAGAATGGAAGAGAGATGAATAAAGGAGAGGGGAGACAAAACAAGGTGCAAAGAAGACGGCACTCTTCTTAATCTATCCCCTCTCCCTTATCTCTCCCTTCCCTCTTTCTTTTCGAAATAAGAAAACTAAACAGGAAGAATTTATGAAAAGGAGAAGGGTAAGGAAAAGAGCAGAAGAGATAGGCCGAAAAGAGTGATATGATGAAGTATGGCAAGGTCCACGCGCAAGGAGTTACCCTCTGCATACCCTTCCACTGCCTTATCATACAAGTTCCTTTCTTGTGTTTTATCAGTTAAAAGGAAACAGAAGGAGAGAAGGGAAAGTGAAGTGAGAGAGGAGAGACAACAGGGAGGCCATCTTAATTTTCTGGAAGGGTATCGAAAAGAAGAGAAGAGACAAGAAACAAGGAAACGGATGGCACTCTTCTTTATCTATCATCTCTCCCTTCCTTGTCTTTCCCTTTTCCCTCTATAATTAAAAAACAGGCGCCCTCTCTCCTCTTCAGGAACCCGTTCGCTTTTCCGTTTGGGAACAGAAGCATGGGGAGGGTCTACGGGCAAAGAGCCAACCCCGCTCAATTTCCCCATCCATTGAAATAGGAGAAGAAAGGAACAGGGCCTCCATTCCCCTCTTGTTCTTCCTTTCTTGTGTTTTTGTCATATAAAGGGGAACAGGAGAAGAGAAGGGAAAGAGAAGGAGAGAGGAGCGATAAAAGGAACACAATTTTAATGGGAAGAGCCAAGAAAAGAATGGAAGAGAGATGAATATAGGAGAGGGAGAGACAAAAGAGGCACAAAGAAGATGGCACTCTTCTTAATCTATCCCCTCTCCCTTATCTCTCCCTTCCCTCTTTCTTTTCGAAATAAGAAAACTAAACAGGAAGAATTATGAAAAGGAGAAGGGTAAGGAAAAGAGCAGAAGAGATAGGCCGAAAAGAGGGATATGATGAAGTATGGCAAGGTCCACGCGCAAGGAGTCACCCTCTGCTTACCCTTCCACTGCCTTATCATACAAGTTCCTTTCTTGTGTTTTATCAGTTAAAAGGAAACAAGTGGAGAGAAGGGAAAGAGAAGTGAGAGAGGAGAGACAACAAGGAGGCCATCTTAATTTTCTGGAAGGGTATCGAAAAGAAGAGAAGAGACAAGAAACAAGGAAACGGATTGCACTCTTCTTTATCTATCATCTCTCCCTTCCTTGTCTTTCCCTTTTCCTCCTATAATTAAAAAACAGGCGCCCTCTCTCCTCTTCAGGAACCCGTTCGCTTTTTCCGTTTGGGAACAGAAGCATGGGGAGGGTCTACGGGCAAAGAGCCAACCCCGCTCAATTTCCCCATCCATTGAAACAGGAGAAGAAAGGAACAGGGCCTCCATTCCCCTCTTGTTCTTCCTTTCTTGTGTTTTTGTCATTTTAAGGGGAACAGGAGAAGAGAAGGGAAAGAGAAGGAGAGAGGAGCGATAAAAAGGAACACAATTTTAATGGGAAGAGCCAAGAAAAGAATAGAAGAGAGATGAATAAAGGAGAGGGAGAGACAAAACAAGGCGCAAAGAAGATGGCACTCTTCTTTATCTATCCTCTCTCCCTTATCTCTGCAAGGAATAAAACAGACAGGAAGCAAGGAGACGGAGTGACAAAACTTGTCGCAGAGCTTGATACATCTCCCTTGTCTCTCCCTAATTAGAAAACCCCAATCTTGCTATTCACAGATAGGTGCCCTTCCTCGTCTTCAGGAAATCGCCTTTCCCTTATTTTGCGTTTTGAAGCGACTGAAAAAAACAACAGATAAGAAGAGAGGACAGGGACTGACTAAGTAAAGAGAGGAGCCCTTCAATGTCCCTCCCTATTTCTTACGTTACTTTTCCTTTTTCTCCCTTGAAGATGCAGAAAAACTATCAAAAAGACACCCGTTCCATCGCCCATAAATAGGGAGAGAGAAATCATGAGCATCAGCTGGGTTTGCTGCACCACTCAAAACTTCTCAAGTGACCTAGGCACACTCTGCGCCTATCAGAGTTCATTGCAAGTACAAGTACAAGTACAAGCTTTCGTTTTTGAGGTAGAGGGCACGAAAGGTGGAGGAGGGCTGGGGGGGGTGGGGTAAAAAGAATTATAATAAACTACTTATAAGGTTTATACAGTTTATGAAGTGGGTTCTGTTTTTCTCCTTTGGCTAATTTTGGGCAACATTTGCCCTTTTGGCCTAATTTGGCCCCAAAAAAAAGGCCCCAAAGGGCCCAACAATGGGAAACGTGCGGCTGGATTTGGCCAAATTTTGCCGGACAGTCTGCGTGCAAAATTTGGCCAAATCGGGCTGCTCGTCGTACGCGATGAGAAATGCGCGGCTCGATTTGGCCGAATTTTGCCGGGCAGCCTTCGGGCAAAAGTTGGCCAAATCGGGCTGCTCTTCGTAGGCGATGAGAAAGGTGCGGCTCGATTTGGCCAAATTTTGCCGGGCAGCTTTCGGGCAAAATTTGGCCAAATCGGGCTGCTCTTCGTAGGCGATGAGAAAGGCGCGGCTCGATTTGGCCAAATTTTGCCGGGCAGCCTTCGGGCAAAATTTGGCCAAATCGGGCTGCTCTTCGTATGCGATGAGAAATGCGCGGCTCGATTTGGCTAAATTGTTGCCCGGAGCTTCCCCCCTCCCAAGAATTAAATAATAATAAATAGTTTAAATACGACGGGGAGGTTTCGGATTGAAATTATTTAAACTATCTAATTCTTAGGGGGCGGGGAGGGTGGTTCCCCCCCCCTTTTCGGATTGAAATTCTTTAAACTATTTAAATTATTTACATTATGTAAATTATTTAAATAATTTAGATTATTTAATCAAAGCTTTATATATCTCCCTTGTCTCTCCCTAACTAGAAAAAACCAATCTTGCTATTCACAGATAGGTGCCCTTCCTCCTCTTCAGGAAATCGCCCTTCCCTTATTTTGCTTTTTGAAGCGACTAAGAAAGACAACAGATAAGAAGCGAGGACAGGGACTGACTAAGTAAAGAGAGGAGCTCTTCAATGCCCCTCCCTAGCTCTTATGTTACTTTTCCTTCTTGGGGGGGAGTCTTTTTTTCTCCCTTGAAGATGCAGAAAACTATCAAACAGGACACCCGTTCCATCGCCCATATGTAGGGAGAGAGACATCATGAGCATCAGCTGGGTTTGCTGCGCCGCTCAAAACTTCTCAAGTGACCTAGGCACACTCTGCGCCTATCAGAGTACATTACAAGTACAAGTACAAGTACAAGCTTTCGTTTTTGAGAGGTAGAGGGCACGGAAGGTGGAGGAGGGCTGGGGGGGTGGGGTAAAAGAATTATATAAACTACTTATAAGGTTTATACAGTTTATGAAGTGGGTTCTGTTTTTCTCCTTTGGCTAATTTTGGGCAACATTTGCCCTTTTGGCCCAATTTGGCCCCAAAAAAAAAGGCCCCAAAGGGCCCAACAATGGGAAACGTGCGGCTGGATTTGGCCAAATTTTGCCGGACAGTCTGCGGGCAAAATTTGGCCAAATCGGGGTGCTCGTCGTACGCGATGAGAAAGGCGCGGCTCGATTTGGCCAAATTTTGCCGGGCAGCCTTCGGGCAAAATTTGGCCAAATCGGGCTGCTCTTCGTAGGCGATGAGAAAGGCGCGGCTCGATTTGGCCAAATTTTGCCGGGCAGCTTTCGGGCAAAATTTAGCCAAATCGGGCTGCTCTTCGTATGCGATGAGAAATGCGCAGCTCGATTTGGCCACATTTTGCCAGGCAGCTTTCGGGCAAAATTTGGCCAAATCGGGCTGCTCTTCGTACGCGATGAGAAAAGCGCGGCTCGATTTGGCCAAATTTTGCCGGGCAGCCTTCGGGCAAAATTTGGCCAAATCGGGCTGTAAATCGTTTAAATCCGACAGGCGACCGTAGGATTTAAACGATTAAATCGTTTAAATTAATTTCATTGTGTTAGGGATTTTAAGGATTTTAAAGACTTTAAAAAGGCCTTAAAACCCTTAAAATCCTTAAAGTTTTAGGAAATGGATTTCCAAAAACTTTAAGGATTTTAAAGATTTTAAAGATTTTAAAAGGTGGCCCGGGGCTCCTGGGCCTCCGGGACCCCTTTAAAATCTGTAAAATCCTTAAAATCCTTAAAATCTGTAAAATTTTTGGAAATGGATTTTCCAAAAACTTTAAGGATTTTAAGGATTTTAAAGACTTTAAAAAGGCCTTAAAACCCTTAAAATCCTTAAAGTTTTAGGAAATGGATTTCCAAAAACTTTAAGGATTTTAAAGATTTTAAAGATTTTAAAAGGTGGCCCGGGGCTCCTGGGCCTCCGGGACCCCTTTAAAATCTTTAAAATCCTTAACATCCTTAAAATCCTTAAAATCTTTAAAATTTTTGGAAATGGATTTTCCAAAAACTTTAAGGGTTTTAAGGATTTTAAAGATTTAAAAAACACCTGAAAACCCTTAGAATCCTTAAAGTTTTAGGAAATGGATTTTCCAAAAACTTTATTTATTTTTAAGGATTTTAAAGATTTTAAAGATTTTAAAAGGTGGCCCGGGGCGCCTGGGCCTCCGGGACCCCTTTAAAATCTTTAAAATCCTTAAAATCCTTAAAATCCTTAAAATTCTTGGAAATGGATTTTCCAAAAACTTTAAGGATTTTAAGGATTTTTAAAGATTTTAAAAATGGCCTTAAAACCCTGAAAATCCTTAAAGTTTTAGGAAATGGATTTTCCAAAAACTTTAAGGATTTTAAAGATTTTAAAGGCTTTAAAGATTTTAAAAGGTGGCCCTGGGCCACTGGGCCTCCGGGACCCCTTTAAAATTTTTAAAATGCTTAAAATCCTTAAAATTCTTAAAATTTTTGGAAATGGATTTTCCCAAAGCTTTAAGGATTTAAGGATTTTAAAGGTTTGAAAGATTTTAAAAGGTGGCCCGGGGCCCCTGGGCCTCCGGGACCCCCTTTAAAATCTTTAAAATCCTTAACATCCTTAAAATCCTAAAAATCTTTAAAATTTTTGGAAATGGATTTTCCAAAAACTTTAAGGATTTTAAGGATTTTAAAGACTTTAAAAAGGCCTTAAAACCCTTAAAATCCTTAAAGTTTTAGGAAATGGATTTTCCAAAAACTTTAAGGATTTTAAGGATTTTAAAGGTTTTAAAGATTTTAAAAGGTGGCCCGGGGCTCCTGGGCCTCCGGGACCCCTTTAAAATCTTTAAAATCCTTAAAATCCTTAAAATCTTTAAAATTTTTGGAAATGGATTTTCCAAAAACTTTAAGGATTTTAAGGATTTTAAAGACTTTAAAAAGGCCTTAAAACCCTTAAAATCCTTAAAGTTTTAGGAAATGGATTTTCCAAAAACTTTAAGGATTTTAAGGATTTTAAAGGTTTTAAAGATTTTAAAAGGTGGCCCGGGCCCCTGGGCCTCCGGGACCCCTTTAAAATCTTTAAAATCCTTAACATCCTTAAAATCCTAAATTTTTGGAAATGGATTTTCCAAAAACTTTAAGGATTTTAAGGATTTTAAAGATTTTAAAAAGGCCTTAAAACCCTTAAAATCCTTAAAGTTTTAGGAAATGGATTTTCCAAAAACTTTAAGGATTTTAAAGATTTTAAAGGTTTTAAAGATTTTAGAAGGTGGCCCGGGGCCCCTGGGCCTCCGGGACCCCTTTAAAATCTTTAAAATCCTTAAAATCCTTAAAATTTTTGGAAATGGATTTTCCAAAAACTTTAAGGATTTTAAGGATTTTATAGATTTTAAAAAGGCCTTAAAACCCCTAAAATCCTTAAAGTTTTAGGAAATGGATTTTCCAAAAACTTTAAGGATTTTAAAGATTTTAAAGGTTTTAAAGATTTTAAAAGGTGGCCCGGGGCTCCTGGGCCTCCGGGACCCCTTTAAAATCTTTAAAATCCTTAAAATCCTTAAAATCCTTAAAATCTTTAAAATCTTTGGAAATGGATTTTCCAAAAACTTTACGGATTTTAAGGATTTTAAAGACTTTAAAAAGGCCTTAAAACCCTTAAAATCCTTAAAGTTTTAGGAAATGGATTTCCAAAAACTTTAAGGATTTTAAGGATTTTAAAGGTTTTAAAGATTTTAAAAGGTGGCCCGGGGCCCCTGGGCCTCCGGGACCCCTTTAAAATCTTCAAAACCCTTAAAATCCTTAAAACCCTTAAAATCCTTAAAGTTTTTGGAAATGGATTTTCCAAAAACTTTCAGGATTTTAAGGATTTTAAAGATTTTAAAAAGGCCTTAAAACCCTTAAAATCCTTAAAGTTTTAGGAAATGGATTTCCAAAAACTTTAAGGATTTTAAAGATTTTAAAGATTTTAAAGATTTTAAAAGGTGGCCCGGGGCTCCTGGGCCTCCGGGACCCCTTTAAAATCTTTAAAATCCTTAAAATCCTTAAAATCCTTAAAATCTTCAAATTTTTTGGAAATGGATTTTCCAAAACCTTTAAGGGTTTTAAGGATTTTAAAGATTTAAAAGACACCTTAAAACCCTTAAAATCCTTAAAGCTTTAGGAAATGGATTTTCCAAAAACTTTAAGGATTTTAAGGGTTTTAAGGCCTTCTTAAAATTTTAAAAAGCCTTAAAACCCTTAAATTTTTTGGAAATGGATTTTCCAAAAACTTTAAGGGTTTTAAGGATTTTAAAGCCTTTTTAAAATCTTTAAAATCCTTAAAATCCTTAAAATCCTGAAAAGTTAGTCAGGCAGAGAGCAAAGCCAAATAGAGCAGAAAGGTCCTACGTACAAACTCCTTTATCCAGCCCGTAGAGGTTTAAGGTTTGGGGTTTAGGGTTTAGGGGTTTAGGGGTTTCGGGGTCTAGGGGTTTAGGGGTTTAGGGGTTTAGGGGTTTAGGGGTTCAGGGGTTCAGGGGTTCAGGGGTTCAGGGGTTCAGGGGTTCAGGGGTTCAGGGGTTCAGGGGTTCAGGGGTTAGGGGTTTAGGGTTTAGGGCAGTTTAGGGTTTATCGTACCTCTGTGCATCGACATGCCGAAGCATGTGCTCTCCAGCTTCTCGCTGCGAGAAGTCCTGAATTGCTTCCCTCGTGTCCTCTTTTGGTACGTTTAGGAGGGTTTAGGGTTTAGGGTTTAGGGTTTAGGGTTTAGGGTTTAGGGTTTAGGGTTTAGGGTTTAGGGTTTAGGGTTTAGGGTTTAGGGTCCCTCGCAAGACCCCCGAAGAGGTACTTAGCTCTTACTTGTCTGTCCCCCCACTTGCACCAAAAAATGCTTTCACTTCAAACACCACGCCCTAAACCCTGAAGCCGAAATCCCGAGAGCCTCTCCGAGATACAGCTCCCGAGCTCCCTTCACCGGCGGCGGCGGCGCTGCCGACGAGGATGAAGGCAAGGGGGGGGGGGGGGGGACCCAATGGGTGGTCGACAGAAACTAGGTTGAGGGTTTAGGGTTGGGAAGGTCCCCCTTATGCTTTCAGTCCTATTTAGGGCTTCTAGTGCCCCTATTGTAGTCCCGATTAGGTGTTGCTCCGGTGCTGTCGTCCATGCGGGTATCTACCCCGAAGGCTAACCTGCAACCATCTAGTCATCAAAGGTTATACGGGTGTACTTTGTCATAGTGGTGCAACATTTTTTCATCTTTTCAGGGTACTTAAACTCACTAAGTTAGTAGAAGTTTTTTTTATGCTATCCCAACCATGAACTAGTGCCCTAAACCCTAAACCCTAAACCCTAAACCCCAAACCTCTGCTGTCTAAGCTTGGTAGCAGCACGGTGCCCTCAGGCGACGCAACATCCAAGGACAAGCGCAAGGGCAAGGCACGGACGACGAAGAGGCAAGGTGGCTTGGGGATTGCGACTTAAACTGTTCTTGTGAATATAAGGTTTAGGGTTCAGGGTTTAGGGTTTAGGGTTTAGGGATTGGGGTGTAAAATCTTGTTGATATAGGCTGGTAGCCCAGTGGTAGCCTGTACCCTTTGTTTTGGTTCTGGGTTCCCTGATAAAGTAACCAACCCCCCAAAAAAGGTGCCTTTCTCTCAATCTTAGCTACTGGGCCACCATGCAGGGGGTTTTACCCAAATGCCCCCACAATCTAGCGGCTCAGTGTTTCGGAATCTTTTTTCGTGGGCATCGTAGACCCTAAACCCTAAACCCTAAACCCTAAACCCTAAATCCTAAACTTGCTTTTTTTCGTGGGCATCGTAGACCCCAGATTAACACGGCTCGGCCCCGTGCTGTGCTGCAAGAGGCTCTGAAGTCGGGGGCCCCTGGGTTGAGTAGGCTAGGATGGAGTATATACGGGGCTCCCAACAATGAAGGGCCCATACGAAGGCGCCGTGGCACCTGCGAGGTTTAGGGTTTAGGGTTTAGGGTTTAGGGTTTAGGGTTTAGGGTTTAGCTCGAGGGCTCCTTCGCGGGCGTATTCCGTGGCTCCTTCCTGCAATGTAATACTTACCGGCAACCCCAATCCCCACAAGCCCTAATCACGCCCTCATCAGCTACCTGCCCCCTTCAGTCATCTACACAAAATGCATGCACATGGCCTCCAACATCAACCTTCCCTTCCCTCCCCTCTCCCGACTGCAAAGCAACAGACAAAAACTAAGGCTGTAAGAGCTGGAAAGGGCCGGGCTTGATGCTAAGGGTTTAGGGTTTAGGGTTTAGGGTTTAGGGTTTAGGGTTTAGGGTTTAGGCCTCAGGCATTTCTCAGCTTGAGCTGCATCCATCTTCGCAGCGAAATGCCTAAACGAAACGCTCAACCCTGACCTCTACGCCCTGCATTTTGCTAAGCCCTGAGCGGATTCGCAACCCTCCCATTGAAAGAACAGAACCTGCACCTTCTAGGCGGGGTCGGACTAGCTTCTCATAGTCATAGTCTTCCCCCATAGATCCCTGACTATCATAGCTCATAGCCCCCAAGCCCGATTTCTAATCATGAAGACCCCATATTACAGCCCTTCAACCCCAAACCCTAAACCCTAAACCCTAAACCCCCTGGCTCCGAGCCGGTATACACGAACCAGGGAGCCGGTGAAGACGTCCGACGGCGCCATCGATCGCGGTGAGTCTGGGAGCTTACTTTCCTCGAAAGTGCCTGTGGGATTTAGGGTTTTAGGGTTTAGGGTTTAGGGTCTTAGGGTGTGGCAAGAATTCTGGCATGAATCCCGAATCCTCGCAAAGGGGCTGTCCTTGTAAAACCCCGAAAGCCCTGAAGAATTCAAGCCCCTAAAGCCGCAACTCCGACGCTGGCTCTCCTTGAGCATAGTGCCTTCGAACCTTCTCATGTGGATTACGTAGTCAATTATTTCTGTGTGCCTGGCCAAAGCTCTAAACCTCAACCCTAGTTATAGACCCTAAGCCCTAACCCTAAGTAGGCTTCCTGTGGAGCTTCAGAATTGAGTGGCCTCTTGGGGGGGGGACCCGAAGCCCCGAATGCCAGAGAAAAGGTTTTTTGTGGGGTTCAGGATGTAAGCTTGAGGGTTTTAGGGTTCATGGTTTAGGGTATGAGGAGCCTCATAAACCAGTTGCAGTGCGATTTAAGGCACCTTGCTTCAAGAAAGAGTGTTGGTCTCGCATTAGGGTTTAGGGTTTAGGGTTTAGGGTTTAGGGTTTAGGGTTTAGGGTATAAGGCATAGAGGCCCCATATACCCTAACCCCAGCGGCTAAATACCCCTATTAGTTCTTCGAAAAAGTAAGGGACAGTACCTTTTATCCCCCGTGTAGAACCCTTTCCCCCGGTAGAGAGTAGTAAGGGCACCTAATTCCTTAAATGCACTACTGAACCAGTAAGTAAACTAGAACCCAGAGTAGGCCCTTATTCCTTTTCCTTATAAGCCCCTGAAACCCAAAAGGTTACCATTTTCATTCCTAGGATACTGTTGGGCCTAGTACCCTAAACCCTAAACCCAAACCCTAAACCCCTGTAGTCAGGCCTGGCCCAAATGCACCTCCAGTCCATGCCAGGCCCTCAGGCGCTGGTGTTTTTTGGTGCGCGTTCGCGAGTTTCCGGTTTTGGTTGAAGAGGGTTTAGGGTTTAGGGTATAGGGTCCAAGGTTTAGGGTTTAGGGTTTGGGGCTTAGGGTATTTAGGGTTTAGAGTTTAGGGTTTAGTGATGGACTATCTTCAAGGTTGCTCTCTGCTGTTCTAGGGTCCACGCCTCGATAATTCCCGGCTGAGGAGATTGAGAAGTTCATCGACGAGCGGAACGAGGCTGAGCTTTGTGCGTCTCTATATCTGGCCCCCCCTTCGGGTTTAGGGTTTAGGGTTTAGGATTTAGGGTTTAGGGACCTGAATCCCCAAACGGCCCAAACGCAGAAAGGGGGGGGGGGGGGGGGTTCCGAAAATAGGGGTACCTTTTTTTCGGGGGGTTCCTGTAAACGGAGTATCTAGTATCTTGGGGTATATAAGGGGTACCCCTATTTACGGAAATCACCAATCTTTACATATCTCTATATTGTTTTACTGTAAGTAAGCATTTCATTCAACATGCACCTCAACCCTGAACCTTTAAACCCTAAACCCTAAACCCTAAACCCTAAACCCTAAACCCTAAACCCTAGGCCCTTACCCCCCAACCCCTTCTGGGAGGCCCGGAGAGCCAACAACTTCCCCGAAGCTGACCGAATTCGTCAGGCCTGTGGAATCGACTTCAGGATCACAACCCTAAACCCTAAACCCTAAACCCTAAACCCTAAACCCTAAACCCTAAACCCTAAACCCTAAACCCTAAACTGCATCATCCTTTCCTTGAGAATCTTTGAGTTCCCTCCTTCGGCTTGAGAGGGCCTCGAAGGCCCTCAGCAAAAAGGTCCAGGGGCTTGTCAGGATCTATCGAGTTTATGGTGTTTAGGGTTTAGGGTTTATAGAGTTTGTAGGGTTGAAAGGGTTTGTAGGATTTGTGGGGTTCTACTGTTTTTTTTTTTTTTTGGGGGGGGGGGGGGGGTTTGAGGGCTTAGGGTTCAAGGCTCAGGGACTGCCAGCCGAAGGCATTCAGTGCCAAAGCCCGCTTGCTCTTGCATTTCCCGAAGTCCGTAACCAAGGCGCTCTCCTCGAAGGCCTTTTGTCTATCAAAGCCACCTACAGTAAACTCCAGAAAGTTGGAACATGGTTTAAGGATGATTAGAGCTGGGATTCCCTTTAGTATACCTTTTGGGGTATAGGGAGAAGAATGTTCCAACTTTTTGGGGTTTACTGTACTAGAGGCTTGGCCCGGAGACCTTGAAGCAAGTCGAGGCCCCACTAAGCCGAGCCGAATCTTCCTGAAACGCGTCCTAAAAGCCCCCCATTCCCTGAACTCAAACCCTACAGCCCTAAAGAGCCAGACCCACAACTTATGCGCTAAACCCTATTTCAATCGTATGAATCCATACTTCTTTCAAACTCTTCCTTAACCTGCGTCCTCAAGCCTGCACCCCTAAACCCTCGCCGGTTCCCAACCCTAAACCCCAAACCCTAAACCCTAAACCCTAAACCCTAAACCCTAAACCCTAAACCCTAAACCCTAAACCCTAAACCCTAAACCCTAAACCCTAAACCCAAACCCTAAACCCCAAACCCTAAACCCTGAACCCCAAACCCTGAACCCCAAACCCTAAACCCTAAACCTAAACCCCAAACCCTAAACCCTAAACCCGGAACCCTAAACCCTAAACCCTAAACCCTAAACCCTAAACCCTAAACCCTAAACCCTAAAACCCTAAACCCTAAACCTCAATTCCTGCCTCAGCTCTTGCACTCACGCGGCGTGGCTCTGATGGACGAGCCGGGCGGCCGTGGCAAGGGGGCCGAGGCCCTTTGGAAAGTCCTTTAGGGCTGGGTTAAGCTCCCTGGTTCTTAATAGGGAATGAGGGAATAAGAGCCCTATATAATCCATGAAAGGGTATATATATATATGCATAGGTATATATGTATATATGTATATATATATATATATGTGTATGTATATAATATGGCCCTCATTCCCTCATTCCCTACTAAGAACCATCCAGTAAGTGGTTTTAGGGCAATTTGGGGGTGTGTAGGGGGGGGGGGCTTTCTTGTAGTGTGAATACCCGCAGCGTCCATAGGGCACGCAGGTTTTGGAGGGAAAGCCGAGTTTAGGTTTACCTGAATCAAGCATCCAACACTCTCAGCCCTGATGATCCCTTAATTGCGACAAGAAACGCCAGATATCCCCCGGCAACTTTGTTAACACTGCTCTCGCTCTCCCAGCACCACGGAGTCGTACTCGGAAGCCCGGAGCTCTTCCACAAGTTTATAGTCGGGAATGCCCGAAGTCTCGTAAACATGAACCCGAAACCCTTACCTCGCAAGCCCTACATAAGCCCTAAGCCCTAAGCCCTAAGCCCTAAGCCCCTAAGCCCCTAAGCCCCTAAGCCCCTAAACCCAAAACCCCTAAACCCTCCACCCTTAAACCCCCCCTAAACCCACAAGCCGGAATTTCAAAGGCCATCCAGCCGACTCCACGCCTCGAAGTAAGGGTTTAGGGTTTAGGGTTTAGGGTTTAGGGTTTAGGGTTTAGGGTTTAGGGATAGGGATGGGTTATGTGAGTTCCACACAGTGGACACAAATTTCGGTCACTGGCTTTCGCTTTGCTGGCTTGCCCCTTACACGAACAGCCCTTAATAGTTTCTAAAATCGGGGGTAAGATAATCCCGATTGTGGACTGTTAGTATACGGGAGAACATCCCAATCTACACCCTACAGCCTTACATGGGCAGTCATTCAGTCATTCTTTCTCTCTTTGTCTGTTTTTTGGGGGGTAGAATTGCAACAAGGCGCCGTAGCTTAGAGGACCGCCAACATCCTTCACTCGGCTCTGTATCTCCAGGTGACGACCTGGCGCTACTGGCGTGACTAAGATGGTGCTGAGCGGATCAGAATTCCCAGCTTTGGTCTCTTAACACCATGGCTGTCACCCAATTCGGGGGCGATGGGGGGGAGGGGTTGGCATTTTGGCGTGTAGGGTTTCGGACATCGGGGTTCAGGGGGCCCCTATTTGGGGGAGTCCCTGCATGGGTACCCGAAATCCTAAGCTTTGAAGGCAAGTCCTCATCTAAGTCGCTCTGCGCCCCTTCATCATGAGGAGTTCGTGGCAGCTCACAGGCTGCGGCCCGAGCACAGCGAAGCTGGCCATGCAAATACTATAGGGGTCGGGATAATTACAAATAGTTTTGCCTTATGGTCGCTGTATAGTTATACTCTGATAACCCCCAAAACCTTATTCTAGTTATTAAGGCCCCTATAGTACCCTTTGGTTGATGTACTCACGGTGCTGTTCCCTTCTGGAGGGAAGAGGGCACAAAATTCAGGACCAAGAGAGCACACAATTCAGGAGAAAAGAGAGCACCAATTCGTAATCCGAGAGAGCCATAGGGAAATCCGGGCGCAGGCCGAATGGCACCTCCCAGAGCCCCTACGCCTACCGCAGAGTCCCTAAGACTATTTCTCAAAGAGGCTTCTATAGGGTTTAGGGTTTAGGGTCTAGGGTCTAGGGTCTAGGGTCTATAGAGGGTTTAAGCTTAGATCTCAAGTTGGCTGCGCTGGTTCACCTCATTCTTTCTGAGGGATGTTCGGAGGGATTGGAGCAGATGACTCCAGAAGTTCTCGGGCTTCCCAGGCTTCGTTTAGGGTTTAGGGTTTAGGGTTTAGGGTTTAGGGTTCATCCTTCGGGGGGACTTTGACGTCCTGCGCCGGAGCACCGTATGGCAGACGTATCCAAATTCTGAGGGCTGCTGTTCGGGTCCCTGACCCCGGCGAGCCAAGGGGACAGCCAAGAATAGCCAAGAAAGTTCAAGGAATTTCCTGAAATAAAACGAAGAAGGCCGACAATCCCCATACTTGCAGCAGCCCATTTCTGTAGTGACAAGCTGCTGTGCAGATGCAAATTCAGCAACAGGTGCACGGCAGCAGCATTTCACAGCGATGGCAGGCCGGTTTGTGAAAAGCCAGTTTTGGGGGTTGGGAGTTTTTTTTGGGGGGTGTAGGGTTTTCAGGTGTAGGGTTTGCGGCCTGTCATTTCAAACTTTGCGCGTACATGTCATAGCACTGCTGTGGCTGCGAGTCGGCAGTATGACACCTTTCCCATGCGCAGCGCGTAGCATCAAGGACCTGTAAATCCTGTGGGTTCAAGACCCTCAAACCCTCAAAGCCTCAACCCTCGGCCCTGAAACCTGAGACCCGAAACTCCGAAACCCTGCAGCCCCTAAACCCTGCAACCGCTGAAACCCCAAAAGCCCGAAGAAGGCTCAAACAGCCCCTTGCATGGTCGGAGTCGTCGGAAATCCCGCAGCTCCTGGCTTGAAAGAGCTATGGGCTTTGGAGTTCAGGGGTTCAGGAGTTTAGAGTTGAGGGTTTAGGTTGTAGGGGTTTGGGGTTTAGGGCTTCTCCTGGGTACTGCACCCCCCCTACCACGATACGGCATAAGGCTGCCAAGAGTACGTCTGGACGCATGGACACCTAGTTCTCTACAAGCTCTGAGCCTCGACACTTGTACAACAGCCATCTTCTTTCCCATCGCCGTCTGCGCGCCGCAGCGTGTTTTTTCTCGCTCAGCCGCGGTATCCAAGATGCCGTGGACCGAAAGTTTTTGTGTGAGTTTCGGATGCTATAGCTCAGGGGATAGATCTGGGAGCCTTGACGTGGACTGCTGACTATACTGTAGGACAAGTGTCGGTGGGCATACTGGTCTAACAATGTGTCTGCGTGTTCCATTCCTTCTCTGATATGAGTCCTGGGAAGGGGCCCCCATACTCTTGCCAACCGTGGACGTTTAAATGCAGAGGCATGATGCCTTGGGGATGTCAGGGTCACTGAGCATCAGCCGAAGGCGATAAGTACCCCAGAGGAGCCAGATTTTCCTTCTCGGCCCCCCCCCCCCCACCACCAAAAAAAAAAAAACACTACGCCGGAAGATGCGGAGGAACTGAGGAACTTGAGAAATGGACCACGAGGACGGCTCCTCGGGATAATTGGAAAGTCGGTGCATCGGTAATTTGTCCAGAAAGCTTCCTGGCCAACATCTGCAATCTCGGGCAATTCTATCGCTGCCAGAGCGAGTTGAACAACGTAGGGCTTTGCGGCACCGGTTCTTAAGTGGGAATTTCCGGGGTTTACCATAGACATAGCCCCCCCCCCCTAAACCCTAAACCCTAAACCCCAAACCCTAAACCCGAAACCCTAAACCCTGTACCGTCAACCCTTTTCTGAGACTACATGGGGCGCCGACTTCACTCAAGCTTATAAACCTCAAACCCTAGACCCTGGTTTCCGATTAAGAACCAGTCAGTTGAAAAGGTAGTGCTAGTGCTGGTGAACGGAGAATCAGCTTGGAAAGGCGCAAGAAAAGAACTGGCGAACGAGACTCCTGGGAGTTCTGGAGGTGTCGTCGTATGTCGCGTAAGTTGCAGGGTTCAGGGTGTCGGGTTTAGGGCCGAGTGTTTAGGGTTTCGGGTCTCGGGTTGAGGGTTTGGGGTTCAGGATTTAGGGTTTAGTTCTCCTGTTGTTCATGACGATGCTGCAAACGCCTCGCATCTTTCCATCACACTGCGGCTGCTTTCTTGTGTGCCTGGTGATCTTGGCATTGATCTGAATCAGGGTCCCAGAAGCCCCACACCCTCAGAAAACCCTAACCCCAAATAAACCCTAAACCCTAAACCCTAAAAACCCTAAACCCTAAACCCCCCCTAAGCCCTAAACCCTCATACGGTAGGTTTATAGTCTCCAGGGCTTAAGGGCTTGCGGGGACGAGCCCCAAAGCGAGCACTGGCGCGCCACTCCAAACGGCTCGGACACTGCAGTAGGAATCAAAGATGAAGACCCTCCGAGGGCCAAGAGCTCTGAAACCGTCAACCCCCAAACCCATTCATAGAGGTTGGAGCCCATGAGCCTGATACGTGGCGCCATGCTCAGAGGTCCAAGCTTCTATATCCCCCTTGGGAATATATTTTATATTTGTTTATAGAAAACCCAAGAGGATATTAAACATAATCTGTTTGTTCAGGTTCTAAGGGGAGTATAGGCTTAATTACCCGGCCTCTCCCTCACGAGCCTATGTGCCCCCCCAGATACAAGATCTGCAGCCAAGACAACTTGCAAGAGGACCCACCTAACTTTGTGGTGCTTTACTGTAACTTTAGATCCTTAGCCATTTTGGGGTTTATTGGGTTTCCTCGTAAGGCAGCTAACAATTTTATTTATAGCTACCCTCCTAAGTGCAGCCAAGCCTAACTCACCTTCGTCCTGAGCTTCCGATGGTGAGTGCGTCATCATGGGCGTGAGCCTGTCGAAAGCTTCAGAGAGAGGGCCTTCAACTCCCCAAAGACCTTGCACCGTAGAGCCTGGGCTTTATAAGTTTTCAACCCTTGCAGACCCTAGAGGGCATGAATCCGAAAACCCTAAACCCTAAACCCTAAACCCTAAACCCTAAACCCTAAACCCTAAACCCTAAACCCTAAACCCTTTGCTTTATTCCTTCGCTTTGTTTTGCAAGGCTTGACGAGGCTTGAACTCAACTGCTTGGGGGGGAAGCCCATCTCTTAAACCCTCAACACTTAAAGCTCCCAAACCCCTAAAAACCCTGATCCTCAAACCCTCAAGGGTCAGGGTTTAGCGTTGAGGGTTTAGGGTTTAGGGTTTGGGGTTTTGCTGCGGAGTTTTGCTTCAGAAGCCTCCATTCAGGCAACTCACCGAGAAGACTCCTGGGTTTAGGATGGCCTCGAGGTTTCTGGGCGTACAGGCTTGTGGTTTGGGGTGTGCTTCTACCCCATACCGCATCTTAAGCAGCCTTTCAGAAGCCTTCGAAGCCCTAGCCCTGAGCCCTACCAAACCATAAAACCTGGTAAGACGGCAACACGTCCTTGAAGCGCAGGTTTGAGATGGTTGTTTGGTTGTTTTCTGCGGTTAGGGCATGCAATGCCACCTGCATGCCCGTTGTCAGGTCTCTCCGGACCCCCGCACCCCTCCCCCCCAACAAAATCCCAAGCTTTCAACCCTAAACCCCAAATCCTAAGTTCCCAGACCGTCACCCTAAACCTTAAGCAAATCTCGAAGCCCAGGTTGAAGCCCTCAAAAGGTAAGGACCCGACGTCTTCATGAGCCCACAGCCGCCAAGCCAGGGACAAGTGTGCTCCTGCGGAGAAGAGGAGAACGAGATCAGGCAGGAAGAGAAGGCCACTGGGTGGGTTCTGGGGGTCTATAGGGGTTTAGGGTTTAGGGTTTAGGGTTTAGGGTTACCAGCAGTACTCCCTTATAAGCCTTCGTTTGGGCCCACAGAAACGAGGAGCACGTTGTGTGTTGCTTCGGTAAAGTGAAGGGCTGATCAGGCTGGATAGTATGGGCTCAAGAAGGTTGAGGGTCTGTGGTTTGGGGGAGTGGAGGGGGGGTTCAAGCTTTAAAAAAAGTCCAACTACCCGGTATTTTGGATGCTTTAAAGTGGGTTGTTAACTTTAGGCTTCCAGTGCTTTCGGGGTTATAAGTCTCAAAGTCCTCAAACCCTCAGCGCCCCACCCAAACCCTAAGCGCTAGACCCTCAGCTCTACCAGACACATGACCCCCCCCCCCCCTCCCTGCAGTCCGAAGCAAACCTGCCGTCACAAACACGCGGACAATGCCGGACACGCACTCAGAAGTCTTGTTGTACAAAGCATGTTTTGAGAGGTCCCTCATGCCCCAGCCACTCACTTCCAGCTTATTATGGGTTCACTTGAAAGACTCAACCCGAAAGCCCAAACTTGTCAACGCCAGCACTCCTTTCCCGACGGATCCGTCTACACGGGCGCCTTTCTGGGGGGCCTCCAGCACGGTGTAGGAACCCAGGCCCGGGGAAGGTTAAGGGGTGTAGGGATGAGGGGTGAGGTGGGCCTGAGCTCAGGGGTTTTCGTGCATTTATGAACTCCTTGCCTAAACAGATACTGAATATTTCCGAACACCCATTGAACACTCCTGACACCGAAACAAGCAAGGTTTGGCAGGTTGCGCTTGACTGTTGGGGGACCCTAAGAAATCTCCAGAACCCCATCGGGTCAGTTCTCCAACATATCGTCGGGTTAGAGCACGTTTGGGCACTTGGATCTTGCGGAGGGTTTCGCTGCAGTTTGCATGTCAGGTTTCAACTCTAAACCCTAAACCCTAAACCCTAAACCCTAAACCCTAAACCCTAAACCCTAAACCCTAAACCCTAAACCCTAAACCCTAAACCCTAGACCCTAGACCCTAGACCCTAGACCCTAAACCCTAAAGGGTTGAAGAGGTTTCGTTTGACTACTGGAGCTGCTTCTCCAGACTGCACTGGAGAGGGGCGGAGGCTTGTGGAGTTCTTCGAGGTGGCGAAAGGTTGCCTGAAGCCCTAACTAGGATGCCCAGTAACCTTATTCCCTTTTTGGGGGGGTTTAGGTTCCCTTATAAACCCCTTTAAGCAAAAAAGGGCACCCTTTTTTAGCCTAGGTTACTGGGCAGCCTAGCTAAACTCTGCTCCCAAAGACTACATGGCAGTTGACCTTCCATGGCCAAATGCGAGTGTGTGTGTGTGTGTGTGTGTCGTGTTCCAAACCCTGAGCGGCAAACAAAGCGCTTACGAGCTTGATTCAGACGGGCCCTGCGGCCCATGGACCCAACAGGTGGGACCCTAAACCCTAAACCCTAAACCCGCAATCCTAAGCCCTAAACCCTTAACCCTAAACCGTAAACCTCTCCGCTTGGGAGGTCTGGGCAGATGGCGGCCGGTATTCTGGCCAATGGGTGCCTTGGCAGACTCTTGCGATCCGAGCCCCAAGAAGCTCCATGGGGATCGATGAGTCCCTCTGCCATCTTGGGGCTTAATAGGGTTTGGGGTTTCGGTTTAGATGGTTGTAGGGTTTAGGTCTTAGGGTCTAGAGGCTCAATCCCTTGCCAAAAGTCCCTGGAAGGTCAAGAAAATCTGACTCCAAAAGCTTGCCAGAGCCCTCTGACCACCTTCCCCTTGCCTCCAAAACGAGCCACTAACCCCATATTAAACCCTTGCAGGAAGCTCGCCAAGCCCTAAACCCTAGGACCCTGGCTCTATACATACCCATGGAGCTTCTCAGAGCTAACGAAGTTTAGGGTTTAGGGTTTAGGGTTAGGGTTTAGGGTTGTTTAGGGTTTAGGTCTCATGGCATCGGGTTCACAGGGTGTGGGGGTGGGGGGGAGGGGGGGGGCATAGGGCTCCTTCTAGAGTTGATGACTCATAGGGTTTATCGCGTGTATAAGGGCTCCCGTGCCCACTACTCCCGCCCCCAGGGCCATATTGACAGAGTCAACCGAGACCAGGGTCCGTGCCCCTTTTATTCCCTGAACCCTTTGCACACCCTGAATCCAATGTTAAGCCCACCCCTAAACCCTAAACCCCAAATCTTATGGACTTATGGGGTTCTTAAGCCCATATAACCCCTAAACCCTAAACCCCAAATCTTATGGACTTATGGGGTTCTTAAGGGAGGGGGTTCATTAAGCGTAGGTGCCTCGGGAGCCTTGGGGAAGCTAAGGGAGCCTTGGGGAGGAGTGGGGAAGAACCCTAGCCCAAAACCCTAAACCCTAAACCCTAAACCCTAAACCCTAAACCCTAAACCCTAAACCCTAAACTTAAACCCTAAACCCTAAACCCTGAACCTAGACTCCAGGCGAAGGGCAAGGCTCATGGACAGGGCCGTTACGAGCATCCCGATGGAGATGTCTACATCGGGGGGTGGCAGGAGGCGCGCGGCTGCGGGTGGGGAGGGTGGGGTTGGAGTTTGGGGTTTAGGGTTTACAAGATTTTAGGGTTTAGGGTTTAGGGTTGGGGTTTAGGGTTTAGGGTTTAGGGTTTAGGGTTTAGGGTTTAGGGTTTAGGGTTTAGGGTTTAGGGTTTAGGGTTTAGGGTTTAGGGTTTAGGGTTTAGGGTTTAGGCTTCAGGGTTTCGGGTTTAGGGCTTAGATTAGGAGGTCTGTACTGGGGTATACTGCGAACCCACGACTGGGTATTGAGGTTTGGTACTTTACTCAACTCCAAACAAACCCTATATTCTCTCGACCCTAAAGCCTAAACCCAAGCCCTTATTCACCCCAGTTCAAAACCGCAGGATCAGGCGCATGGAGCCGGGCTCTACATCCACACAGACGGATCCCGCTACGAGGCGAGCGGGCCGCTTCCCCACCATAGAAAATCCGTCAGGTCAGGTCCACTAGGACGCAAAGTTGGCTCAGGGTTTAGGGCTAGGACTCAGACTAGGTTTTTATTTTGTTCTTTTAGGGTTTAGGTTCCCTTGTACAGCCCCAGTAAACCAAAACGGCTACCCGTGTTATTCCTAGGTTTCTCTTGGGTCTAGCCGAATTTTCGGGTTTATAGGGTTTAGGGACACCCCCCCCTCCCCGCCCGACCCCCCCAAGCTTTTGAGCTCACTGGCTTGGCTTCGGCGTTTTGGGTCCTGGGTCTAAGTATAGCCTCTTTAAACCCTAAACCCTAAACCCGATATAAAATTCAGTTTAGGGTTTAGATGCGCCCACGCCAGGGCCAGTTCGCCTTCGACCGACAACATGGCGAAGGTTTGCGAAATCAGGGTCTAGGGTTTAGGGTTTCGGGATACCTTTGTTGGGGTCCCTATGAGGGGATTCTAAAGAGTTTAGGGCTCGGTGAGCTTGGATGTTTTTGCTCATTCCCCGCCCCTCTAACATGAACCCCCGGCCCCGACCTTGATGTTAAACCGCCACTAGCAAATTGTCATAAGCACTCCGGAAATGGAAAAAAACACGACGTAAGGAAGAAATGTGTGTTTTTTTTGCTAATTCTCAGGTTCTTACAGGAGGGGGTGGGGGTTCAAGGGGGGTAGGTACCTAAGGAACCTGAAAATCAAGCTAGGGAGCCCTAGGGAGTGTAGGGAGCATTAGGGAACCTTGGGATACCCCCCTTGAACCCCCCTCCCTCAAGAACCCAACAAGTTAAGTCGAGGGTCGCCTAAGTAAACCCTAAACCCTAAACCCTGGACCCTAGACCCTAAACCCTAAACCCTAAACCCTAAACCCTAAACCCTAAACCCTAAACCCTAACCCCTAAACCCTAAACCGTAAACCCTAAACCCTAACCCCTAAACCGTAAACCCTAAACCCTAAACCCTAGAACCTAAACCCTAAACCCTATCTCCCGGCAAGCCGCGGCCAGGCGTGGAATGCTGGCCAGATGGTGCGACCTTCACAGGGCAGTACCGGGATGGCTTCAAACACGGCTCGGGGGCATGGCAGGGTTTAGGGTTTAGGGTTTAGGGTTTAGGGTTTAGGGTTTAGGGTTTAGGGTTTACGGTTTAGGGTTTAGGGCTTAGGGCTTAGGGCTTAGGGCTTAGGCTTAGGGCTTAGGGCTTAGGGCTTAGGGCTTAGGGCTTAGGGCTTAGGGCTTAGGGCTTAGGGCTTAGGGCTTAGGGTCTAAAATGTTTAGGGTTTAGGGTTGTAACGTCCAGGTTGAGGGGTGAGGGGGGGGTCTAGGTTTGGGGTGCACGGTTTATAGGGTCTTACTCGGAAGCAGCTAAAGGTTTTGTATGATAATATATGATTATGCACTAGTATATTATCTGGATGATATTGTATGGCATAACCTTGCATTTTGCGTTTATTTTCTTTTAGGATTTCATGATAGGGTATGGTTGTATTTGGGTATGGGAGGATATAAGGTGATCTTCAGCCTGTATGTATGTCATGATGCGATTGTACATTTTTAATTGTACTTCGTTGGAGTATACGATGGCAACATCCCATGCCATCTATGGGCATCTGCTGCATGGGGCTTCCATTCAGAATGTGTTTCAGAGCTCGTGGTAGAAATACGTCAGTTTTCCCACGTGGCCTGGCTGCTTTACCAACTCGCCCTCCAAAGAACATGAAGTAACAACATACAAAATGACTCAATTATCTGAACGTCTGTGTACTTAAAGGGTTGCAGTCGCAGTGTGTCAGTGTGTGAATCGGAATGCGCTACCCCGATTTTGGGGTGTGGAGGGAGGGGGGGGGGGGGGGGCGGGGGGGGGGGCGCGGGGGGGGGGGGGGGGGGGGCGGGGGGGGGGCGAGGGGCAGAACACGGGGGGGGGGGGGGGTTGGCGCCGTGGGAATCACCCTATCCCCGCTTAAGCCCTGGTTCCAACTGCTAAACAAACCCCAAAGCCCTAAACTCTACTCGGCCTTCAACAGTTAAGGGTTGAGGGGTTTAGGCTTGAGGGATTCAGGGTTGAGGGTTGGGGGTTTAGGGTTTGGGGTTTAGGGTTTAAGGTTTGCCACCCCCCCCCCCAAAAAAAAAAAAAAAAAAAAAAAAAAAGAAGAAGCCCCCCCCCCCCCCAAAAAAAAAAAAAAAAAAACAATTGAAAAAAAGGAACCCCCCGAAAAAAAATAAAAAATAAAAAAACAAATAGTAAAAGAAAAAAACAAATCCAAGGCCACGGCCGGTTTGAGTGGTCGGATGGCTCCCACTACGAGGGCGCCTTCCAGCAGTCGGGGTGCCCAAAGAATGGGCTGAGAGCTCAAGAGGTTCATGAGGTTCCCTTTTCGATGTAGGGTTTAGGGTTTAGGGCTTAGGGTTTAAGGTTTAGGGTTTAGGGTTTCCGGTGCCCTACACCCTAAATCTACACCTCAAACCCCAGACCCGAAACCCAACATCCCAAGCCCTGATGAAGTGAAGGAAATTGCAGGGTTTCTGGTAGGTTTGTTGTTCTTTTGTCTCTCTCTCACTCTCTCTCTTTTGGAGGGGGGGGGGGGGCCTTCAGGTCGTTGACTTAAGCCCTGTAAACGCTCTATAAAGCTGATTAAGTTTTCAAAGCCCCTTGAAGGCTTTCAAGCCCTCAACCCTAAATCTCAGACCCAAAACACCCTCTAAAACCTAAACCCTAAACCCTAAACACCTGTCGTGTTGTCCTGCTCAACTGCATTGGGTGGACCTTGCAAAACGTTGTGCTTCCTCTTCGGCTTAAGGGTTTAGGGTTTGGGGTTTAGGGTTTAGGGTTTAGCGTTTAGGGTTTCCGGTTTGCAGGGTTGTTTTTGGGAGGAGCCGCAGGGGGCCGATCGAACAGCGCCAGGAACGACCTGCACGGATACGGCGTGTACAGCTGGAAAGGTGGACGCTTGTGGGGCGCTCGGCTCCGGGTGGGCATTGCGGATTTAGGACTTAAGGGCCGAAAATTCGCAACTTGGACGTGAAAAGTCGAGTTTAGAGCTTAAAATGCCCGAAGTTGGGACATTCCCCTTGTACTAACAGGCCTTACCCCGATTAGAATCCCTATTAAGGACTGTTGGTATAAGGGGGCAACATCCCAAGCCCCAAAGACTCAGCTTGTTCGACGTAGGACCCGCGCCCATGACTTCACTCAACTCTGGCAGCAGAAACCGCTGCGGAAATCTTAGACCCTAAGCCCTAAAGCCCCCATGAAAACCTAAGGAATCAACAAAAAAAAACCGAGAACCCTGCAACCCGAAACCCCAAAACTCAAAACGCTCCCATGAAACCCTAAAACTCTAGAATCCGAAAAGCCCCAAAACCCCAAGGCCCTAAATCCCAACACACTATAAGCCCTCAAGCCTAGAACCTGAAACCCTAAACCCTAGATATCCGAAACGTGTACTCGAGGAAGGGTTCCAACAAAAGGGTTCAGAGCGCGGGCCCCGAACGGCCCAAGAACACTAAAGGCGTCACCCTGGCAAGCCCTAAGGCCCCAAGTTAGGGTTTAGGGTTTAGGGTTTAGGGTTTAGGGTTTAGGGTTTAGGGTTCAGGGCTTAGGCCTTACTAGTTTATGACTTACTGGGTTTTGGGGGGTTTAGGGGTCATAGGGCTTAGGGTTTAGGGTGTAGGGTTTAGGGTTGGAGAAGTTGCACAGAACTGTGGGAGGCAATGCAATGGTTTTGGGGCTCGGGGTGTGTAGAGTTCAGGTTTAGGGTTTAGGGTTTAGGGTTTAGGGTTTAGGGTTTAGGGTTTAGGGTTTAGGGTTTAGGGTTTAGGGTTTAGGGTTTAGGGTTTAGGGGTTTTGGTGCGGTATGGTAGCTTAGGGCTTGTAAGCTTTGCGGTGCAGGGGTTTGTCATAACCTTAGCTCTTAAGCCCAGACAGTCTATACGGGCATTTCCCAAAATAGGGGTACCCCTTGTACACCACAAATAGAATAGAATCCCCTTAAAGGGACCCCCCAAAATGGGTACCCCGATTTTCGTAAACCACCCCATATGCGGTTTGGGGTTCAAGGTCTTCAAGGCTGTTGGGGCTCAGAAAAGGGAGCCGTGCACGCGCTATGACACACTGAGCTCTGGAAGGGGTCAGGTTTGTCGCGTTGGTAGGTTTGGGGCTTCGGGTTTTACCGTTTAAGGGCTGTTTCTGCGATGTAGGGTTTGTAGGTTCTCAGGGCAATGAGAGCAGGGGATCCCGAACACAAGCCGACAGAAACAGGAACCACACACCTCTAGAAGTCTGAACTTGATGTTTTGCTCACCCCTGTGACATGGAGCCCTAAACCTGACCCTAAACCCTAAACCCTAAACCCTAAACCCTAAACCCTAAACCCTAAACCCTAAACCCTAAACCTTAAACCCTAAACCCTAAACCCGAAACCTTATCCTTCGTCAGCTCGCTGGCCAGGCACAAGGGATGGTGGCTGCCCCTGGGCAGTGATGAGGGGCGGCAGGGGGGTGGGGGTTGGGGGGGGGTTGTGTTCCTTCTTTTGTTGTCTGCCGCCGGCATCGGTATCGCCCTCAGCCCTAAAAAATAGTGAATCCGAGACATCCCACAGCCCAGAAACAACCGGATGCACGGCGACGGGGAGTTTATCTGGGCAGACGGCCGCCGCTATCGAGGCCGGCGCGGCGCATGTGTGCGTGTGAGAGAGAGAGGGAGAGAGATTGCAACAGCCAGAACCCTTTAGCTGAGGGCTTGCGATTTCAGGTCTTAGGTGCCGAGAAATGTAGGAGTCGGAAGAATTCTGAGGAAATTCCCTTAGGGTCCCGCTATAGTTAGGTTGTAATAACCCCCAAAACCCTACTGTAATTCTTGAGGCCCCTATATTCTCTGTGGTGCTTTACTGTAACTTGAGATCCTTAGCATGTTGGGGTTTATTGGGTTCCCTAGTAAGGCAGCCAAAAACTTCATTCATAGCTACCCTCCTAAGTGCAGCAGAGTCCACGCTGCCAGGCCAATACGAGGAAGACATGAAACATGGCCAAGGCACGTTCCAGTGGCTCGCCCCTCAGTCTGGCCCACTCTGGGGTTCGACGTTCAGGTGCTTAAGGTATCAAAGCCGCAGATGTTCGTAAACCCTAGACCCTGAACCCTGAACCCTAAACCCTAAACCCTAAACCCTAAACCCTAAACCCTAAACCCTAAACCCTAAACCCTAAACCCTGGCCCTGCCTTTCAGAGCATGACATGGCATGACCTTCAACCCGCAGCCCGACAAGACATCAACTCACCCCCCTCGACCCTGAACCTCGATTGTTCGACTTCAGCAGATGAGTTTAGGATTTCGGGTTTAGGGTGTAGGGTTTTAGGGTTTTGGGTTTAGGGTTTAGGGTTTAGGTTTTAGGGTTTGGTGTAGGGTCGGGAAGCCCTTTAACCCTTTTAAACCCTATAAGCTTGACCTAAACCCCTAAACCCAACTCTCTACACCCCTACCACCCTAAACCTCTTAACCCCAAAGCCCGTTCGGGCGACACCCTAAACCCTGAACCCTAAACCCTAAAACCCTAAGCCCCAAACCCTAAACCCTAAACCGCCCTAAACCCTAAACCCCAAACCCTAAACCCTAAACCCTAAACCATAAAACCAAACCCTACAAACCCTCTAGCACCGCAGGCCCGACGGTCGGCGCTACGAGGGCCAGTGGCGTCAGGGCCTGCAACATGGTGGCGGCCTCAGAGTCTTCGGGCTTCGGCGGTAGTTAGGGCGTAGGGTTTAGGGTTTAGGGTTCAGGGTTTAGGGTTTTGGGTTTAGGGTTTGGGGTTTAGGGTTGATTGCTTCGGCTATTCGTGCTTCAAGAACTTGAAGGTTTTTTTTCGGGGGTTTTGGGGGCGGCTGCAGAGTTCAGAGTTTGCAGTAGAGGCCTGGCTGTTTCGGGTTGTGGGCTTAGGTTTGCGGCTGTTTCGGGTGTTGGTTTGGGTCCGTTATGGATTGAAGAGGGAGGATGATGGGGCCTGGGGTTCACAGACGAAGGTTGAACACATGAGTCACAGATTTGTGACACATTTCCTGGGTTGCCTCCCCCCCTCTCATGACAGCATCGCTTAGGGCGCGGCCGCTACACCTCATCAGAGGGGGTGACGCGAACGGGTGAGTGGGTCGAGGGAAAGCGGAGGCGCTGGCTCTCCGAGGGCGAGCTGGCTACCTAGGCTATAGGCTTACGTGTGCTGGGTGGCCGAATCGGCAGAAAGATGTTCCCCCTAGTATACCGGTAGTTCCCCAGAACAAGTGTCCTGAGAGACCCCGAATTAACCCGAAATACCTCTCTCTTACCCTTATTTGTTAAAGGGTACCCTGTTTTCGGAACCCCCTCCGCCCCCCCCCCCCCCCCGCCCGATATCTTTAGTATGGTAATTAAGATGGACGTCTCCTGGCCCACTGGTTGCTGCCCGTCCAGTCTGCGCACCTCCCTTCCTGATATTATATATATATATATAATGTGTATTGCTATGAAGAATATACATATACATATGTGACATGCACATTGTGTACATATATATAAGCACCTACAAATATACATAAACATACATAGATACATATATTTGTTTTTTGGGCATAGGCCCCCCCCTCTTTGACGGGTCGCTTATTGAAGCAAACGGCACCTACCTGGGTAGCCGAACTCAGTATCGCAGTTTGGGGAACCGCCTCCTCGTCACCACCGCTTGGCCTTTTCCATTGCATTCGGAGTAGTCCCTGGGTTCCGTCGCATGGTTTACTTGGTGGTTCCGTGCCTTTAATGTTTTTTTGGTTCTAGGTTCCTTTACAGTAACCAACCCCAAAAAGGGTTACAAAATATGGTTACGGGCTACCAAGTTTGATGAACCGAAAGAGGAATTCAATTGCTTCTACTACGGGCTTGCTGATGATCACCATAAAGCCAACTGCTGGTTCTTATGTCTGCAAGAAGAACCCAGCTTGTACAGAAGAGTCTTCGAAGGGGGAGGGGACAAAAGAATTCCTCCTCCGACAAGTGTCCATGCTGCTCCCTGCAGTTCCTAGCCGCCTCATTCTGGCCACATGAGCCCCTTGGCCTGTACCTGCAGCCCTAAACCCAAACCCTAAACCCTAAGGCACTTTGTGAAATTCGAAACCCTAAGCCGTGTAGTATATTGGTTTTTTAACGGGGTAGGGGGGGGTTTATATTAGGGGGAGAGGATAATTCTCCCTTCACCTAAACCTACACATGATGTTTTTTTCTGTTTTCTGACAGTCGAAGGCTGGGGGGGGGTTTGTGACTAATTCATGCCAAGGTGCCTTCTGACTGCTGAGGCTCCGGAGAAAATGCCGAGGATTGATGAAGCTTACGGTGGAGTCTAGGGCTCCGGGATCAGTTGTGTCATCAGTTTTGGTTTTGCTCAGGTTTTGCTCTTGCTTGCATGCTGCATGCACGATGACATCGGAATTGCTCGTATAGCATTCGTGTAGAGGAACTTGCAAAACAACGACTAGTTACTAGTTGGAAGAGCGCTCGTTGCCAGCTAGGTACGCCCGAAGGCCCAGCAGCCTGGATTATGCTTGAGTGAGGGCATAGGAAGGACTTTGTGACTTGGTGGGGGCCTAGGGTGTCTGGAACAAGGTTACAGGGCGGTATGTCTGGGTGTGTGGGTTTTGATCTCTATAACGTGTCCTTGTAGATTGATCGTGGCCATGGCTGATTCGCTGTCGGCACGGCCGGACGAGATCGAGCGCATTTTGTCCCTGCCATCCATCACGGACACTTCGCGGCCTTGCGAGTAGTGCAGAGTTCAGCTTGTCATTGAAAGGAGCGTTAGCTCAAACCCCTAAACCGAAACCCTAAATCCCAACCCCCCAAACTCAAAACCCAAACCCTAAGCTGAACAGTGTTCTCAACTGGCTGCTTGCTTGTCAAGCTAGGACATCATCGTTTATGGCGATCGCAGTGACCAGACACGCTACTTGGTGGGACTGGCCTGGGCCTCCTTCCTTTTTGGGGCCACGGCAGTGTTGTGCCTTAGCCACCAGAGGGAACTGAAAGAGGCGCCCAGGTAGGTCCTTGGGACATTTTTCATTTTCCCTTATTGGTTTTATAAGAGGACCATATATTCAGGAATATTTTTCCAGAGGGCTTTTAAGGGCCATTCTAGGCGCCAATCAGCCCGCGGAGGAGGTACTACATCCTCATGCACCTCTTCCCCTTCGTGGTGGCCATGTCCTGCTGGTTCCAGGTGGCTGCGCCGACACTGGCCGTGGGGACCCTGCTGGTCCAGGAGATCTGGGAGGCTTCCTAGGTAGAATAAGGGGACCCTTAAAGGGGAACCCCTCTCTCTTAAACAGGCACCTTATTATTATATCCAGAACATTCCCCCTAATCCTATCCCTAAGGCTACTGCGCTGCACTTCTTTGCCCTGGTCATCATCGACCTCATGGGTGGGCCCGAAACCACGGTGCGGGTCTTGGCAGAGCGGAAGCCGAAAGGGATGTTTGGGAGGAGCCTCTGGTGTGGCCCCCCCTGCTGCTGCGTCGTGGCCCTCCTCCCTTGCTTCTTCCGGGATGCTTAGTAGTAGAGTATGTAACCTTTAACCTTTTTGGGGTAATATAATCCCCTTATAGTCCCAAAGGTTAGCCTTTAGTTCCCGTAGGTACTGGACAACTAAGGATGGCCCAAACTCCGTCTTCGATGCGGCGACGCTGCGCAAGATGAGGGCCATGATCGAGCAGTACTGCTACGTGGCTCCCGTAGCTGCCTCTCTCACCACTTTTTTGGACTTCAACACCC
Organism: Symbiodinium natans; assembly: GCA_905221605.1. NCBI lineage: Eukaryota > Dinophyceae > Suessiales > Symbiodiniaceae > Symbiodinium > Symbiodinium natans. The sequence continues at coordinate 327,905 of CAJNDS010002369.1, read as the reverse complement.
ACCAAAGGCAGCTGCACCTGGAGTGGCTGTTTAAGGTGGCTATATCCCCCTTGGGAATTTATTTCTATATTTTAATATAAAACCCAAGAGGATATTAAACATGTGATTTTTTTCTTCAGGTTGTAGGGGCTGTTTAAGGTGGAGCTTCTTGTGCAGCTCCTACAGTCCATCTCCATGTTTTGCTGCCTGCAAGCACTCTTCGCCCTGTACCGATCCACGCATGACGTGCTTCACCGCTATCATACCACCTCGAAGCTCTGTGGTGCTTTACTGTAACTCTAGATCCTTAGCCTTTTTGGGATTTCTTGGGCTTCTTAATAAGACAGCTAAGAATTCAATGTATAGCTACCCTGTTATAAGTGCAGCCAAGGAAGTTCCTGACAATCAAGCTGCTGATCCTCTTGTCCCTGATCCAGAAGACCTTGGTCGCTTCTCGGCTCGTGGCTTGAGGATGTTCATCTAGGGGCCTCAAGAATGAGAATAGGGTTTTGGGGGCGCTTAGAAATTTTTTCTAAAGGAACCATACGGGAATACTCTACTAGAAATTATTCCGGCCCCTGGATTATGTTGAGGCGGCTGGGTGTGGAGGATCGGTGCTTCGCTTGAGACCTAGTAGCGGCATGCTTTGTCCGAGGTAGGTCTGGCTCTCCACGAGTACTCCTGACAACTGAAATCCGTGACCCCTAGCCTGAACGCCACGGTAGCAGGCTGCCGGCATGAATTGTGGGGTTGGCGCAACTGCTTGCCATGTTCAGGGTTCTGAAAAGTTCGGAAAGCATGAAACCCTAAACCCTAAACCCTAAACCCCAAACCCCAAACCCTAAACGGAGACTCCAGAGCTCCTTTGACCCAAGAAACCCGAGCTTGAGCTAAAGCCTGCTTGAAGCCAAAGTGGAGGTTTGGATCTTTCACACATCACTGGTGCTTCTGCCCGGCAGCCGGGTCTTCACCCACGCCGATGCAGCCACAAGGGTGCAGGCTTTTCTGTTGCTGGCCGAGATACCCTTCTTACAGGCGCTGGCTGGCAAAATCTGATCCCTTCCCCCTTCCCTCTGATAGTTGCAAACCCCGCGCATAAATAGATTCCGCTACTGACCAGATGTTCAGAAGGCTTTCCACACTAAGGGGAGGATCATGAAGCCCCTCGACACAGTCGCCCTAAACCCTTCCTGTCGTGGTGGACCCTATCCCCAAAACCCCAAAACCCCAAAACCCCAAAACCCCAAAACCCCAAAACCCAAAAACCCCAAACCCCCAAAACCCCAAAACCCCAAAACCCCAAAACCCCAAAACCCCAAAACCCCAAAACCCCAAAACCCCAAAACCCAAAAACCCCAAAACCCCAAAACCCCAAAACCCCAAAACCCCAAAACCCCAAAACCCCAGAACCCCAAAACCCCAAAACCCCAAAACCCCAAACCCCAAACCCCAAATCCCAGCCACCCCACAACCTTCGTATCATGATTCGGCCCCCCAGGCTCTGGTCAACAGCGCCTTTCCTCTCAGAGAGCTGGGTGGCCCCTCGAAGCCAGCGTCGCTGTCCAGGTCCCTGATTGAAGCCTAGCACCAGCGGTCCTAAACCCTAAACCCTAAACCCTAAACCCTAAACCCTAAACCCTAAACCCTAAACGAGTTTGGGGCTGCTGGCCCTGAACCCTAAACCCTAGCACTTTATGACCCTAACTCCCAGCCCTGAACTTCAGCCCATCGTTTCTTGCAGATTCGGCTATGGCCGCAAGGGCGCGCAGCCTCCTAGAAAAACGATGTGGTGTCCCTTTGCGACGGTGGGCCCCTCAACCTAAACCCTAAACCCTAAACCCTAAACCCTAAACCCTAAACCCTAAACCCTAAACCCTAAACCCTAAACCCTAAACCCTAAACCCTAAACCCTAAAACCTAAACCTGGAGCCGCCAATCTAAGCCAACTTCCTTAAGGGTCTCTGGAAGTGGGCTTTCGCTGCAGCCAGGTACTCTGAGCGTTTAACGCGCTTTTCGGTTTCAAAGCTTTTGGTTTAGTGCTTATGGGGGTTTCTGAAAGAATGAATTCCCCCCCCCCCCACACGAATACTCTAAACCCTGAACCCTAAACCCTGCACCCTAAACCCTAATCCCTAAACCCTAAACCCTAAACCCTAAACCCTAAACCCTAAATCCAAACACGGCTGCATCGTTTGGATCTGAGGGCCGGCGTCTTAACTCGGTGCCCTCCCCTGCGGCAGGGACAGTAAGGATCTAGGACCTATGGGTGGGTTTAGGGTTTAGGGTTTAGGGTTTAGGGTTTAGGGTTTAGGGTTTAGGGTTTAGGGTTTAGGGTTTAGGGTTTAGGGTTTAGGGTTTAGGGCTTAGTGTTTAGGGTTTAGGGTTTAGGGTTTAGGGTTTAGGGTTTAAGGTACAGGGACGTCGTAAACTGCCCTGGCGACATTCCTTGGTCCTTGGCATGCAAGATACAAGCTCAACTTGACCAAACCCCCCGACATAATATAGGGTTTAGGGTTTAGGGGTTTGGGCTTAGGGCTTAGGGCTTAGGGTTTAGGGATAATATTCCCTTATGGTCCCTTTGTGTTTTTGCTATAATTCCCCCCCCCCCCCCCAAAAAAAAAAAAAAAATTAAAGAATCCCTCTTCTGTGTTTTTTTGGGCCCCTATGTTACCCTAAAACCACACAACCCTACAATTCGGGCTCATAGACATAAGAATTCTACAAAACATGGTTTTCCCCAATCCCACTTGTAGGGGCCCCTAGACCCCAACAGGGGGATTCTTATGTTTATGTGGGTTTTTGTAAGATCCTAAGACCATCCCCAACCGGTTTTACCAAAGAACCTTTGATCCCCAAATCACCGACTCCTGACGGGTCGAGGGCGGCCAGAGGTGGCATTATTGTGCTTTTGTCATTGTGTTTTTCCTTTATCAGAACTGTTACGGTTGTTATGATGAGTATGATTGATACTTGTTACGGGGCTACTTCTTCTATTGATACTATGAATATTGTTACTACTGTTCTGATTCATTGTTATTGTTGTTATTGTTATCCTTGATTAACCATTGTTATTCTTACTAGGAATTTCTCAGTTTGTACCGATGCGCCATGTCGTTCAGCGATGTTGGCACCGAGTGGTATTCCAGGCCACGCGCTGGGCTGAAGCCCCCCCAAAACCTGGACCTGCAACGACGGCATTTTGTGGTTAGGGTTTAGGTTGTAGGTTTAGGGTTTAGGGTTTAGGGTTTAGGGTTTAGGGTTTAGGATTTAGGGTTTAGGGTTCAGGGTTCAGGGTTTAGGGTTTAGGGTTTAGGGCTTAGGGTTTGGTTGGGGCCTACTTTGGATTTATGGTCATCGTTGTGGTTAGGGTTTAGGGTGTAGGTTTAGGGTTAAGGGTTTAGGGTTCAGGGTTCAGGGTTCAGGGTTTAGGGTTTAGGGTTTAGGGCTTAGGGCTTAGGGTTTGGTTGGGGCCTACTTTGGATTTATGGAATCTGCCTTAATTCCTGAACCCTAAACCCCTGTGCTGCGGTGTAGTTTTTTTTGGGTTTTTCGGGTTTAGGGTTTAAGGTTTAGGGTTTAGGGCTAGGGTTTAGGGTGGGTTGCTAGGGTTTCGGACTTAGCGGGGGTGTTGTTTCGGATGTCGGCATGCAGGCCGAAGTCAATCATCAATGGCCGGGAAGACTTCCTGAAGATTCGGAGTCCGCGGCTTACAGGGATTGCGGTTAGGGTTTAGGGTTGGGGTTTCAAGTCTAAGAGTTCGTTTAAGGAGTGACAGTTGTTTTTGTAGAGTTTAGGGTTAGGGACTTCAAGCCTAAAATTGTTTATGGAGTTACAGTTGTTGTTTTGGTGTTTAGGGTTTGTTGTGTTTTGTCTAAGGTTGTTTAAGGAGATTAGGGGGAGGGCATATTGGATGGCTTCGGGGTTCCCATGTCGGTTTAGGGGCCCTAAACCCCAAACCCTAAACCCTGAACGGGCTAAGGGTGTCGTGCCTTGTGTGGCCTAGCCAGGTCAGCACTGCGCTACAAGCTTTGATGGCCACATGAAGCCCTAAACCCCAAACCCTAAACCCCAAACCCCAAACCCTAACCCCAAACCCTAAACACTACACCCCAAACCCTATACCCCAAGCCCTAAACCCTGATCGGCAACCTGGCACATGCCCTGGCCCCGCTTCTGCCAAGTGCCCGGATTTGTCGGCCAGAGCAGTGCGTTCAGTGCATGCGCTCTCTCACGTTTCCCTACTACTTCCTTAAGAAGCCCCAAAAAGAAAAAACATCCTTCCCTATAAGGGTAAAAAGTCTATTGTGTGTGTGTGTGTGTGTGTTTTTTTAAATAGGGGGGGGGGGTGTTCTGAATCAAATAGTATTTCCTACTCAGCGGCAGTATTTTCGATTCACCCACTCACCACAAATCTCTCAGTCCGTGCTGTTCAAATGTCTTGGCAGGAGGCATAGACAACCCTCAGAACTACACAATCTTTGCCTTTGAGCAGCAAGAGTTCTTGTGCGAATGCTCAATGTAATTTGGGTGCATATTCAAGACCTTGCAGCTGTAGCACCATACCTCGCCAAAAAAAGCCTCAACCCTAAACCCTAAACTCCGAAAAGCCTGGACAAGGGCCCGAGACAGATGATCCCTTTGCCGATGACGACACTCCCCCCTGGCCTGGTCCTTGGACGCCCCTCCAAGCACCAAGACGCCAAAGACCTGAATTTTGGGTTGCGGCTTAGGGCCAGGGACCCTAAACTCTAAACCCCAAAACCCCCCTTAATATGTAAGACCCTTAAATGAGACCCTGAACCTCTGAATTGTCGGGTTTAGGCTACGCACCTGAACACCTAAACCCGAACGAAAGCCCTGCACTCCGACACCTGAAGCGGTTTAGCGTTTGAGGGATTTGGGGCTTAGGGTTTGGGGCTTAGCGACCGCCCAGGGCGCTAAAACCATGGGTGTGAGCCTAAGTCTCTATATTACGTTGCCTAAATACCATATAATGCCAAGCTTAGCAAAACCACCAAGAGGCTCAAAGCATCGCTACGGGTACAGAATTTCGGGTGTTATGGCGCTCAGAAAACGGGGTTTCGGGTTCCCCCTTGTCACCTTTACCTCCAAAAAGTCCAAAGCATGCATACTTGGAGTGCCGGGTTTAGGGTTTAGGGTTTAGGGGTTAGGGTTTAGGGTTTAGGGTTAGGACTTAGGGTCTGGGGGGGAGGTTAGGGTTTCAGAAGTGGAGAGGGGGTTTGATCCGAGGCTTCGATGCAGCTTGAGCCACAGCCCCTTGCCAAGCGCGGTGGGCCCGGCTCAAGCCTTGGATTGCCTTTCTTTTTGGGACTTTCGGCATAGGGTTTAGGGTTTAGGGTTTGGGGTTTGGGGTTTAGGGTTAGGGGTTTAGGACTTGGGGTTTAAGCTGCAGGGTTTAGGTGGCGGCTTGGGATCTGGGAGTTCGGGCTCAGGGTCCTGCCTGCAGGGACGTTGAACATCTCTTTTGAGGTTCGGCCTGCACTGCTTCAGGTGTCCGGGATGGTATGATATAAGGCTTCATGATACTTATTAACCAATTGTAGCTGTACTTCTAAGTGGGCTGCAAGCTCAGTTGTAGTTGGTTAAGAAGTACCATGAACCTGCAAGTAGAAGGCTTCGTGACGCGCCGAGTTGCCCCCTCGCACTGGCAGGGCTCGACGTGCCATGAGGTCTAGACAGGGGGCTGAGTTTGGGAAAGCTACATTTGCAGCTAGAATGCCCCCAAAACCCAAAGCCCAAACCCTAAAACCCAAACCTCAAATCCTCTACCCTAAACCCTAAACCGTAAACCCTAAATCCTAAATCCTAAATCCTAAGCCCTAAACCCTAAACCCTAAACCCAAGTACCGGCAGCTGAGGTGGTGGCAGACTCCATGGGCAACCTCCTTCTCAAAGAGGCTCACCCTTGCAACATCTGCAGATTCTCCACATTGCGCGGTCCAAGCTCCGTTGTTCTCGAAGTTTGGTTTCAGCCGAGTGCATTCTGCATTGACTCTAGCTTATTGCGATGTTCAGCGAATTCTAGCGAACCATCAGTCAAAACGATCACATGTTCTGGATACCGATCTCTTGCCCCACAACACTTGCAGCAACACTCTTGAGCACACAGCCGCGACGTCAGAGATAGCTTAGCTGCACTGAAGGCTCGCTCTATGTCTATCCCCTCTTGTCGGCACCACGTATCCGTAGATGTCCTGGTTTAGAGTTTAGGGTTTAGGGTTTAGGGTTTAGGGTTTAGGGTTCAAGTTTCTTGGGTTTACGGCCGTTTGGCGGAGGACCTCATCCTTGCGTTGTTGCATCATCGGGCCTCTCGGATGTATGGCAGGCTTCGGCTCGAGGGGGGGGGGGATGAATTTCAGTGCGGGTTTTGGACAGGACTTAAGTGTCTCATGATGGACTAGGACTAGGAAGTAAGAGCTTCAAACTCAAGAGTTAGCAGAAAGACAATGGCTGCGATGACAGCTGGCGCGACAACCAGCATGTCTCTTCGAGCTCGAACCTGGCTCCTGCCAAGCATCGGCAGTGCGAAGCATGTGGCCGGAAAATTCGATCCCCTGACAATTTGGGTGGTTTACGATAGTAAGGGACCCCTAAATAGATCCCCAAATAGTAGGATCCCCTTAGAATAAGGACCCCAATAGGGCACCCCCTAATATTGTAAAACCACCCTTTGGTCAAGGAAGAACATCAGAAAAGCTATGCAAGGTGCGCCGACGAAAAGCGTCGGCTTCAAATTAGGACGGGAGAGCCGATGGCGGCTAGCGGTCGAGAGAGTTGGGTCGTTGGGTGCTCCTGAACCAAAGATTCCCTCCCTAATTTTAATATACCTTATTTTCTACAAACCCAAAACCAGAAACCTCTCCTTCATATTTGTATATATGTACTGTATTGTACTGTGTTGTATTGTGTATTGTGTATTGTATTCAGAACCTTAACCCATTTGCGGGCATTGTGCAAACTTGTATGGGAATTTGTGCAAGACTCCGTGGACAGTGTGCAACAAATCACATGGGCTTGCGTTTCGGTCAAAATTTCGCGAGCAAACTGTCGTGGGCATTGTCCGAATTGTTTGTGAACGCTTTGACTTAGAGGCCGAACCGAAATTAACCCTAAACTCTAAACCCTAAACCCTAAACCCTAAAACCCTCATCCCTCCTGACACCCTGAGAAGCCCTTAGCGGCGGGCGACTCAGGGGTCTTCGTGGCGGCGGAATCATGGGACGTTGTTGTGTGTAGTTCTATTAATAAAGCATATGATCATTTTTACAAGTAATGAACACTGACTACACGTGACTGACTATATTTCTTTTTGTGTGCATTTATGTTTTTTTTTTATTGCATTTTTGTGACGTTGTCAACCATCCACCCCCCCCCCCCCCCCCCCTCGCGGTATAGGGTTTAGGGTTCAGGGTTTGGGGTTTGGGGTTTAGGGTTTAGGGTCGAGAGGGTTTAGGGTTGACGGTTAAGCCCTGGACTCTACATCCTAAGCCCAAGCCGCCTGTCCCCGGCCTAAGTAGGTGTGTCCACCCAGGCCCCACCGCCACCACCTTAAAAACCCTTAAATCCCAACACCTCAAGTCCCTAATAGCCCGAAAACCCCCAAAACCCTAAAACCCCCCAACACCCCAAACCCTAAAGACACCAAAGCCCTAAAACCCTAAAGACCCTAGAACCCTAAAGACCTCTCGGAGGGGGGAGATCGAAGGTCCCCAGCCACCTTTCCCACATCCGGTCGCTGCGGGATGTCGGCGAGTGCAGTTTGAGGCACGCTCGGTTTAGGATTTAGGCTTGAGCATGGGGCTTAGGGTTTAGGGTTTATCGTGTCCCAGGGCTTCGGGTTTAGAGATTAGGGATTTAGGGTTTAAGGTTTGGGGTTGTGAGTGTAGGGTTTCGCGGGTTTAGGGAGATTTATTCGCCGAGCTGGTTTGCGATTGCGGTTGGGGTGAGTTGGCGGTAAAGGATGGTCAGGATTGAGGGCGCACTAGCTGTGGCAAAAGGCACTTTAATTGTAGGCTCATATGTTCCAGCATTGTTGAGTAGCGGAACCGGTCTAGGAATAGTGTTCACAGGGTTGCACGGGCCAGGCAACCCCGCTGCGCCCCTGCACCCAGTAGAGCCTAAACCCCAACACAAGACACCGCAAAGAATGCCACCCTCTGAATTCCCGCTGCATCCCGGCCTCCCAACCTACACTCACGTAATATTCACTACATCCCCCCCACCCCCCTCTCCACCTAAAACCCTAAACCCCAATTTCTACACCCTATAAACCCTCTAAACTCTAAACCCTAGCTCTAAACCCTGAACCTTACACCCTAACCCCTGTAAACCCTATGAACCCTTTCAACCCTAAACCCGAACACCTAACCTTGAGGCGCAAGAAGGGCCTCGCTCTTTGCCCAATTACGGGCCCGAGCCTTAAGCAAGAGCCTTTTGGGTATAGGGTTTAGGGTTCAGGGTTTAGGGTCTGGGTTTGGGGTTTAGGGTGTTGGGTTTTGGGTTTGAGTTTGGGGTTTGCTTCACAGAAGCCCCCCCAAGCATCCTCCAGTATTTCAGATCTATAGGGTTCATGGTTCCACTACGTTTATGGGCACCTGGTAGCTCGGGGGGGTCTGAGTATCAGTCTAGAGGGCGCCTGAAGCTTCGTAACGTGTAGGCTGGCTAAGGGCGCAGGGTGAGCGAAGTGGCGGATCTGATCCTACACAGCCTCTTCCACTCCTAGCGTTCCCAGACCCGAAACCCAGACGGCGATAACGGTTGTAGTAGTCATTGTCAGGAAACATGAGAGGGTTGTTCTTGTCGGCGGGTTCTTGTGAGTACTTAGGAGGTCCATTAGCGAAAAAAAGCCGAACATGGTCAATGACACACACCTCGCAAACACACGCAAGCTCGATCGCAAGCTCTGACGGCGAACCAGGTAATCAGATATGAGCATTTGAGCTTCCAGGACCCCAGAAGTTCCCGAACCTCACCAGTACTTGCGAAAACTGCGCGTGCACAAGCCCGCGCAAGGGACGCGCAAGGGCGAAATGCAAGGGCATAACCAGAAGAAGACTTGTAATAAGAATCGTCATAGCCCGAATAATAGTGAGTCGACCGCTTTGGGGGTGCCAGGCTGGCCCTTGTTTAGGGCTTAGGGCCCTGGATAATGTTTGTTTCCTCTATTGAAGATTGATGAGGCAAGCTTAGGAACAGTTTTCAGACGCTTTCAAGGTCCAAGCGAGGATAGGATCCATCCTGTTTGCTTCCGGAAGACCCCCGTAGAGCCGCTTCTTTGTCCTGGTAGCCCAGTGGTACCCTTTACTCTTGCTTTTTGGTTCTGGGTTCCCTTACAAAGTAGCCAACCAAAAAGGGGTGCCCTTATTATCGTATGTTTACTGGGCTACTAAGTGGTCTTGATTGTACTCTCCTAAACACACTAAACCCTAAACCCTAAACCATAAATTGCCGAGGTGACGATCTGCGCTTCATCCCTGCCTTACTTCTGCAGCCATGTACCTTGGCCTTGTCTCTGGAGGAATCTAAAACCATAGAACCCCTAGAACCCCTTGCGGGGGGGGGGATGAATGGGAAGATTCAAGGGTTTAGGGTTTAGAGTTTAGGGTTTAGGGTTTTTGGAAGACTAGGCGGGGGAAGAAGCCCGAAAGCCCAGGGGCAGGGGTTTTGCCAACCCCAAAAAGGGTGCCCTTATAGGCTACCAAGAAACCCTACCCCCCCCCCCCCCCCCCCCCCAAAAAAAAAAAAAAAAACAACGGATAAAACAAAACATAGAAACAAAAGAAGCAGAAACGGATTCCGAAACAGGTGGGTGTGTCATCGCCGAGGCGCGCTTGGGGCTTTGCGCCAGCTCTGGGGGGCTTTAGGGTTTAGGGCCTCAAGGTTCTTCGGGTTGAGAAATATGGAACCCCCCCCCCTCCCCCCGAAGCAAAAAGACAGTTGCCTCTGGTTAGAGCTGTGTGTCTTCAGATGACGGCAGATGTTGGATTTAAGCTTGCTCACAGCTGGATGCTTCTACTCTTGTGCGGGTCAGAGCTTAGCTCAAGCTTGACCCCAGATTGCTGAGGACCTAGACAGCTGTACTCAGCTGTACTCTAGAATGTTTCTTCAGGAGATATGCTGTAGTTGTTTAGAGCATCTTTAGAAGCAACAGTTGGTTGGGGATGTCGTAGGCAGAAGGGTTGAAGAAAACGATGAGCACCTTTCGGCTCTATTGGAGCATGTTCCTTACCTCCACAAGGTTACCCCAATGCCGGCAACCCATGTGCGCCCATGCAAGGGACGCCAGTGTAGACGTTGGGTGGGTTGCGAACGCACAGAACCCTAAACCCTACACTGGGTAGGCCCTTGCGATATTTCATATGTTCCCTTATTGGGTTTATGAGGATCACATGTAGGAGTAGTTTTTTTGAGGGTCTACAGGGCCAACCTAGTTAAAGGGCTTGGAGTTTAGGGTGTTAAGGTAAACCCTAAACCCTAAAGCCTAAACCCTAAACCCTAACCCTAAACCCTGCAATTTGCTGTTTTTTTTACCACTGGTGCTGATGCCGATGTCCGAGGCAGCTGCAAGGCTCAGCACAGGTCAGGCCTGCGAGGCCCGCACCGTTCCCTAAACCCAGAGCCTTACAAACCCTAAGCCCGGGGAGGGTTTAGGGTTTAGGGTTTAGGGTTTAGGGTTTAGGGTTTAGGGTTTAGGGTTTAGGGTTTAGGGTTTAGGGTTTAGGGTTTAGGGTTTAGGGTTTAGGGTTTAGGGTTTAGGAGGGAGTATAGGGGGTACTAAGGGGGAACATCCCAACCTAAACCCTGCAAACCTTATAAACCCTAAATCCTAGACCTTATAAACCCAAAGCTCTAAACCCTATAAAATGTTTTTCCTAAACCGTATGATGATGAACCCTAACCCTAATAAACTCTAAACCCTATAAGCTCCTAATTCCGCGACCTGATTATTATAAAACCTAACCCTAATGGCAAACCCGAGTTTGGCTTTCGGGGGTTGCGGGTTCCAAGATATATTATAGAGTTCGGAACAATTCAGTATTCCCTTTTGGCCCCTACAGAATTATACGATAAGAACCCCCCAAGACCCTATTCTAATTGTTAAGGCTCCTATAGTAGGCCTAATCTGACGACCGAGAGGTTTATGATTCTCATGGCGAAATTACTATCAATCCTTGCTTATGTAAGGTTCTTACCATCGGTCGATGTTCGACATGTTTTCCATATCCTTAGGCTGAGCAAGTTGGCACTCAAGCTGATTGTCCGTCATAACTGCTGTGGGCAGCCTCAGGGCAATGATGCACCCTAAACCCTAAACCCTAATGTTGCACCCGCAACATTCTAGGGGGACGCTATTATGAAAAGTTTTCCGGCTATTCAGGATCTGGACCCTCTGTTTTGGGGGTCCGCAATAATGAAAAGATTTCGGGCCGGGCCTGTTTTTTTAAATGGTTTTTGAGTCAAGTTCCCAGATCCCAAACTAAGAAGAGAGCTCATTTCTCTGCCCCCCCCCCCCCCCCCCCGACTGTTTGGGGTCTTTTTTTATTCAGGGTCGCGACTGTTGAGGGCGGGGGGGGGGAGGGGGGGGGGTAACTTATTAAAGCAGGTCCAACATTAAACCCTAAACCCTAAAGATGCCAATGGACTCGAGAGAAGCCACTGCCCCACTGCTTCTGTAAGGGTGAACATGAACGGACCCAGTGCTTCAGCCAACGGCCTGGGCTCTGCGCATGCCGCCATTCATCCTTAAACCCTAAACCCCAAACCCTAAGCCCTAAACCCTGTTGCGTTTGGAAACACAAATTAGCGGCTGACGTGCACGACCAATCGGTGGCCCTACTGGGTCAGCCTTTGGAAGAATAGGATGCTAGCTTTGCTGCGACTATTCTTTTCGGAGTTCGTCTCCCTTATTTTAACACCCATCAAGTAAGCTTGACAGACAGTTGGGACATGTTTTGGCTTGCGTGACTGGTGAGCCTAGAGGATTTTGCTCACCATTGCAGAATCGAAGCCATCCGAGACTTTGTCTTGAAGCCGCAAACCATGTGTCATCTCCACAGAACTGAGGCTTGGGATGCTCTGGGATTCAAGGTGGGGTTCAAGGTTTAGGGTTTAGGGTTTAGGGTTATAGGTATGTGAAAACCTTTACGTGCATTTGTTTTTTTGGGGTCACCGCCTGTGGCAGACAGTCAGACGTCGCCAGGCCTGTGGGCGTGGGATATCTACCTCCGTGCGGGCTTCAGCTGCCAGGGTCTGGGAAGTCCGGGCAAGCTTTCTCCAGGCTTTGGGTGGTCGAAGTCATCGGACTTCTGAGTTAGGAGCTCAGTGTGCTGATGATAGCTTCCATAGCACCACTCCGGAATTCTCCAGGGTGACTGCCTTTTGAATCGCCCGAGACTTCTCTTTACAGCCCTAAAGCGCCGAAAGCCCAAAGCAGTTAATCCTGCGAATGGTTCAGCACTCGATCTAGAGACCCTGTCCCTGCAAGCCAGGGCGAGCGCTCGCTGTAAAGCAGTCAACCCCAAAACTTAGAATCCAAACTCTCAAAGCTCTCAAAGCCAACCAAGCCGTGTATGTGATGATTGTTCACTCCCGGAGTTGATGGTTTCAGGGCTGTTCGGGATTTCGAAGTTTTGGGGGTTTGGGGTTTGTCGGCTCTTGAGGTCGCGCTGGGGGCCAAAGCGCCCGCAGCCAGCGCGCCCAAGGGGCTGACAGATGAAGGCCATGGGAGAGGGTGCCAGTTTGCCGGCCTCAGGGATTAATAAAGAATTCTAAGCTTCATCCTAAGCCTCAGAACCTTGAACCCTCAATCCCTAGTCCCGTCAGTTGGGCTTTGGTGGGCTTGTCAGTGCTTCAGGGGCATGAGAGGGACGGTGCTAGTGTCAACGGCCCTAATGATCCTAAATCTATGTCGCACTGCAGCCTGCCTAGGCAAACCTGGCAAAGAATCAAGAACCTCTGAAATCATGTTAAGTCTACCCCCTTCTCCCCAAGCTTGCAGGCCGCCATGAGTCTTTCAGGCCTTGAATGGAGCTCCCACAATGCCAAGACCCTTTTCGAAGCCCCCAACACCCAGTCGGTTTCTTGGAACCCAACTTCGAAGACTGCCCCAGGCCGCAGCCGCAGTAGAAGCCGAGGGCATCAAGGGCGGGCGGGGAGAAAAGAGAGCCTCTGCAGGGCGTTTGGTGTTCAGGGTTTAGAGTTTGACCACGTGTTCCGGACTTTGTGCTTGCTCGTAGAAGGGATGGCCCGGCCCCGTCACAGAAAAGTAACAAAAGACAAGCTTGAGTATTTCTAGCACCGCCGCAGTTCCTCTGACAAGGCATCGCTTCTCCACCTGAGCCCGATAAACCCTCCTAAACCCTAAACCCCAGACCCTAAACCCTAAACCCTGTTGCCGACCCTGTGTCAAGGGTTTGTTGGAACAGCTGGGGGAGCCTGAGCCAAGGCGGCACGGTGTGTCATCACCTCCTTTGAACCCCAAGTGCTTCGACTCTTCAGGAAGTTTCTGGGTGGGCCCTTGGGAGATTTTGTATTTTCCCTTTTGCAGGAGTAGTTTTCAGAGGCACTTTAAGGGCCATCCTAGAATGTATAAGCCTTGTGAACATCCTGCAGCCATGATTCTGTTATGCATTGAGAAAGCGCCGAGTCCGGTTTTAGATTTTGAGTTTGCATTACATTGGCGCAGTGCGACGGGCAAGAATTTCTAAATGCTGAACACGGCACAGCTTTACATGTATTTGCACGTGTGATTCTCACCTGCGCATCACTCACGAGCGTGCGTGGGGCTGATGGAGTGCCCATGGGAAAGAGGTGACGACCTTCCTTTCGATGAACCTGTGGACGACTTGTCATGGCTGCCGAATGTGCTAGACGAGGACAGGAGATCGGAGAACTTCAGCGATGTAAGCCCGCATTCCATGGACCTCGGGCGTTGTTCATTCATGGGTGGAGCTAGGGGGGACGAGTTCGGGGACAGTCCGCCCTACTGGTCTGAGCCCAGCGAAACCGAGATGAAAAGGGCGGCGGTGCGGCAAGCGAGAAGACTGCTTGCTAAGAGCTGTACACTGGCGGAGAAGTTGGGCGACTTGGCTTTGGGACGCCTCACTATCCTAAGGAGCAGGAATCTTCCGTCAGGGATTCAGCGATTGATTTGTGACTTCCTTCCTTTGCCGGCACAGGAGCTTCAAGGCCACCGGATGTTGGGATTACATACGGGGCTGAAGCTCTTCTTCCACTCGATGGCTTCGCTGCCCGCAGGTCGGCTGATGTGTACTTCCGGCAGCAGCCTGAGTCTTAAGGGCGCGGAGCTTTCCTTAGCTGACTTCTGCGCTCGCCTCGGTTGCCCAATCTCTCCTTCAGCGCCTGTGGCTGTTGCCACAAGCTCAGAGGAGTTGCTGGTTTTCGGATGATGAGCCCTTTGTGCCTGTGCCGAATTCGCTGTCCTGGTTCCGGGCGATGTCACCCCCGCAACATCGACGACCTCAGGTTCTACGAACTGCTGGAGAGCTCAGACTGGGAGGAGAACATCTTGTTGAGGAGTCTGACGAGGATGATGATCTTCCCAGCAGCGAAATGTTTCCGCAAGATGCGCCTGTCAGCACAAGGCGAGCACCAAAGCCAAAACAGCGAGTTGAGGTGAAAGACTCAGATGTTCAAGCCAACTGCCTGCAGTCTTTACCTTTGGATAGTCGGCTGTTTGCCCTGGCCGGAATGGATCACGCAGACCCTGGCTCGGACATCAGCTCCGTGGACATCGGCGCTTCTGCGAGTTTGGGCCGGGGGGTGATCCACAACCTGCTCTGCAAGGGTGCCAATCCCTGCGTGCACTTCCCTGATTCCACCGGAACAGTCAGAACTGCTGGTGAAAACGCAGCGCGTGCCAGAGATTCATCACAGCAACGTATAGATGATCTACTAGCTCATAGGCTTTGCCATCACATGTGCTGCGACCACATGTTTGCTGGCACGCCCGAAGAGGCAAGGCGCCACGCAGGGGTTCTCCTGGATGATCTCGCTGCGCTGGAGGAACACGTGGCCCTCCTTAAAGCAGCTGCACAGGTTTGGAGCAAAGCAACTCCTTCAAAACACATGCTGTGCTCTACGAGCTACCTCTACGGTCGTGGGGTGCTTCTGCCAGATTTTGGTGAGCTTCATGCTGCTTTAGCTGCAGTTCCCTCAAAACGGGTACCCTCAAGCGAAGACATCCAGGCAGTGGCAGATGCACTGAGGAGCCTGGCAGAGGCAGAGAGCAAGGAGGACCGAAGAAGTCAGCTGGAGCTGTGCTGCCCAATTGCTGAGCAACTCGGTAAGCCCTTGGCCCTTGGCACATTTTATGTTTTCTTTTGTTAGGGTTGAAAAGGGTCATATTCAGGAGTATTTTTCAGAGATACCTCAAGGGCCATCCAAGGCAATGTACCATGAAAGTGGAGGATGCCAGGTCACAAGCATTGAGGGAGAGCTTGCAGACTCACGTGTGGTGCGATGGATACCAGTGTGGGATGCAACCAGTGGGTGCCTTCAGCAAGACGCAGTTGCTGAAGCGAGCAGGGCAGATGCGCAGATGTAAGCAATGCCTGACGAGCAAGAGACCTCGTCTAATTTGAAACACGGTCCTGAATCCTGATGTTGCGCAGCAGGCATTGAATTAAATCCCAATCTCTGAGCCATATAAGCCCTCAAATCTCAAATCATGAGCCCTGATCGGCCCCGATCCCAAACCCGAATCGCCCATCCCTGAATCTAAACCCTAAACCGAATCCCCAAACCCGAAACTCTTTATACCCTATAAACCCAACACTCTTTAAACCGCAAACTCTTTAAACCCAAACCCCAAAATCAAAGCATGGGATGAATCCTATCAACCTTGCAGTGGCATGTAGCTTTTTTTCGGCCCGATCGAATCGAAGGGTCCCAGGGCGATAAGAAAACGCAAGCGTGGAGGAAGTATCGTCTGGGAGGTTCTGTGGTTTCAGGATTTTGGCTCTAAGGCGCTTTATGGGGTTTTAGGGACTTGGCGGTTTAAGGTCTGTACGCGCAGGGTCTAGGGCTCTTAGGGTGTCTTTTGTGTTTAAGGGGTTTAGGTGAGGGTTTAGGGTATTCAGCTCCCGCTACCCGCACCGCAAACAAGCTACTGGCAGCTTTGTCACGCATCGTTGAACTTTTGCTGGGCAGCCATGCAACATGGCCTTTGCCCATAGACCATGGAAGACTACTACCAACTCCTCGGCGTGGACCCCTCGGCCTCCTCCAAGGAGATTGGTAAGGCCGCCATGCCCTGAGGTTTTAGGGTTTAGGGTTTAGGGTTTAGGGCTTAGGGTTTAGGGTTTAGGTTTAGGGTGCTCACTAAGCTCCTCACACCCCGGCCCTATTTTGGTGCCCCAAACTTGAGGCCCTAAAGGCCTAATCTGGGGCTGATGTTCTAGGGTTTAGGGTTGAGGGCTCGTAGTATGGTCCTTTCCCCTTGCTTCTAGGGATCCGAAGGAAGGGCCCTTTTTACGTACAGTGTATATAAGGGTTAGATAGCAATGGGCCCAAATGAAGGGCCCATACTTCGGATCCCCTAGCATGGGCCCTAACCCCTCAAAAGCCCTTGATAAAAGTTAAGCTGATAGGGTCCCAAATCCACCCCCAAAGAAGAAACACCAAGCCACAGCCCCAACCGCTAAACCTTTGCTTCTAGCAGCGTTCGGGCGAGGGGAAGGAAAGGAACCCCCTTCAAAGCACTAGATCCATGGATGCGATGGCCAGTTTCAAAGGCTTGTGGGAAGGTTGCCTCGACCTGCCACAAGCCTGGCTTTGCTTGCTGTGTAAAGATGCCGAAGGGTTCCGACGTCCACACAGCTCGTCTTAAGATTGTGGGTATGCATGTCTTAACCCTCACCTTCACCAGACCCTTAAGCCTCTACGCGCGAACTCTGAATCCTAAACGTTAAATTACCCTGAACCCTAAACTCTAAGCTTAAACCCTAAACCCTAAACCCTAAGCTCAGCCCACGCGGGAGTGTTGATCGCAGGCCTTCCGCCAGAAGGCGCGGCAGACGCACCCCGACAAGCTCCCGCCGGGCAGCTCCGATGAAGCGAAGCTTCAGGCAAAGCACCGCTTCCAGCAGGCGGACATCCATACGGATTGTACAATTTTGGCGGGGCAGGGTCTAGGGTTTAGGGCTTATGGGTTTAAGATTTAGGTTTAGGATTTAGGGTGCAGCTGGGGGTGCCCCCCCCCCCCTCATTTTCAGGAACACAACCCTCAATTAATGATTTCAAAAAGCCCCCCCTCAAACCCTAAACCCGGTAGGATGTCGGCTTTCGGAGTTCTGAAGCCCTCGAGGTGGCCAAGGCCTGGGAGATTCTGGGCGACGACCAGCAGCGCCTCGTTCCCGAAAGCTTCTCGGGGCTTTTTGTTTGGATCGAGGGTTTAGGGTTTAGGGTTTAGGGTTTAGGGTTTAGGGTTTAGGGTTTAGGGTTTAGGGTTTAGGGGCTACGAGATGGTGATGGCTTGTTGGGCCGATTGCAGGCTGCCCCCAACACGAGATAGCCAATCTGCCTAGGCATCTTGATTGCGGTCTTGTTGAGTTTAGCCATCCCCTCCACCCTCATGTTACTCCACCGAATAGCAAACTATGCTGAAGGTCCAGTGTATACGCAGTAGCGATGTTGGTAACTCTACCACTTCAACTATATCTATATATATATATATATATATTTCGGCGGTATACCATACCATGAAATTACATGGTACGATGCTCTACGTTCCATGGTGCTACAACGGTGTCCACGCTTCAGCGGCTCAAGGATCGGAGCATTCTTCAGCCTAGCTGCCCTGCAGAGCTGTAGCTGCAATGCCAGCGATCCGCAATGGCCAACTTCCGCTACCAGCACAGCAGGGCCAGAAACACGGACTGTCTGCAGCCAAAAAAGCGACAATTTCATTTGTTTTGGTATCCTTTGCAGTGGTGTACTGCATGCCAGAATTTGTGCAGGGTGCCGTCCTCTGCTTGCTGTGGCTGGCATGCGTCGGCGGGCTTCAAGTTGCACGTTTCCAGGTTGTTCCCGCCAGTCGCCCGTTTGGCAGCGCGCTTGAGTCAGCACGATGGCACATGCAGAGAAAAGACTACCGACAGGCACACACTGTCCTCCGACAGTGCATTGATTTGGCAGAAATGGGCGACGTTTTCTCTGCGGCTGCGGAATGCGCTTTCCAGATGGGGCGGCATGCAGAAGTCAAAACTCTGGCAATTGCCAGTAACTTATGGCAAGACACGGTGCCTCTCATTGATTGCACTGCTCCACCAGGCCAGCTTGATGTCGACTCCTGTGCGATGCTGGAAGAAGCTGCCAAACTGCATGGGAATGCATCTTGCCCCAATCTCCAAGCTGCGCTTGATTTGGTCAAGGGCCGCTTGGCTCATGCACAGCGGTTTCCATATGTGTGGCAATACGTTGACGACAGCGGCAAGTGGGTAGACATGTGTGCAAAGCTTTGTTGCGCCCTGGAGATCGGGTATCAAAGCTTTCAAGCAGATCCATCGGTGCCACCTTTGGTGCTAGATGGCCGAGTGTATGACTTTGCGCAGATGCAGCAACGCAACGTTGGCACAGCTCGGACAAGACAGTTGCGTCGATTCATCCAAGGAAGTGGAGGGGGAATTTTCATGGAGTTTGAAGACTTACTCTCCTACATCAAGAACATACGACTACAGCTGAAGCGCCAAGACGAGAAGGCCCACGAGCAAGAGAAACAGCTCGGCGAAAGATCGGAGAAGTTGCAGCAGTGGGAAGAACGACTCGCGAAACGGGAGAAGTCACTCGAGGCTAGAGAGGAAAGTCTTGATGAAGAAAGGAGGGCCTTGTCAAGAGACCTTGTACGTGATCACGTCATTTTGGGATTGCGTGAGGAGCTCGAGAGTTTTCGGCAGCGAAGGCAGGAACCCTCCAGGAAATTGTTCAGGCTGAAATCTCGCCCGCTCATGTTGTTTGAGGATGATGCTTTGACAGCCAGGGTGCAGAAGATTTTGGTTGACACGGCAGCTGCTCACAATGCGCCCTTCAAAGGCCAAGTCAGCAAGTGCCAGGCCATGTCGCAGGCCACGATTCGGCGCGTGCGGCGGGTGGTGAACCCAACCTTGTGGAACCGGTATGATGCAAAGAGGCGTGAGATAGGGTCTGTGTGCAATATCACGCCAGTTCAACAAACACCAGCTCTGCAAGTTCTGCAGGAAGTAGCCCATGGCAGGCTTGGAGGGCAGAAGTCCGGGCAGCTGTACTGGATTGATTGCAACGCTGCTGTGAATGAAGTGTTGCTTTTCCATGGCACACAGCTGTCAAATGCTGAGAAGATTGCTGAAACGGGCTTCGACAACAGCCGGATCAGCTTTGGTCTTTATGGTAAAGGCTTTTACTTTGCTTGCGAGTCGTGCAAGTCGTTTCAATACACCGGAAACGGTGGAACGCCATCTGGGGGCATGGTGATATGTCGTGTCGTGCTTGGCCAGCCGACATATGTGCGTTCGCAGCACAATAATGCCTCATCGGGTGAGGTGTTGGACTCGAACTCCCACTCAGCAGTAGTTTTGCCTGGTCCGCTGGGTGGTCCGGCAGGTCAACAGCATCAGGAGTTTGTTGTTTTCCATGCATCACAAGTGTTTCCAGAGTTTATTGTTGAGTTTGAGGGAGTATAAGCCGGCCTCGCTGCTATGAGGCGGTATGAGATTTCCACACACAATGGTCACATTGCGGAGGCAATGATTCATGGGACATGAACATTGGCGGTGCTCCCCAGCCAAAAGCGCTGCAAACTAAAAACTGACGTGCATGTGCGAAAAAGCAGGACCTCGGCTTGGTTGTGGTTTATAGGCAGCCTTCAACAAGGGCCTTCTTAAGAGCAGCCTACGCTGATTTCAAAACACTCCCCTGCGCCAAGGCGTGCTGCCTACGACAACGACCGGGCCGCGGATCGCGCAGCGGGCGCGGCGCGCTCTGAGGAGGGGCCGAGTCTTGGGGTGTGGGGGCCGGGTTTAGGGTTTAGGGCCTTTAGGGTTTAGGGTTTAGGGTTTAGGGTTTAGGTTTAGGGTTTAGGGTTTGGGGTCCTCCGTCACCCTGAGGCATTGCTGTTAGGCAGTGAAGCCCAACACCCGCAAACCCTAAGCCCGGTAAAGCCGGCAAGCCTCCACAAGCCTGGTCTCCCCACCCTAAGTGCCCCTGAGCTATGCAGCCCTAACTTTAGCCCCTAGCTACCCCGCATAACCCTTCATTATCCCTAAACCCTGAACCTTAAACCCTAAACCCTAAACCTTAAACCCTATAAACCCTCTAACTCCTATAAACCCTATAAACCCTATAAACCCTATAAACCCTATAAACCCTATAAACCCTATAAACCCTGTAAACCCTATAAACCCTGTAAACCCTACAAACCCTACAAACCCTAAACTTGTCCGGGAGGAGCGATGGCAGCGAGCCGGGCCCCGTGATCCCCGCCGCACGGCACCGCCGCGCGAGTCTGCCCAGGAGCTGCTCCATGAGTCGGAGGGTTTAGGGTTTAGGGCGTATAGGGTATAGGGTTTAGGGTTTAGGGTTTAGGGTTTAGGGTTTAGGGG
The DNA here is from genome assembly GCA_905221605.1 of Symbiodinium natans. NCBI lineage: Eukaryota > Dinophyceae > Suessiales > Symbiodiniaceae > Symbiodinium > Symbiodinium natans. Next base: position 307,311 of record CAJNDS010002369.1, on the reverse strand, counting down.
GTTGAGGGTTTAGGGTTTATAGCTTGAGGTTTTAGGGTCAAAGACCCGAAGCGGCACAGCTTTGGCGACTCTCGGGCCGAAACCCCACGAAGCTCGAAGCCCTGGGCCTTGAGAGCTCGGGTTTAGGGTTTAGGGTTTAGGGTTTAGGGTTTAGGGTTTAGGGTCTAGAGCCTTAGGGGCACTGGCAACGAGTTACTGTAAATCTGGAAGTAGACCCTGGGTGTGGGCGCGTTCAGGAGCTGCCGGCAAGCAAGGGTGTAGAATTTTCACAAATGGCGAAGGCTTACGGTTTCGGGTCTGGGTTTCAGGGCGTAGGGTTGAAGAGTCGTGGATAGTAGTGAGTCCCCGAAGCTTCAATTTTGGGGTTGCAGAGTTCAAGCGCTCGTGCTTGGTTGGATCTTTGTGGCATTCTTATTTGCCGAGTTTTTTGCTTGTGTCTCTGGTCCAAATGTTTTCTTTGCTTTTGTTGTTGTTCGTGTGTGCGCAGCTTGCAGCTTGAAGGTTCAGCGGTTCAGCACCCTTGGGCGTGTTAGCCCCTAAGCCTATGAGCCCAAGAACAGCGCAAGCGCCCCTGACTCCCTGCCACCACACAATCAGACCTCTTTGCAGGAGGCAGCAGCGCGAGAGGCGCGAGAGGAGGCGGAAGCAAAGCGGAAGGACCAGATCGCTCTTGCTTTTCTTGTGTCGGGGCATAAAGGGGGGGTCGGCTATGTTCATGAAGGTGTCAAGTGTTGTGTAGCAGGCCTTGACTTTAGGGTTTCGGCAAAGTAATTAAGCGGACTTTTCTTATGCATTCTGATTCTGTATTGCTATTTTGTTTACTATTCTTGTATTTGAGTATTAGTAGGTGATAAATATTACATGATTTCTGTTAGAGGATTGGTTTTTGTTGGGCCTCAGGGCTAAGTTGTGCGATTCAGCCTGCTCATTGCTGCCAACTTGTGTCCAGGAGCGATCGGAGGCGCGAAGGCAGCGGCAGCAGGAAGAGCGTGACCGGAAGGCCTCTTCTCGGTGCAGTTCAGGCGTTAGAGATTCGAGGGCTCAGGGGTATTAGTTGAGGATCAGTGCAACTACACCCCTTTGTTCTTTCTCATAATGTCGCGTTGTTGCGCAAGTCTTTCTCTTCGGCCCTGAGTCAAACTAACAACCCTACAGCCCGCTTAAGGGCACATGGGGCCCTAGGCCCCCAGGAGGGTGTGCAGGCCTAAACCCTAAACCCTAAACCCTAAACCCTAAACCCTAAACCCTAAACCCTAAACCGTAAACCCTAAACCCTAAACCCTAAACCCTAAACCCTAAACCCGAACCCCATCGAATCCGAAGATTCTGGACTGGAAGCTGACTCCCCTCAACCCCCTGGGTGCATCCCCAAAAACCACCAAACCCTCTAAACCCTAAACCCTAAGCCACCGCACGCCCTAATCACAAATAACAAGCAAAACCACCAAACCCCCTAAAACCTAAACCTTAAATCCTAAACCCTAAAACCCCAAACCCTAAAATCCTAAAACCCCAAATCCTAAACCCTAAAACCCCAAACCCTAACACCCTAAAACCCCAAACCCTAAACCCTAAAACCCCAAACCCTGAACCCTAAACCCTAAACCCTAAACCCCCCAAAACCTGGTGGTTTTTCGAGCAAGGACCGGGAGTCGCGCTCGCGCGGCCTTGGCTCGCACTGGGTGCCTCCAAGCTCCCAACCCCCTGAGGCAGTTTTGGGGAGGTCAGGAGGTTTAGGGTTTCGGGTTTAGGGTTTGGGGCTAGGGTTTAGGGTTTAGGGTTTAGGGTTTAGGGTTTAGGGTTTAGGGTTTAGGGTTTAGGGTTTAGGGTTTAGGGTTTAGGGTTTCTATTAATTATAGTGTTCGGGTTTCGAGAGTTTACAGGGTTCCTGTTTTTCAGGTCTGTAGGGTTTCGAAAGTGTAGGGCTCTGACGTTTAGATTTGCCGTCCTAGGGCTTTGCTGGGTTGTTGCGGCTTGTTTTAGGTTTCGTTTAGAGGTTTAGGGTGTAGGATAAAAGGTTTAGGGCCCGACGGCTTGGGCGGTTTGGGTTTTTGGGACAAAAACTCTCTAGCTCATGCCGCGTGCCTTCCTCACATTCACAAACTATGCTATGGTTCCCACGCCTGGGTCCCTAAACCCTTAACCGCCTTAACCCAGAAGTCCGCGCGAAACCTAAGCCATTTTATTTCACGTCGGCAACTAGACAATGTTTTGTTGGGATGGCCTCTGAGCTGTCTCCAAACGCTGTTCTGTCTAGCGAGATTCCAGCACCTCGTAACCCCTCAAGCCGAAACCCGAGACACCAAACCCCATAAACCCTACCAACCCTATAGACCCTATACACCCTATGAACCTCTCAGTCCTATTAACCCTATTGGCCCTATGAACCCTATAAACCGTAAGCCAACCAACCTACACCATCCACCCGGAACAGCCAGGCCTCGGGACCTGAGCGCTCTGGCGACTCGGCATGTGTCGTAGAATCCCGGGGTGGAAGGGGTGCGGTTTCGACCTGCAAAGATGTTTACACCCTAAACCCTAAACCCGAAACCCTTATAAACCCTAAACCCTAAACCCCCTAAACCCTAAACCAGCTAGGAGTCTCCGTTTCAACGCAAGCCCTAAACCCATGTGAAGTGACGCAAGAACCATGCTCAACGCTGAGCTGTCAGTCTCCAACAACTTCCTCGAGGCATCTTGCAAGACCGAATGCGTGTACCCCAAACCCTATAAATCCTAATCGTTCAACCCTCCGACACCTAAACCCCTTGAACTATCTGAACCCACTCCCCCCTAAACCCCATGCGTCCTAAACCATATCAATAAGCTCAAAACCCTGGAACCCGGTAACCCGAATTTCGCAACCTATAATAATTACCTCGGAAACCCTAGACACATGTTGCCCTTAACCCTAAACACCCCACTTTCGCAACCCTAAACCCTGAACCCTACACCCTGAACCCTAAGCCCTAAACCCTAAACCCCAGACCCTAAACCCCAGACCCTAAACCCCAGACCCTAAACCCCAAACCCTAAACCCTAAATCCTAATCCCCAAACCCCAAACCTTAAACCCTCAACTCACACATGGGCAGCGGAACTGTGAGGTGGGTTCGGCCAATGGACCGGGTGGTCGGCAACCAAGGAGGCGGCGCGCTACCAGGCCCCCTGGCTTCGAGGGGATTTTGGGGGGTTTGGGGTTTGGGTTTTGTCGGGTTAAGGGTTTATAGGGTTTAGGGTTCAGGGTTCAGGGTTTAGGGTTTAGGGTTTCTTTATAGGGCTTGGGATTCTAGAGTTGTTGAGGCGTTTGTGGTTTTGGGCTTGCGGTTTGGGGTTTAGGGTTTGGGCTCTGGGGTTTGGTGTTTCGGGGCCGTTTAGCCTGTGTAGGCCGCTTAGGGCAACCCGAGAAGCCTCAGGCAGAAACAGGTTTAGGGTTTAGGGTTTAGGGTTTAGGGCAGTTTAGGGTTTAGGGTTTAGGGTTTAGGGTTTACTGTTTAGGGTATAGGGTTTAGGATTCCTAAGCCCAAACCCTGAACTTAAACCTCAAAATCTGAGGGTTTGGAGAGGGTCCAGGGGGCCAATCCGACCATCTCCTAAACCCTAAACCCTAAACCCTAAACCCTAAACCCTAAACCCTAAACCCTAAACCCTAAACCCTAAACCCTAAACCCTAAACCCTAAACCCTAAACCTCGCTGCAAGGATGCGAACAGCGACTCCAGTAGCGAGCTGAGCTTCAACATTGACATCGTGCCTCAGCTCCCTTTGGCCTTCATGGGCCCTTATACCTCTTATATATATATGTGGCCGAGACCTTTAGGGTCTATTTCACGGCTGGTTCTTCTTTCAGTAGTAGTGCAATAATAATAATAATTTTAATATTATTATGAGTATAATAATACTGACCGTAATTGTAATAGGAATAATAATAGTACTAGTAATAGTAATAGGAATACTATTACTAGTAATAATACTAGTAATAGTATTAGTAGTAGTAACAGTAATAGTGAAGGTTTGGTCTGTGTGTGCACCGGCGCCAGCAAGTGCAGCCATGTAGCTCTAGCACACTTTGAAGTAAGAGATAGACAAGTTGTTTCATAGCCTGAAGAGGGGCGAAGGGCTCTCTCATTTCCGATTACGAGGTAGAGGTGAGCTATCTCATTTCTTAGAAACATAGAGGAGATCTCATTTCCACGACAGAGACATCTTTCACTCAGGAGAGAACGCAAGCTGTTTCATTTCCAAGAAAATAGAGGAGCTCTATCATGTCGTTAGAAGTGAGAAGCTCTGCACTAAAAGATAGAAGGCATCGATTCGTTTCCCTTTTTCTTTTGCTTATCAAAGGGTCTTTTCAGTTCGAACACAGGATTTCTTTCATGCCCTATAAGAAGGATCGAGGAGCTCTTTCATCTGAGAGATAGAAGAACGCATTCATGAAGTATACACGAGCTCATTTCTCGTCAAGAGGCAGAGGCGTGCCCAGCTCTACCATTACCTAACTCTTACCTGAAATTTCTCTATCTCGCAATAGGTCATGAGAGACCTCCTTTTTCACGCTGCAGGAAATGAGAGAGTTCTCTTCTATGTCGATTTTCAGAAATAGCTTCGCAGCTTCTCTATCAATGAAGAGTTTTGAAGGCCACTCTGGGCCATTCTCTGTCCATCAAATGGGACATGACATAACGCATCACTCGCTATCGTTTACGTGATAGAGTTTCGCTATCTCTGAATAGGTCATCTGAAAGCTCCTCTGTATCTTTGCAGCAAGTGAAGGAGCTCCTTGCCTCTTCTGCAAGAGCCCTCCGCTTCCTATTTTGCAATGAGCAAGCTCTTTTATCTCCTCTGGTTCCTAATAGGTCATGAGCGGGCTTCCCTCTCTCCTTCTCTTTTAGGGGATAGAGGAGGTTTTTTCATGTTGCGTTAACAGCTAGAGGACATCATTTATATCCATTCTGTCATTTCGTATGAGAAGATACAGGAGCTCATTCATCTCCTAGTCAGAGATTGAAGAACTCGTTCACAAGAGATATAGATATAAGAAATCTCTCATACAATGTATAAGAGCTCTCTCATGTCCTACCTAGTTCATTTGCCGTCACCAGCGCTCAGCTCTACCATTTCGTATCTTTTATATGACATAGCTTCTCTATCTCGCAATAGGTCATGAGAGACCTCCTCTTTCTTTTGCAGGAAATGAGAGAGGTCTCTATCTACCTTTTGTGAAAGAGCTCCCTTTGTTCAATCACAAGAACTCATTCATAGAAGCTGTAAGAGCTCTCGAATGTACTTTCTTGTTAATTTCCCGTCGATAGGTAGAGGAGCTCACAGCTCTACCACATCCTACCCTTTACATGGAAGAGGCTCCTCTATCTCGTAGCGGGTCAAGAAAGATTGCCTCTATCTCTTTGCAGAACATTAGAGAGTCCTCTACCTACCTCTTGTGAAAGAGCTCCTTCACCTCAAAATCAAATGCCACAACTCGTCTATCTTTCACTGGGACATGAGACAGCTCCATTGTGAATTTCTATTCAGAAATAGCTGCTTCTCTATCGATGAAGAAATCATGCGAGTAGCCGTTTATCGATGCATAAGAAATGACATAGCTCTTCTACCTTTTTGCGACAGATCTCTTCTTTACCCGAAATGAAAGTTTGGAAGGCCATTCTCTATCCCTTGAATGGGGACACAACTCATCAGTCTCTATCGTTTACGTGAGAGAGTTTCGCTATCTCTGAACAGGTCATCTGAAAGCTCCTTTGTGTCTGCGCAGCAAGTGAAGGAGCTGCTTGCCTCTTCTGCAATAGCTCCTCCGCTTCCTATTTTGCAATGAGCAACCTCTTCTATCTCCTTTGGTTCCTATTTCTCGTTTGCCATCACTAGGCAGAGGAGCTCTCAGCTCTACCATGACCTATCCTTTACATGAAAGAGGCTTCTCTATCTCGTAACGGTTCATGGAGTCATGACAGATCTTCTCTATCTCTTTGCAAGAAAAGAGAGAGTGCTCTACCTACCTCGTGTGAAAGAGCTCCTCCACCTTGTGATCGAGAGTGACAGAACTCGTCTATCTTTCAATGGTGCATGAGCCAGGTTTTTTGTTTGTATTTGAGAAAAAGCTTGTCTACCCGTGATATAATAAGAAATGAATAGCTCTTCTACCTTTCTGTGACAGATCTCTCCTTTATTCGAAATGAAAGTCTGGAAGGCCATTCTCTATCCCTGAAATGGGGCATGACATAACTTTTCAATCTCTATCGTTTACGTGATCGAGTTTCGCTATCTCTGAATAGGTCATCTGAAAGCTCCTCTGTATCTTTGCAGCAAGTGAAGGAGCTCCTTGCCTCTTCTGCAAGAGCCCTCCGCTTCCTCTTTTGCAATGAGCAAGCTCTTTATCTCCTCTGTTTCCTAACAGGTCATGAGACAGCTCATTTCCACACTGTCATTTCGTATGCGAAGACACAGGAGCTCATTCATTTTCTATTCAGAGATTGAAGAACTCATTCATAAGAAATGTATGAGAGTTCTCTCATGTCCTATCTAACTGATTTCCCGTCACTAGGCAGAGGAGTCCTCAGCTCTACCATTTCTTATCTTTATATGACATAGCTTCTCTATCTCGCAATAATCAGGTCGTGAGAGACCTCCTCTTTCTTTTACAGGAAATGAGAGAGGTCTCTATCTACCCTTTGTGAAAGAGCTCCCTTTGTTCACTGGCAAGAACTCATTCATGAAAGCTATAAGAGTTCCCGTCGATAGGTAAAGGAGCTCACAGCTCTTCTATATCTTACCCTTTACATGAAAGAGGCTCTCTATCTCGTAGCGGGTCATGAAAGATCGTCTCTATCTCTTTGCCGGACATGAGAGAGTCCTCTACCTACCTCTTGTGAAAGAGCTCCCCCACCTCGTAACGTACAAAGACAGAACTCGTCTATCTTTCAATGGGACATGATCCGTCTCTTTGGTTTTGGTTGAGAAAAGCTTCTCTATCCATGAAGCAAACATGAGAGAAGCCGATTGTCTCTAGGCTGCTTATCGCTTCGTAGGAAATGACATAGCTCTTTTACCTTTTTGCGAGAGATCAACCCTAATTGAAGGTTTCGAAGGCCTATCCCTGAAATGGAGCGTCGCATAACTCATCAGTCTCTCTCGCTTACGTGAGACAGCATTTATTCTATTTCGTAACAGGTCATCTAAACGCTCTTCTATGCGTTTGTAGAAGTAAAAGAGCTCCTTGCCTCTTGTGCAAAAGCTCCTCCGCATCCTAAAGAGCAATGAGCAAGCTCTTCTATCTCCTCTCTCTTGAATAGGTCATGAGAGGGCTCCCCTCCCTCTGGTTGAGGGAATGACAGAGCTCCTCCGCCCCTTACGAAAGAGCCTTTCTCCTGCTTGAAAAGCTGCGGGCGGGTGCTCTGGCGCCTCGTAGGTTTGGGAGGGCTCCTTTTCACATCTTTATCTTTCCGACTCCGAGATATAGGAGCTCATTTTTTCGAAAGTGGTAGCAGAGATCTCTCATTTCCAAGAGATCTTTGTCACTCAGGGAGAAAGCAAGGTTTTGATTTCAAAGAAATGGAGGAGCTCTTTCATGTCCCATTAAGAGTGTGGAGCGCTCTCATTACGCATGAAAAGATTGATGACATGGATTCGTTACCATTCTTTAACTTTTCTCGAAGGGTCTTTTCTTTTCATATGCAGGATCTCTTTCATTTCCTATGAGAAGATAGAGGAGCTCTTTCATCTCAAAGATAGAAGAATGCATTCATAAACGGTATAAGAGCTCTCCCATGAACTATATCTCATCGTAGGGGGCATAGGAGTCTTAGGGGGCTCAGGATTCGCGTGCAGGGTGTAGGGTTTATAGGGCTACGGGAATTTAATGGAGGGTGTATTTGTGTAGTCTGCCTATTACCGTAACAAACCCGTGACATAACCCAGAGCCATTACTTGCAAGACTGCTTCTTGAAAGCAAGAGCGCTAGTGTCTAACCATTGTACATTCCTACATGAGATACCCCACCACATCTTGAAAACACCTCTTTCTCCAAGGGTTTACTGGGGCATTAAGGAACAAGAACGTGATGGTTTCAGCACCAAAGTAAGGGAATAGCAAAGGGTTTCCAGGGAAAACTTCCCTGATGCAACCGGTCTCTATCTCACAAGAGGTCATGAGAGACCTCCTGTATCACATTGCAGGAATGAGAGAGTTCTCCACCATATTTGTTTTCCGAAATAGCTTCTCTATCAATGAAGAGTTTTGAAGGTCGCCCTGGGTCATTCTCTGTCCGATAAATGAGACATGACATAACTCATTAGTCTCTATTAAGAGAGTCTCTATCTCTACGTGATCGAGTTTCGCTATCTCTGAATATACGTCGTCTGAAAGCTCCTCTGTGTCTTTGTAGCAAGTGAAGGAGCTCCTTGCCTCTTCTGCAAGAGCTCCTCCGCTTCCCCTTTTGCAATGAGCAAGCTCTTCTATCTCCTCTGGTTCCTAACAGGTCATGACTTCTGCAAGAGCTCCTCCTCTTGATATTTTGCAATGAGCAAGCTCTTCTATCTCCTAATAGGTCAGAGAGGGCTTCCCTCTCTCCCACTCTTGTAGGGGATAGAGGAGCTTTTTCTTGATGCGTTAAAAGCTCGAGGGCATCGTTCATTTCCTGTCTGTCATTACGTATGAGAAGAGACAGGAGCTCATTCATCTCCTAGTCAGAGATTGAAGAACTCCTTCAGGAGAGCTCTCTCATATCCTATCCTTTTGGTTCCCCGTCACTAGGTCCCTAGGTAGAGGAGCTCTCAGCGTCTCAGCTCTACCGTTTGCTACCTTCTACGTGGCAGAGCTTCTTTATCTCGCAATAGGTCATGAAAGACTTTCCAGCAAATGAGAGAGTTCTCTACTTTACCGCTTGCGAAAGAGCTCCCCTTTTTCAATGACAAGAATTCACTCATACAAGCTACAAGAGCACTCTAATGTCCTGTCTTGCTCATTTCCCGTCAATGGGTAGACGAGCTCGCAGCTCTACCGTTTCCTACCCTTTACATGAAAGAGGCTCCTCTATCTCGTAGCGGGTCATGAAAGATCGTCTCTATCTCTTTGCCGGACATGAGAAAGTCCTCTACCTACCTCTTGTGAAAGAGCTCCCCCACCTCGCAACGTACAAAGACACAACTCGTCTATCTTTCAATGGGACGTGATTCTCCTTTGCTTTTGGTAAGCCCGAACGACTACCGGAATTAACTTCTTGCATTTCTTGTTTTTCTCACAGACAGGAAGAAGTTACGGAAATTAATGAATTGTGAATTTCTTTAATTTGTTTTCATTAATCTCGCAAGCCCGAACAGCTGCCGGAATTAGTTTCATGAATTTCATTAATTTCTTTAATTTCTTTGATTTCTTTATTGTTTGAATTTCTGAAAACCTTTAATTTCTTTAACTCCCTCAATTTCTTGAATTTCTTTACTTTCTGTAATTTCGTTTAATTAGTCTCGCAAGCCCGAACGGCTGCCTGAATTAATTTCTTTAATTTCTTTTTTATTTCTTTAATTTCTTTAATTTCTCACAGAGAGACCCAGAAATTAAAGAAATTAAAGAAATTAATTGGGGGAGCCCACCCGGCTCACGGGACTAATTTAAACTAGAAGACGATTGGCCCGAAAGCATCGATTTGCGGTGCGTTGAGTCTATGCACTTGACTCTGTGCGCTCGAACTGTATGCACTTGGACAAGTGTATGCACTTAAGTGTATGCACTTATATGGTTGCATACTCACTTGTATACTGCACTTGTATACTGGACGTGTATGCACTCGAACTGCATGGCACTCAAGTGTGTTGAGTTGAATGCCATGCACTTGTGGTCAACTCTATACACTTCATTGGCATTCAATAGATCTGAAGTAAACGGACTTGAACTGTATGAACTTCACTTGCTGTCTGCTTGCTCTGCGAAATTGTTTAGGGAGTAAGGGGGCTTCGACAGCTTAGGGAGCTTACGGGACTTAAGGAGGCTTGGCGGGCTCAGGGGGCCTGGGGAGCTTCGGGGCCTTAGGAAGTGTAGGGGGCTTGGGAGTCTTAGAGAACTTGGGATTCTTAGAGGGCCTGGAGGCCGTAGGAGTCTTTGAGCGCGTTTAGGGTTTAGAGTTTAGGGTTCAGGGTTTAGGGGAAATGGTTTGTTTAGAGAGGGTGTATTTACATCGTCTGCCTATGAACGTAGCAAACTCGTGACACACATTACTTGCAAAACAGCTTCTTGAAAATTAGAGCGCTAGTACCAAGCCATTGTACACACAACTATATGAAAAATCCTTCCTACATCTTGAAGGCGTCCCTTTCTTTAAGGGATGACTGGGGAAATTAAGGGAAAGAAAGGGCGATGGTTTCAGCACGAAAGTAAGGGAATAGAAAAGGGAACGCGGTACAGATACACGAAGCCTTAAAGGGATTCGAGGGGAAATTCTAGCACTACACAGGGGTTTCAAGGGAAAACTTCCCTGAAACAATCGGGGCCAAAAAAAAGCGCAACAGGGAAACGTCAGGGAAATTTTAAGTTACGCTTTGGGTGGAGGCGTTGCCTGCAGGACAGCTCATGACCGATTGCTTGTAGTCCTGAAATTCTGTTTGCTTGCTCTGCGAAATTGTTTAGGGAGTAAGGGGGCTTCGACAGCTTAGGGAGCTTACGGGACTTAAGGAGGCTTGGCGGGCTCAGGGGGCCTGGGGAGCTTCGGGGCCTTAGGAAGTGTAGGGGGCTTGGGAGTCTTAGAGAACTTGGGATTCTTAGAGGGCCTGGAGGCCGTAGGAGTCTTTGAGCGTTTAGGGTTTAGGGTTTAGAGTTTAGGGTTCAGGGTTTAGGGAAAATGGTTTGTTTAGAGAGGGTGTATTTGCATAGTCTGCCTATGAACGTAGCAAACTCGTGACACACATTACATGCAAAACAGCTTCTTGAAAATTAGAGCGCTGTACCAAGCCATTGTACACACAACTATATGAAAAATCCTTCCTACATCTTGAAGGCGTCCCTTTCTTTAAGGGATGAATGGGGAAATTAAGGGAAAGAAAGGGTGATGGTTTCAGCGCGAAAGTAAGGGAATAGAAAAGGGAACGCGATAAAGATGCACGAAGGCTTAAAGAGGCCCAGAAAATCAAGAAATTAAAGAGGATGGTTAATTGCTTGAATTTCTCTAATTTCTCACAGAGAGGCTTAGCAATTAAAAAGCCAGAGAAATTAATTAATTTCATTACTTTCTTTAATTTCTTTTAGTTAGTCTCGCAACCCCACGCGGCTACCGGATGTTTTTTGTTAATTTCTTTAATTTCTCACAGAGAGGCCTAGAAAATAAAGAAATTACAAAAATTAATTACCCGGCTCACGGGATTAGTTTAAATAAAAGAAATTAATGAAATTGATCAAATAAAAGAAATTGATTAATGTATTAAGTTTCTTTGATTTCTCACAGATAGGCTCTGAAAGTAGAGAAACTACAGAAATTAATTTCAGAGAGGCCCAGAAATTAAAGAAATTAATGAAATTAATTAATTTCTTTAATTTCTCACATAGAGGCCCAGAAATTCGAGAAATTAAAGAAATTAACTAATTTCATTAATTTCTTTAATTTCTTTAATTTCTTTAATTTCTTTTAACTAGTCTCGCAAGCCCGAAGGGCTACCGGAATCTATTTCTTTAATTTCTTTAATTTCGCACAGAGATGCCCATAAACTAAAGAAATTAAAGAAATTAAAGAAATTAATTGGGGGAGCCCCCCCGGCTCACGGGACTAATTTAAATAAATTAAAGAAATTAATGAAATTAATGAAATTAAAGAAATTAATTAATTTCTTTAATTTCTTTAATTTCGCACAGAGAGGCCCAGAAATTAAAGAAATTAATGAAATTGATTGATTTCTTTAATTTCTTTAATTTCGCACAGAGAGGCCCAGAAATTAAAGAAATTAATGAAATTAGTTAATTTCTTTAATTTCTTTAATTTCTCATAGAGAGGCCCAGAAATTAAAGAAATTAAAGAAATTAATTAATTTCATTAATTTCTTTAATTTCTTTAATTTCATTAATTTCTTTTAATTAGTCTCGCAAGCCCGAAGGGCTACCGGCATTAATTTCTTTAATTTCTTTAATTTCTCACAGAGAGGCCCAGAAATTAAAGAAATTAATTGGGGTAGCCCCCCCGGCTCACGGGACTAATTAAAATAAATTAAAGAAATTAATGAAATTAATGAAATTAAACAAATTAATTAATTTCTTTAATTTCTTTAATTTCGCACAGAGAGGCCCAGAAATTAAAGAAATTAATGAAATTAATGAATTTCTTTAATTTCTTTGATTTCTTTAATTTCTCACAGAGAGGCCCAGAAATTAAAGAAATTAATGAAATTCATTAATTTCTTTAATTTCTTTAATTTCTCACAGAGAGGCACAGAAATTAAAGAAATTAAAGAAATTAATTGGGGGGGGCCCCCCGGCTCACGGGACTAATTAAAATAAATTAAAGAAATTAGTGAAATTAATGAAATTAAAGAAATTAATTAATTTCTTTAATTTCTTTAATTTCGCACAGAGAGGCCCAGAAATTAAAGAAATTAATGAAATTAATTAATTTCTTTAATTTCTTTAATTTCTCACAGAGAGGCCCGGAAATTAAAGAAATTAATGAAATTAGTTAATTTCTTTAATTTCTTTAATTTCTCACAGAGAGGCCCAGAAATTAAAGAAATTAAAGAAATTAATTAATTTCATTAATTTCTTTAATTTCTTTAATTTCTTTAATTTCTTTTAATTAGTCTCGCAAGCCCGAAGGGCTACCGGAACTAATTTCTTTAATTTCTTTAATTTCTCACAGAGAGGCCCAGAAATTAAAGAAATTAAAGAAATTAATTGGGGGGGGCCCCCCGGCTCACGGGACTAATTAAAATAAATTAAAGAAATTAATGAAATTAATGAAATTAAAGAAATTAGTTAATTTCTTTAATTTCGCACAGAGAGGCCCAGAAATTAAAGAAATTAATGAAATTATTTAATTTCTTTAATTTCTTTAATTTCTCACAGAGAGGCCCGGAAATTAAAGAAATTAATGAAATTAATTAATTTCTTTAATTTCTTTAATTTCTCACAGATAGGCCCAGAAATTAAAGAAATTAAAGAAATTAATTAATTTCATTAATTTCTTTAATTTCTTTAATTTCTTTAATTTCTTTAATTTCTTTTAATTAGTCTCGCAAGCCCGAAGGGCTACCTGAATTAATTTCTTTAATTTCTTTAATTTCTCATAGAGAGGCCCAGAAATTAAAGAAATTAAAGAAATTAATTGGGGTAGCCACCCCGGCTCACGGGACTAATTAAAATAAATTAAAGAAATTAATGAAATTAAAGAAATTAATGAATTTCTTTAATTTCTTTAATTTCGCACAGAGAGGCCCAGAAATTAAAGAAATTAATGAAATTAATTAATTTCTTTAATTTCTTTAATTTCTCATAGGGAGGCCCAGAAATTAAAGAAATTAATGAAATTAATTAATTTCTTTAATTTCTTTATTTTCTCACAGAGAGGCCCAGAAATTAAAGAAATTAAAGAAATTAATTAATTTCATTAATTTCTGTAATTTCTTTAATTTCATTAATTTCCTTTAATTAGTCTCGCAAGCCCGAAGGGCTACCGGAATT
>CAJNDS010002369.1:138654-288654 GCA_905221605.1 Symbiodinium natans | reverse complement strand
GTAGTATGCATATGCACATGCATATCTGTCCATATATCCATCTGCTTACCATCAGCGCTCGCCATCTGCAATGTTGTGCGTGTATATATGTACACGTATAATATAGCTACTGTCCGCACAGAACAGAACACGTATAATATAGATGTACAGATATACGCACATACATATATTTGTATATGCATGTGTGTATATATATATATGTTGATACACATGCGTGTGTGTGTGTGTGCATTATTTACGCCAAGAAGTACGTGCCTGCCTTTTTGCGCAATGGGTTCCGGGAATGACCTGTGGATGCTCCTGCGCAACTACTGGCCAGTTTTGCTTGGCAATACCTTAGAATGGTACGAGTTCGCCGTGTATGGCAACTTGTCTTGGAGGGTTCACCCTAAACGCTAAACCCTAAACCCTAGACCCTAAAACACCCTAAACCCTAAGCCCCGAACCCAAGAACCCTGATACTGGTACTCGGTTTAGTGAGGCAGTGCAGCCAAGGTTGCCCCCTGGGCCATCTTTCTTGCTTGCTTGTTGCTAGAGCTATGAAGCTTGCAATTGCAATGTTGTAGACGTGGGCTTATTCTGCCTCTGGCTCCCGGCCAGCTAACTGAGGATCTCCCTTAAGTAGCTTTGTGAACTCAGATTGTAAGGTTACATGGAAAGCTACATGGAAAGGAACTTCTTCAGAGGTTCTGCCTTGGCGACATGGTTGGGGTTTACAGCGACCTTCGCGGCGCGTCCCTTGGGCGGAATGTTCCTAGGATGCCCAGTAGTACCCTTATTCCCTTTTTATTGGGTTCTTATCCCATATAAACCCCTGTAAACCAACAAGGGTGCACTTTTTTCTCCTAGGTTACTGGGGAAGCCAGGTTCCTTGGGATCTTGAGCGATACCTTTGGCCGCAAGATGGCGGTGATTGTCTCTGTGATCGGCATGTTGGCAGCTACAGTCGGGCAAGGATTGCTCCCAACGCCCCGGCTGTGGGGGAACGACAGTGGCATGGCTGACCTAGGCGTTGGTCTGCTATTTTTTCTTCGCCTCGTGCAGGGGCTCTGCACAGGTGGTGAGATAGGAGCTGTAACAACTTACATCACAGAGGTCTCACCTCGCCGCTCCATGGGGCGCTGCGTCACATGTATCTCCATAACGGCCAATGCCGGTTTCATGCTGGCAAGGCTGGTCGTTTGGGCTTTCCAGTCTCACTTTGGTGAGGGCAGCATGTTGGATTGGGCGTGGCGTTGGCCTTTCATTCTGGCCATCGTCCCCGGACTGGTCAGCGTTTGGGGGCGTTTGTTTTGCTTGCGGGAATCTGAGCTCTTCGAGGAAGAGCATGCCCACTCTGAGATTTCAAACAGTGACAGCGACAATGATCTTAACGAGGCAGTTGGCCGGCCAAAAGACAGGAAGTCCACGAGGCGACAGTTGATGGAGTTTGCTTGTACCCACTTCTCCGCTGTCATGATCGGCATCGGGGGGGTCATGTCTTTTGCAGTCTTTCAGTATGGTGGTCTGGTCTGGATGAATTCCTTTCTGAAGAAGCACGGGGCTCCGCCGGACTACTTAATGCTGGCAGGGACTTGCTCAAGACTGCTCCAGATGGCTTTGGCGCTTCCGGTTGGCTGGCTGGCTGACATATACGGCACGGGCTTGCTCATGCTCGCTGGCGCAATCGCTCAGACTGCAGCCGGCTTGCCTCTCTTCATGGCCTTAGCTTCTGATCCTGGGAGCGTTGCAAACCTGTTTGCCACGTATACGGTTGCCTCAAGCTTCTGAACGGGCTTAGTCCATACAACTGTTTCTCCTTTTGACAACCATCGCTTTGAGCTTGCCCCCCCCTCCCCCCCTCCCCCCCCCTTGGCCCCCTCACCTCACCCCCCTCGTAAGATTCGCACGCCCAGGCTTAGTGACGAGCCTGCAATTCACGGTCTACTTGTACTGCGCTGAGCTTTTCCCCACGGCGGTCCGCAACTTGGGAGTGGGGGTGCCTTGGGGACCAAATGAGCCCTCAAAGCGTTTATGGTTCATATACCTCAATAGGGACTAGAATAGTATAGGGTCTATGGCCCCCCCCCCCCCCCCCCCAATTTTAGGACTATAATGGTATAGGGTATATTCCCCCCCCCCCCCCCCATTTTCCCCAATTTTGGGGTTCATTTGGTCCCCTAAGGTGAGCTACAACATTGGCTTCGGCCTCTTTGGCGGCTTTGCTCCCCTCTTCGCCGAAGCATCTCTCGAGTGGACGCCGCTCAGTAGCCCAGTGGTGCCCTGTTGCCCTTTTTTGCTGTTTATTAGTATTATTATTATGATTATTATTATTTATTTATTTGTTTACTTTTTTTTTTTGGGGGGGGGGGGGGGCGCTCTGATCCTAGATTTCCTTAAGTTATGCAGTAACCAACCCCAAAAAAGTGTACCCTCGAGATGAGATGGTTCTACTGGGCTACCAAGGCCATATGGGCCAGGACTGATGCTGTCCTTGGCAGGCCTGATCACTTCTGCGACGATCCTGGCCAGCGTGCGCTGCCAACGTACCGGACGGGTTCAGCTGGCGCACATCCGGCCTCGGCCATACATGGGTACCTGGGCTGATGGAGATGGGAGCATGGGTGCCGGGTAGGGCATGGAAGGCATGGAAGATATGATTCGCGTGGTCGCGCGAGTTGGTGATACTCCCGAAAGCGTTTACTAACCGCCGACATCTGGGCGCGAAGAGGAAAAGGCTGCAGGGCTCTTGTCGCTTGAGGCCTTGCTTGGAGGTCTTGGACTTGCCCTCACCGGGTTTCGGGGCTTAAGGTACCCTCACTGAGCGGGTGTCCTGAACCCTGAACCATGGGCATCTCGCCTGGGCGCCCGAAAAGCTATACCCTGAAGCTTGCAACCCTAAACTCCAACCGAGCTCCGAGGCGATAAACGTCGAAACCCGCACCAATCTTTTCTAAACAAGCTCAGATGTTTTGTGGCCTTTAGGCTCAGGGTTTCCCAGATTTGATTGTACCCTGAAGAGCCTAAAAAATCACTGAAGCCCGCAGACCCTTACCCCTCAACCACTCTAAGTTAAGGGTAGTTACATTGGCCCTTAATATGCTCCCTTCCTCCCTTAAGGGGTTCTGAAGTATGGGCTGGAATGGGGTATACAAGGGGCCCATATTCAGGAACCACCCTAAGACCCCCTGGTTCTAAGTAGGGAACGAGGGAATGAGGTACCCTATATACCCTTTAAGGGAGTATATAGGGTGCCACACTCCCTCATTCCCTCTAAGAACCAGCCAGAAGAGCTAAAGCCATGCCAGGAGAGGGGCTCCAACTCCCGCAAGCCAGCCGGTATCTGCGCGGCCATGGACGGCCGAGGCCGTCAAAGCCCACGACATCACGAGACGGCCGTCCACAGCCACGGAGGAGGGGGGGCCTCAGGGTTTATTGGGTTTAGGGTTTAGGATTTAGGGTTTAGGGTCTAGGGTTCAGTTATAAAGTATGGGCCTGTAGGGCGTACAGGGTTAGTGCAGGGGCACATGTGCGGGAAACTCCTCAGCCACATTTGTTTTGTTTGTTCTTCGGCTTCTGTTGTCGCACGATCGATGGTACCCTTCCGTCACCCGGCCCATCTGCGTATGTGCGAATAAGAATCCTAACCATACTGACTCTTGATCGGGCATGAGGGAATTCGAGGCACGCGACAGAAGCCCTTTCAAAGGGTTAGACGTTGGGGTAAAACAGGGGCAATTACTAAAACTCCTGAAATCCCTGGTGAGAACTGGAAAGTACCGAAACTCCTTCTGGCCGTGAACTTTCCCGAAGCCCCCCCCGCCCAGTCACCCCTAAAAGCCCTTTGTTGAGTTTTCGGGTTTAGGGTTTAGGGTTGAGGGTTTAGGGTTGAGGGTTGAGGGGTTTTTTTTGCAGGACCTTTCCGGCAGCCGCCCTGGCTCTCGTGCGGGTAGCCTCCGGCGACCCTCCACCAGCCAGGCAGCACGTCCGGGCTCCCGCTTGGGGGCCCGGTCTTCAATCCCAGAGATTCCGGCAACTCGGCAGCAAAGGAACCAGACCTGTGAACTGTGGAGTTTAGGGTTTAGGGTTTGGCGTTTAGGATATAGGGTTTAGGACTTAGGCGGTTTAGGGTTTAGGCTGTTTAGGGTTACGAACCCTTGAGGACATGATCTTGAGGTCTTGAGGTCCTTGGACGAAAGACCTGGCATGAAAGTGTGTCTGGCCAGGGTGGGGGCGGGCATCTAAACCCTAGCTCTGTCCGAAACCCTAAACCCTAAACCTTCAACCATGAAACCTGAACGCCATAGCTTGGGGGGCTTGGCGACAGGAGGCAGCCGCCAAGCGGCACGAATCCGACCACGACTCGCCAAAGTCAGAGGCTGGGATTAGGGGTTTAGGGGTGTAGGGGGTTTAGGGGTTTAGGGGTTTAGGGGTTTAGGGGTTTAGGGGTTCAGGGGTTTAGGGGTTTAGGGGTTTAGGGGTTTAGGGCTTGAATCTGGATTCCAAGAGCTCGGGGCTCATCGGGCTTATATACTCAGAAAGCCTTGTCTATACATTTTAGCTACCTAGAGGGGGCACGAACCATGATCTGGGATGTTACCCCTTATACTAACAGTCCTTAGTGTACCCCCCAAATATAGTCCCACTAAGGACTGTTAGTATAGGGGGGGAACATCCCAAACCATGATCTATGCCAACTTTACGACAGGCGGCCCCCCGATAGTGTGGCGTTTGGTACGGGGCCAGCTTCATGCTCTGAGTCTAAGGAGAAGCAAGCATTCAGCCAGTTGGCCCCAAGTTCGCATAACCGGAGTTGGACCAGTGGCCTCCGGATTTTTTGAACTGCTGGATTCGACGGCTGGCTTGTCTCCGGTTAGGCTTGGACCGCTGGCCTCTGGGATGTTTGAGTTTCTAGATATCCACCACTCCACACTCCCCCGCTCCGCAATCCCACGACTCCGCACTCCCCGCCTTCCCCGGCCCAACCTCTCCCACTCCCTCCACTCCGGAACAATTTTGGGGCACGTCTTTGGCTGGAAAGCAGTGGTTGCCTCGTTAGCAAAGCGCCGGCGCGGCTACCGCCAAAATGTGCGCGAACTTGGCTTTTCCATTCAGGTAAACGCGGTTTTATACGCGCATCTCGTGTATAGGAAGCTTTTTTTTGCTTTGGACTTGAGGCGGTGACCCCAAGACGCATTTCATGACCCGCTTTGGATGAGTAGAAGAATGCGAAACGACCTGTGCTGTGTTAGTTTAAGGGTCTCAGGGGCTTCATGGGGTTTATAAGGTTGAGGGTCTAGGATTTGTATTCCAGAAGCTGAACTTGTATGGCTTATGCGGCCCAGTGCCCTCTTTTGAGGACAACAAAAAATGCCAAGCTCTTGACCAGGATTTCGGTTCTGGGGTTTAAGGCTCCAGCGTTCAGGGCCGTCCCCGCTGGCCTCAAACAGCGAATATGTTGCACCAAAATTGATGGAAGGTGCATAGGGTTTTGAAGACTGCTTTTGGGTTTAGGGTTTACAGGGTTTAGGGTTTAGGGTTTAGGGTTTAGGGAACGGGCAGTCCACTCACGACCCTGCTAGTCACTGCCAGGGCCATCAGATACGCCGCACGCTCTCCTTCGTGGACCTTACCTTGCAGGCGCGGTGAAAGGGTTTAGGGTTTAGGGTTTAGGGTTTAGGGTTTAGGGCTCAGGGTTTAGGGTTTAGGGGTTAGGGTCAGGGTCTATAAGTCTTTGCCATCACCCGTACTTGAGTCCGACTTGCAGATGAGTAAAGATCAAGCTGGTAGGGCTTTGGGGGGGTTTGGACATGTTTTTGTCCCATTTTGGGTTGAGGGTGTTGTAGAACCCTAAACCCTAAACCCGAAACCCTAAACCCTAAACCCCATGGCCCCTGCACCTGTCTAGAAAGCAAGCTGTCCGCGAGCCCGCAGATCCCCAACCAACACAGCCAACAGCAGTAGTATCAAAATTGGGAATTGCGGCGCGAACCCCGATTGTTTTTTAAAAATCTCCTGCCAAATGCAGACTCTACTCAATAGGTTACCGCTAAACCCTAAACCCTAGACCCTAAACCCGCTCTTGGAAGGAGATCGAGAAGGCGATTCTGACGGCCCCCCGGCTTCGGGGTTTCGGCATTTTGGTCTTCTGGGCCTTGGAGGGTTTGAAGGGCTTTAGGGTTTTAGGGTTTAGGGTCTGAAGGGTTTTAAGGGTTTTACAGGCTTGGGGCTTAGGGAGGTCAGAGCTTGAGGGTTTTGATGCACACGGGCGTTCGTGATCAAGGGTTTCCGCATGTTGGGGCAGGGGGTTGGGGTTTAGAGTCTGGGTGGCGACACCCTGAACCTCAACCGTATCCCGAACCCCGTGCTGCTGTAGAGAAATGGGCCCGGAACCACCTGTTGCTTCTAAACCCTACACCCCCCGAAGCCCGAGCTGTAGGCATGAGGGAGTGAGTGAGTCACATTGAGCCGCGCATCAGCGGACGCCCCAAAAACCTGGAGGAGAACCTTGTCCCCGGAACTCAGCCTCGTAGTAGGCGACCCGAAGCCCGAAGCCTCTAAACCAAGCCCTAAACCCTAAACTCTAAACCCTAACCCCTAAACCCTAAACCCTAAACCCTAAACCCTAAAGCCTAAACCCCAAACCCTAAACCCTAAACCCTAACCCCTCCCTCGACCCCACACCCGAGACCCTGAACCCAAACCTTAGGGTTTAGGGTTCAGGGTCGAGGGAAGAGCGCTGCAAGAGCCGCCAAGGAGGATCCTGAATGGGACTTTCAGGCAAGGGCACAGTGGAAGGGTTCAGTGCCATGTTCAAGGCCTAAGGGCCTAAGGGCTTAGGGTTTCAAGGGATTAGGGTTTAGGGTTTAGGTTTCAGGGTTTAGGGTTTAGGGTTTAGGTTTTAGGGTTTAGGATAAATTTAGGGTTTACATAGGGTTTTAGGGTGGTACTTGTTTAGGGTTTTAAGGGCTTTGGAGCTTTCAAAGTCTTGTCGTCTTCGAGGGGGCCTTGTTCAGGGCGCGCGACGTGCTTCCATTTCTTTCCAGTTTCCACCCTGGAAAGCTCGAGACATGCCCCGAGAAAGAGCTGAAGAGCCCAAGAGCTACGAGGCCTCAAGCCCACTTCTGAAGCACGGCTGTCCCAGCACCCAAAAAACCTTACAAACCGCCTTCGATTCAAGCTACACCTAACCCCTAACCCAGACCCCCACCCTAAAACCATAATATATTGGTCTGAAGAATTACTAATGGTATTCCCTTATGGTCCCTTTGTAATTATACCACAATTACCCCCGAAACCCTACTCTAATCATTTAGGCTCCTATCGTAAACCTCTACCAGGTGGACTTCTGGGAGGCCGTTCTGCAGGGTGCGGCCGCGCCTGAGTTCCGGTGCATGCAGCGGCTGGGCCTGACATGGAACGAGCCCAAGAAAAAAAACACAGCACGCTGCCTGCAAGAACTGCAACCACAACAGGGGCTAGGACCCAGAGTAGGCCCTGAATCCTTCTGTCTTTAGGGTTTAGGGTCATAAGTCCCTCTAAACCAAAAAGTGCACCCTTTTGATTCCCAGGTTGGGTCTAGGGGGCCCTATATCCCTTTTGTCTTTGCTGCATCTTACTTTAAGCAACCCGAAATATCCATTCTAACATGTGACATGCCAAAGTGTCGTATGACACATGTGATTGCGCAAATCCCTCTCGTAACGCTTTCATCACGCGGTCTGCATGTACCGAGCAGTTACCCGAAATACCCATTCTAATTGCATTGATCTGCAGCCCCAACCCTTGCAAGTGTGAAATCTGATGCTCGTACATGTATAGGTTCCCTTCGAACATATGGGCATAGGCATGCTGCTTGGAGCAAGACGCCTACCGACCTTTCGGTTTGGCTCAAGCAAGAGCAAAATATGCGAAGGCCCGCTGCTGTGGGTTTTCAGTGATTGGCTACCAGTGCGTACTCGCACTGGTAGCGGAGCTACTAGCTTCGCTCCAGGGACTTTTGGGAAAGAGCTTTCCTGCGCCCTTTTGGCCATGGCAACTTCGATCCTAGATAGTCTCCGCTACTCCAACTTCATCGCTGCAGAAGGCGATGTAGCAAGCTCCCTCGGCTATGGCAGCACAGAGGGCAAGTCCGGAGTTCCCCGCTACGACGGCGACCCGGGACGCTTTGCAGAATGGCAGTTCAGAGTACGCACCCGCCAACTGAAGGAGCAGAACCTGGGAAAGGACAAGCTGAAAGAGTTGGGGCCATTGGGGCTCAGACTGTTGGACGGCTTGTCAGGTCATGCCCTTCAGATTGCTCAGCTCATGGACAACATCGAGAAGCTCTCCGAGGACGACGGTGCCCAGCAGCTGATGGACCACCTTCAAACTCAGCTTCGCCCACGACGTGAGCAACAAGCCCGTGAGCTCTACGAAGCAGGTGCTATGGTGGGCGGCCTTCTTGCGAGACAAGGACCAGAGACCATGGCACAGTACGTTCTTCGACGCCGAGCCTGGTACAGAGCTCTCACCGACATGTCGGATGAGTTGAAGCTTCCTGACCTCATCCTGGCAGAGCAGCTCTTGAACAACGCCGGCTTGACCGAGGACCAGAAACTGATGATACGGACGACGCTGGCCGGCAAGCTGACCTTCAACGGCGTCGCCCAGGAACTTGTGAACCAGCACCCGAGGATCCACGAGAGGAACCGGCACTTCTCGAGGCAGCTTCCAGATCGTGGTCACCGCTCCTCCTCGTGGAACTGGTCAAAAGGAAAGGGCCACTCCAAGGACCGGCCCCGCATGGCCTTCTACCAGGACTACGACTACCACGACCACGAGGGCAACGACGGCGGCTACGACGAGGACCTCGCGGAGCAGCATTCCTACCTCGGGTACCA
Organism: Symbiodinium natans; assembly: GCA_905221605.1. Lineage (NCBI taxonomy): Eukaryota > Dinophyceae > Suessiales > Symbiodiniaceae > Symbiodinium > Symbiodinium natans. The sequence goes on along the minus strand of CAJNDS010002369.1, from coordinate 279,793 downwards.
GTACGACGACGAGCACGACGGCGACTGGATCGAGGCCGGCGACTTCACCGAAGAGGGCGTCGCGATGCTGTGTGAGCAGGGCCTGGACTTTGACGACCCCGAGGCCTGTGAGACTGCAGCTGAGGTCTTGCAGGCGGACGCAGAGGCCTACTGGACGAAGAAGGGCGCTTCGCAGAAGGGGCGCAAGGGTTTCAAAGCTCCACCCTTTGAAATCAGTGGTTCGTTCAGCCTTGACGAGAAACGTGCCCGCTTGCAACAGCTGAAAGCAAAGACTACCTGCCGCAAATGCGGCGCCGTCGGACACTGGAGCGGAGATGCCCAATGCCCCTTGGCAAAGGGCAAGGGGAAGGCTCACCTACCTCGTGCCGGAGCTCCACCCAGCACTTCCTCGAGTACCTCTTCCAAGGCACCTCCCCGCGGAACCTCACAGCCGGGACGGCAGACTGGGAAGAGCAGGCCTCGGACAGTTTACTTTTCCATAAAGGAGCACGGCAAGGAGAACGACACCGCCTACCTCGCCTACCACAACCATGGCAACTACAACCAGGCTCCGCCCCCAGAGTGTCTACGTGATCCCGCACCTCTACCTGCACGAGGACCGCCCGGCAGGCTCTGACAACAGCTCTGGACACTGGAGTGTTGTTGTTGGTCAAGAAGCAGCTTGGCTCTCTGACCTGGGATCCGACTCCGACATGGCCATGCTGATCGACTCGCTTGGCAACGGCATGCCGGAGCACCCCATCTTCGCGGACCAGGCCGCTTTGCCTGCACCACCTCTACCTGCTCTCCCGCAACTTGGCGGACACGGTGAACAACGACCGCTACCGGCACCTCAAGCAGAAGCACGACCAGCGGCGCCGACGACCTCGACGACGGAGCAGCAGGCGCAGAGCCGGACGGAAGGATGCCGGCATCTGCAAACAACAGGAGCAGGCAGCAACCAACACTTCCGGGTGGTCAAGTGCAAGGACTGTGGACATGTTGTGTCCCGGACCCGCCGGGAGACGACGACTACCACGCCAGCCAGCGACCGCAACAACTGCCAGCACTACAAGGTCACTTGGCGTGGATCCAATGCCTTTCAGAAAGTGAGGACCTGCCTGCAGTGTGGTTTACGCACTACCTTCCGAGAAGACACAGCGGCGTCGGGCCCGAGCACGTCAACGACAACGGCCTCGACGCCGGCGGCGGCCACGACTCTCTCCGAGCAGCTCCTCACGCCCTTGGAGGCACGGCGTGTAGTGGAAACCTTTGCGCACGCCATGAACATCAAGTTGCAGCAGGTTGAATCCCAGCAGGCTGTTCCGGCAGCCCGCCTTCAGGAAGCTCTCCGCCTGACCATTGAGCAGTCCGCGCTTTGGGCTTCGGAGGCCACACCATCTCCGAGCACTACGCAGACCCCGACACAGGCAACGGCATCTCAGTCACCACATGGGCATCCGGCCACACCGCAGAGCCCCTCCTTGACTTCCATGGTTCGACGTGGGTCAGAAATGGTCACTTTTGGACGCTTCAAGGGCAAGGCTGCCAGAGACGCTTGGAATGATGCAGGTTATCGCGCTTGGGTCATGGGCGAGGCCAGGGACACTGGCCACCGTGGACTCAAACAGCTCAACCAGTTCTTCCTGGACTACAAGGACTACCTCGACAACGGCAACCCGGCTGCCTTCATGGCCTCTACCTTGGACACCGATGGAGTCAGTCAAGAGAACGACCTCATCGCCATCCTCGACACCGGCTGCAACCAGTCGTGTCATGGAGAGCGATGGCTTCAGCGCTATGCGGCGGCAACAAACACCACACCGGCTTTCGTGGACGAGGAGTGCCCCACCTTTCGCGGCATCAACGGCACGGTGCGCACGACCGGCGCCCGGAACATCGACCTCTGCCTTGAGCTCCTCAACGGCGGCCTGGCGAGAGGCGACCTCAGAAGCACCGAGCTCGCCGACTCCGACGCTCCTTTGCTTATTTCCCTTCAAGCTCAGCGCTCCCTTGGCTTGGTTCTGGACATCGCGGCAGAGGTGGCGCACTCCCAGACACTTGGTGCGGACTTGAAGTTGGTCATCAAGGACGGCTTGCTTGGACTGCGCCTGCTTCCAGCGGACGTGGTCATGGACAACAACGACGACGACTTCTACAACGACGGTCCCGATGGCCCGGATGGCGAGCAGGACGACGGCGCGGAAAACGACGAGGGCGGAACCGAAACGGAGACGGCCGCCGAACTGGCAAGCAGCTACCTCGCCATCGACCCCGGCTACACCAGGACCATGACTCCGACGTGCGTGACCTCACGGCCAAGGACCACCACCTTTGGAACCAGCTCTCCTCCAAGGACAAGCGCCAACGCCACTCTGTTCTGCCAAAAGGCTGCAAAACTTTTCTTCTGGAAGTCTTCGCCGGCGTGGCCATGCTCAGCTCCTTGGCGGCCACTCACTATGGATATCCCGTCAGCACACCCGTCGACATCCGCTACAACCCGGACTACGACCTCACGACAGCGGCTGGGCGGAAGAACGTCGAGGACCTCATCGAGAAGGACGACCCCTACGCCATCACATTCTCACCGGAGTGTACCTCTAGAACGCGGATGCTGCCAGAGGACAAGCACTTCGACTCGGAGGCCACCTGCGATGTGTGGAAACCAGTATTCAAATGGATTGGAAAGGTCACCCGCGCGCGCTTGGCCAAAGGACGTCAGGTCCTCATAGAGCACCCGTGGGGAAGCTCGGCGTGGAATGAAACCGAGCTGCGGCGACTGCTTCTGGAGGCACCGGTGGACGCAGGGACACATGAACCTCTCGAAGCTGTACGTGGAGACCAATGCCAATTCGGACTCCGAGACTTCCAGTCCGGCTTGCCTCGCCTGAAACCGACTGGGTTCGTCACTGCAACCCCGGCCTTGAGAAGGCCAGGCTTGGCGTTCGATGCAGCGGGGACCACTACCACCAGATCCTCGAGGGCGGCTACAGGTGCCAGAGGTCCCAAGATTGGCCTCGAGAACTATGTGAAGCAATCATCGATGGGCTGACTGAATCCTTGGACGCAACCTACACTCGTGTAGCTTTCCCGGCTGAGGCGGAGCTCGAGGACAACCCCGACTACAACATCCTCGAGACGATCGATGGCATCTACACCGATGCGGACCTGACTCCCACAGACAACACGAACCTCGAGGCACGACGTCGAGACGAGGAACGGGAAATCCAGAGGGAGGAAGGTCCACCTCCACCTCATGAGGCACTTGAGTCACGAGAACTACGAGCACGGCGGCAGCAATGGAGGACACTCCCTTACAATCAACGCGTTGCTCTTCGGCGACTTCATTCTATGACAGGCCATGCGGCACCGTCGGCTATGAAAAGGCTCCTCCGCACCGCTGGAGCAGACCCCAAGGCAATTGCGGCCTTGGATCACTTCAGGTGCCCGGTTTGCGAGAACACAAGAATGCCCAGCCCTACACCTGCCACAAAGTTGCCGTCCGAGTACGCCTTCAATGAGGAGATCTCCATCGATACCTTCATCGTCAAGGACATGTCCGGTACCAAGCGCAAGATCTTCAGCATTGTGGATATGGGAACACTGTTTCATGTGGCTGGCGTTGTTGGACAAGGAGACGGACCCCCCTCCTCGGCAGACTGCGCAGCCATGCTGAATAGATCTTGGTTCTCCTGGGCAGGAACACCAAGGTCTGCCGTGATGGACCGTGGTGTGGAGAACCGTGGACAGCTCCAAGGCATGCTGAAAGGCCACGGGGTGGTCATCCGTTTTGTGGGCCTTGGATCGCCGAACCAACTTGGACGCGGCGAACGACAAGGTGGTCTACTCAAGGAGCTGATCCAGTCCACTGTTATGTCCATGCAGCTTTCCGGACAGCGCGACCTTGACTTCGCAGTGACGGAGTGCACGACCATCAAGAACCACCGGGTGAACCATCGAGGCTTCGTTCCGAGCCAATGGGTTCTTGGCTACCTACCACGAGAGATTGACTCCCTCACCGTGCTCAACCCGGAGGAGAACATCGGTCAGCATTCCGAGATCGCAGAGGGCACCTCTGCGTTTGCCAGGCAAATGGCCATCCGTGCTTCGGCCAGAGAGAGCTTTGCTCAGCTGGACTCGGCACAGCGGATACGCTCTGCTATGCTGCGCAAGACAACCGCCACTCGAGGCCCTTTTCACACGGGCGACTTGGTTTGCTTTTATCGCAGACATCAAGGCAACAAGAAGGGAGGCGGACGCTGGTATGGACCAGCCCGAGTCGTGGGTTCCGAAGGTCGAAGCACACTGTGGGTGGTGCACGGCGGCATCCCGATGACGGTCTCTGTCGAGCAGTGCAGACACAGCACTGGAGAAGAGGCTGTGAGCAAACGGCTGGTTGAACTCCGGCCGTCACGCAAAAGGAGGCGAGAAGAGGCAGCGCCGCCTGGACTCGAGGATGGCTTCTCCTACCCCTTCGGCGACGACCTCTCAGGGATGCCCGGCGGCACTTCCGAGCAGCGCTTCTACGTCCAGGCTGGACAACAACTGACCGCAGCACCTCCTCTTCCACCAGCGCCGCTGAGTCACGCGGAGGAGGCGGAAAATCTGGAAGGAATGAGCGACTCTGGAGATGTTGTCCCACCTCCTACCACATCGACTTCCACCACGGCAACCGCAACGGCGCCCGAGACAGCGATGTTTGGTCCACCTCCTGGACTACCACCTCTGCCTGAGACGACCATCCTTGACCCCGCTACCGTTCCTGTTGCCAACGCCGAGGAGGAAGACGAAGACCTCAACTCAGCCGAGTGGCCCGAGACCGAGAACATTCCGCAGAGTCGACAAGCAAGCGAGGAGCAGACCACGATCACTCACGGCAACCTTCACGAGGCCCTACGCCGCAGCCCCGACGCACTGGATGGACATCCCCAACGATCACGACCACGATCGCGCTCGCCACCTCCTACAACAAGGACACAGACCGAACGACGTCCAGCTGGAGAAGCAGCCCTCACGAGCGGTGAACGAGCTTTTGTCGCCTTCCTCAACCACCGAGTGTGCAAGAAGACGGCAGCAGCCCGGAAGAAGGAGCTGAACTTCGACAAGGCCATGGGCGACGAGCGAAAGGGCATCGAAACCTCCCGCGAAAAGGAATGGGGCAATTGGAAAAACTTCGAGGCCGTGCGTGTGCTCCTCCCTGACGCCGCCCAGCAGTACCTCAAGGAGAACGACGTTACGCCTACGCCAATGAGATGGGTCGACACCAACAAGGCCGAGCCCTGGCAGACTCCCTTCTACAAGTCCAGAATTGTGGTCCGTGGAGACTTGGAAAAGGGTGCAGTGGATGCGAGAACGGATTCACCTACCTGCTCGGCTATGATGTTGAATTTGACTGTCTCCATTGCAGCAAGCAAGCGGTGGCAGCTGAAAGGCGGGGACATCACCGCCTCGTTCCTGCAGGGCGAGAGGATGACGAGGACTTTGGTGCTGATGCCTCCGAAGGGAGGCTTGCCTGATGTGCCTGAAGGATCGCTCCTCCTGGCGCAGAAGCCTGTGTATGGCACCAAGGACGCTCCACGAGGCTTTTGGCGACGTCTTCATCGAGTTTGCCTCGAACTTGGACTTCGAGCAGTTCCCCACGAGAACGCCTCCTACATCCTAACAGACAAACGAGGCAGCCTCAAGGGTGTGATGATCAGCCACGTAGACGACCTCCTGTGGTGTGGCGACGAGGACATGGACAGGGTCATGCACAACCTCCAGATGAAGTTCGCTTTCGGCACGATCGAAACAAAGGACGAGTTCAACTACTGCGGCCGAGTGATCTCCCAGACCGAAACCGGGATCAAAATCACGTGCCCCAACCTGGCCTGCAAGGTGCGACCAGTCGCCATGACCAGCGAGAGGCGCGCCCACCGTGGTGACAAGGCCACCGAGAATGAGATCAGCCAACTCAGAAGCGTGGTTGGTTCTTTGAACTGGCTCACCCGAGTATGCCGACCTGACCTGGCATACCAAGTTCACCGACTCCAGAGTGTGATGAGGGTGGCCTCTGTCGGAGATCTCGTCGCCTGCAATGCCTTGCTGAACTACGTGAAGAAGACCCCTGACCTCGGCCTCTTCTACGAGTATGGTGCATTCGACATGGAGAAGATGCAGATCGTTTCAATTACTGACGCCTCCCACGCTGCTGACTATGACGTGGCAGTCGATGGCCGACTGCTGGGGCACAGGTCCCAGTCGGGCAGGATCCTGGCTCTATGCGGACCTGAGTTCTTGAAGACCGGCGAGGGCAAGGTGCACGTCTTGACATACCACCCCACCGTCATTCGACGGGTTTGCAGGTCCACCCTCCAGGCCGAAACATTGTCGATGCTGGGTGGATACGAGGAAGCTGAGCATCTCCGAGCAATACTCTATGGTATGCACCATGAGGGTACTGACCACAAGTTGATCGGCGCCATGGACCGCTACAACATCCACATGCTGACGGACTGCAGATCCCTGGAGGAGCATCTCCGCCAAGCAGGACTTCATACCGTACAAGACAAGCGGTTGGCAATCGACTTGTGTGGTCTTCGCCAGATGATCTGGCGGCAGAAGGGCGAGGAAGTCGGCGACCCCTTGTATGCCGACACTCCTCCTGATGATGCCAGCACAAAGGTGCATTGGATCGAGACCAAGACGATGCCCTCGGACGCACTCACCAAAGACATGAAATGCGTGCAGCTTGTTGCTCTAATGAAGGCCGGGACGTTGAAGGTCGACTTTGACAAGTCCCGTAGCAAGAAGAAGTGAACGAAGAGTCATGCCATTTCCCGGCACCCATTGGATGCAGCTCTCTGTAAGAGAGACTTGCTCCAAAGAAAACTTTATGGGTGTGAAATCTGATGCTCGTACATGTATAGGTTCCCTTCGAACATATGGGCATAGGCATGCTGCTTGGAGCAAGACGCCTACCGACCTTTCGGTTTGGCTCAAGCAAGAGCAAAATATGCGAAGGCCCGCTGCTGTGGGTTTTCAGTGATTGGCTACCAGTGCGTACTCGCACAAGCCCTATAAGCCTGCCGCTCACTAAAGCCCGAAGCCACCCTAACCCTAAGCCCCTAAGAAGCCCCTAAAAAGCTCCCAAACAAGGCCCCAAAAAGCCTCAGAAGCTCCAAAATCCCAGAAATCCCAGGAACCGGACTCTGGGCTTTTGGGCGAAGCCGGGGGCTCTGGGAAGAAGGGTTCAGGGCTTTTTTTCTTGGGGGGGGGGGGGGGGGGGTTTGGGGCTTGGGGCTTGCGGTTTGGGTTTTTTGGGGTTACGAGTTCAGGACTTTTGGGGTTTAGGGGGGGGTGGGTTGATGGGGTGTAGGGTGTTTTGGGGTTGGGGGTTTAGGGTTCCCTCTTAGTTTTAGTGCATTGTTTTGGTCTAGGGTGCCAAAGGGTCGGGTCGGCGTTCAGCTGAAGTTTGTTCGGGGGCTATCTTAGAGGTCATGGGGCCTTTAGTGTGCGAGGGGAGGAGGCTGGTGGAAGTTGTCGGGAGTTTTTTGGTCTTTGAGGTTTCTGATGGTTTCAGACGGCTTTTCGGGACTGAGAAGTGCTGTACGCTAAGCCCGTTGCAGATCACACAGGTCGAAACTGAAGGGCTGGGGGGGAGGAGGAGAGGGGAGCAAGAGTTGTTTGGCTTTAGGATCTTGGCTCGGAGTTTTCAAGGCAGCCAAACCAGACCCTTGGCCTCAACTGGTACTCCAACCCCTCAGTCACACCTACACTGCCCAGGTGCATCGGAAAGCTCTAAATCTAAAGCCCTACAGCCCAAAAAGGCCACGAAGGTCTCCTAGGCCCTAAGCTCCCCTAAGGCCCCTCTTAAATGCAAAGAACAGAAGGTCGTTCAAGCGCTGGCAGGAGCTGCGAAAAACCCAGGACAACCGCAGGGGAGATGTCCATTCTTATCTGGGATTTAGGGTTTCGGGTTTAGGCTTTGGGGTTTAGGGTTTAGGGTTTAGGGTTTAGGGTTTAGGGTCTTTCCTACATGCCCACCCCCAAAACTCAATAACCCCGATTATCGAACCCTAGAACTGGCACACCGATTTTTGGAAGCCCTCAGCATCCTCACTACGAGTACTTGCAAGTCTTAGGAGCACCAAGCTACCCAGAAGAATGGAAACTCTAAACCATAGACCCTAAACCCTAACCCTAAACCCTAAACCCTAAACCCTAAACCCTAAACCCTAAACCCTAAACCCTAAACCCTAAACCCTAAACCCTAAACCCTAAACCCTAAACGTTTTGGAGGTGTTCAGGTTTAAACCTTGAACCCCTGAGCCCCAAGACCAAACCCCTCAACCCCAAGAGACCCCTAAACCTGAAGCCTCTTAGGGTTTAGGGTGTAGGGTACCCCTAAACCCTAAACCCTAAACCCTAAACCCTAAACCCTAAACCCTAAACCCTAAAATCAGGACATCACTGACACTGCCACACCGCAGCTTCTGGGACAAATCTTCTTCGGCTTTGCCAAACCTCGATGCCTGGAGCTCCTCGGCGGTTTTTTGGAGTTTAAGTTGGGTGTTGGGGGGCGGGGGGGGGGGGGGGGGGGGGGGGGGGGGGGGGGGGGGGGGGGGGGGGTTCGGGGTTGATGGGGTTTAGGGGTTTGGTTTGTTTTTTTGGAGTTTGAGGTGGGTGTTGGGGGGTTTCGGGTTTTTTAACGTTTAGAAAACCCTAAATGCGACGGTTTTTTGGAGTTTGAGTTGGGTGTTGGGGGTTTCGGGGTGCAGGGGTTTGCGTGTTGGGGGTTTTGGGGGCTTATAGGGGTTCAGGGGTTTGGGGCCTTGGGGTTGGGGGGTTCGGGGTTTAGGGGTTGGGGATTTGGGGGATTTGGGGGTTTGGGGGAATAGCCCTGTAAACCCAACACCCTGAACCCGGTTCTCGACAGAACCAGTTGTTTGGAGCCATAAGCCCGAAACCCTAAGCCCGAAACTATGAACCGGTTCTCGGTTGTTTGGAGCCTTTGTGGGTTGTTAGGCAGTTTCCGGGCTGGTAATCCCGAAAAGTTTATAGGGTCGAGACGGATGACGGGCCTTGGGGCCCCAACATCTGGTAAACCCCCAAATATCCCATATCCCAGACCCCAAGCCGTGGGCAACGCACCCAGGTTGGGCAAGCTCTTCGGGGGCTGTCGCAACCTGCATCCCGACTTTGCATACCAGGTCCACACTGGGATTGAGGATTCAGGAGTTTCATTGTGCTGAAGTTGGCTGTTTTTGCTAGATTCACAGCCGCCACCACTTTCAGAAGGTTTTCGCATAGTACCTTGAGACTGTCAGTTGGGTTTTGAAGGGTGTGGGCCGTACTTTAGTTTTCATCTTTGCTTTTTTCCTCACCTCGTTTTGGCTCCCTGTGGAACCGAACCCCAAACCCAAACAAAACTGGGTTTAGGGGTTTAGGGGTTTAGGGGTTTAGGGGTTTAGCGTTTAGGGTTTAGGGTTTAGGGGTTTAGGGGTTTAGGGGTTTAGGGGTTTAGGGGTTTAGGGGTTTAGGGGTTTAGGGGTTTAGGGGTTTAGGGGTTTAGGGGTTTAGGGGTTTAGGGGTTTAGGGGTTTAGGGGTTTAGGGGTTTAGGGTTTAGGGTTTAGGGTTTAGGGTTTAGGGTTCGCGTGCGCGTTCATTGTAAGACTTCGTCAGACTCCAGAGCTTCCTTCCGAAAGCGTGGGCCGGTCTGACTTGGCCTTGATATGCCGCAAAGCCGCGCACCGCATAAAGGGGGAACATCCCTGTTAAGGGTTCAGGGTTTAGGGTTTGGGGTTTAGGGTTTAGGGTTTAGGGTTTAGGGTTTAGGGTTTAAGGACTGTTCGTACAAAAGGGGGAACATCCCAACACCGAGGTCGCAAGTGTCGTTCGAGAAGACCCAGGTGTCCCTCCCCGAGATCTTCACGGCCGGTGTGCTGATGTCGGAGATCATCTCCAGCACCAACAAGATCAACTTCGCTGGGGGGCCTGGATTAATCGAAATGTATATGGGTCGGAATAATTACTAGTAAAAAAAGATATATATATATATATAGATATTATTATCCTTCCCTGGTCCCTTTGTAAACAGACCTATAGTAACCCCCAAAACCCTGTGTAGGGGTTGCAGGGGTTCTAGGGTTTGCAGGGGTCGTAGGGGTTTTAGGGGTTTCAGGGGTTGTAGGGGTTTAGGGTTTAGGGTTTAGGGTTTAGGGTTTAGGGTTTAGGGTTTAGGGTTTAGGGTTTAGGGTTTAGGGTCATTTTCTCCAGGCCTTTTGTAGGTTCTATAATGTCCGCTGGATGGTTTGGAGATTTCAGGCTGCTCCCAGCCAAAAAAGCCACCCAAAGTCTTCAAGCACATCCCCGAAAACCGCAAGGAATGCCTACTTGCAGCCCTTTACAAAGCCTAAACCCTAAACCCTAAGCCCCCTGATCGCCCCAAAAAACAACCCCTGAACTCTCCAGGTTTTGGGCCTGGTCGACCTGGAAGACAAGAAGCACGGCTATTATTTTGAGGGTTTAGGGTTTAGGGTTTTTGTAATGCAGTCTGTGGTGGAGGTAGGAGGGTTTGGGGTGTTTTTGCGGTTTCTTCTGGGGGCTTTGAGGTCATTTAGGGGCCTTGTGTTGTTCAGAGAGTTTGCAGGGTTTCGGGTTGTTTGTTGGGCTGTTGGGGGCCTTTGGGGGCTTCGGTCCTCCGGTCGTGTATCACATGAAAGAACCGTTTTCTAGTGGCGAAGCCTAGGCAACGTTTTTGTTTCAATCGCTTTCTGGTGCAAGGAGTTGTTTTTTTGTTCAACGCCTAGGATAGTAAATAATTATGGGAATACCATGGCCAGTCCATCTGAGAAAGAGAGAGGTTGGATTCAAAGGAAGCATCGGAAAGCCTCTCGAAGTAAAACTTGCTTGGCTCCCAGAGCGTGTTAGACCTTCCTTGGTAGCTGGATCTCAACAAGACTTGGGCTCTTGCGATACAAGCTGTAGAACTCTTGCGTCGCAATTCAGGACTTCTTTGTTTGGGAATCACATTTTCGAGGGAAACATGCAGGAGGAACGTTTTTTCCATCCTCACGTTTACATACGTCTTTGTTGTGCAAATCGTTCCTCACGGTTACCGTTTACATATAGTCTTTGTTGTGCAAGTCATGCTTCCCGCCCACACTCGTAGGGATTGCCGCTCCATTGATACGTCCTGGGGGCGTAGCAGTTTCAAGATTTAGGAGCTGAGAGTCGCCTAAGAAGCCCTAAACCCTAAATCCTAAATCCTAAACCCTAAACCCTGAACCCTAAACCCTAAACCCTAAACCCTAACCCTAAACCCTAAGCCCTAAACCCTAAACCCTAGCCCTAAACCCCTGAAGCCCTCATGACGGTCGGCTCTCGGGACCCCAGCCAAGCCGTTACTTAGGAAGAGCCTCAGCCAGAAGCTTGGATGTTCTTCAGCACACGACTTGTTCTTCAGGCATATTTTTTTTCAGGGTTTAGGGTTTAGGGTTTAGGGTTTAGGGTCTAGGGCTTAAGCTTGGAAGCATGAACCCCCGAAACCGACTGTTGTGGTTTGACCTGCTATGGCCTTCGAAGCGAGGGAACCATGCCGCAACCCACCCGGTGTGTCGGTTTCGGCCACTACAGGGGTCATAATACTTATGAATAGCATTCCCTTTCTGCCCTATATATTTACACTGCTAGAGTAACCCCAAAGCCCTACTCTAAGGCCCCTATAGTACCATGTAGCATTGTCTAGGCCGTTCGCACTGTCGAACTCATGTGTTGCCAGTCTAGGTGTAACTGACAGCCAGCTGCGTAGACTTGTTGACGGCGTCCACATCACAGCAATGGCGATGTGCAATTGTGATCATGTCAAGCTTATGTTGGTACAACCCTGTTATTATGTGTCACTCCAAGAAAGCCCTAAACCCCAAACCCTGCCTGAGCTGCAAAAACCAGCCGAAAGTCGGCTGGGCAGGCCGTGGGATGTGTCATAGTCTCCCTTGTTGGGTCGAAGAGCATCATTTTTCAGGAATATGTAGGGTTTAGGGTTTAGGGTTTAGGGGTTAGGGGTTTAGGGGTTTAGGGGTTTAGGGTTTAGGGTTTAGGGTTTGAAGGGCCAACCAAGTCAGGAAGCAGTTCGGGACTTTCGTGGGCAACTTCATCCGGGGCCTTTGCTCGGCCTTTGGCCTGAACAGCTGCATCTCGGCAGGGGGTTTAGGGGGGCTGAAGGGGGTTCACCTTAAACCCTAAACCCTGAACCCTGAACCCTAAGACCTACACCCCAAACCCTAAGCGCTAAATCCTAAACCCTAAACCCTAAGCCCTAAGCCCTAAGCCCTAAACGCTATAAATATAAACCCTAAACCCTCAAGGGGGCTTGTCGGGTTTGGGGTTTAGGGTCTGATCGAGATCGGAGAGGAGAAGCTCAGCCCCTGAGCCGAAAGCCGAAAAGCTCCCCCCCCCCCCCCCCCACAAAAAAAAAAAAAAAAAAAAGTCCCCAGAAGTTCGTCGTTTGCGGTTTTCAGGGTTTAGGGTTTAGGGGTGGGGCCGGGACTCCAAGCAATTCGGCCAAAGGTGTCTGGAGGTCTCAGGGCTTGGGATTTGCGATTTGGAGGCTTCAGGGCTCGGGCAATGGGCTGGCCCCTTTCTCTTTTTTTGTTTAGCTTTTTGTGGTGTATATCATAGGGTTTGGGCTCACGCTTGAGGGCGAGCCGGACGCCCCGCCAGCTTTTAGGGCCTAATTCCTGTAATCCAAAGCCCCCAAAGCCCCCCAAAAGCCCCTACTGGAGGGCCTCGCGGAAGCGGCCGAGGTTCATCCAAGGGTTTGGGTTTAGGGTTTCGGGTTTCGGGTTTAGGGTTAAGGCCTGACGGAAGCTGCCGAGGTTCCAAGGGAGGCGCTGCCCGGCAGGCCCAGGTGGGCACACAGGGGCGGGCGGATTCGAGTTGACGCGCGTTTTTTTGAGGCTGGCCCGTTTCGGGTTCGGGTTGACGGGTTCCCTAAACCCTGAACCCTCTCAACCTTTCAAACAAAAACATGTAACCCTAAGCCCTAGACCCCAAAACTCTGAATTCCTGGGCCCCAAATCCTGACCCTCAGCTGACTGGGAGCCCTTGGTGACCTTTGTGTCTTTTTGGATACATCTGGGGGCTTACGAACATAGGGGGACCCCTCATAAGTCCCCCAAATAGTAGGATTCCCTCATAAGAGGTACTCCAAAACGGTACCCCTAGTTTCGGAAACCCTAAATCCTACACCCCAAACCTTAACCGCTAAACCCTAAACCCTAAACCCCTCAACCTTAAACCTATGACATCTGCGAGGATGAGGACCGCATGGACCTGAGCCGTGCCAGCCGCGGCCACTGGAGCTCCTTGCGGCTTTGCTGAGTTCTTAGGGGCTTTATCGGGGTGAGGGTTTAGGGTTTAGGGTTTAGGGTTTAGGGTTTAGGGTTTAGGGTTTAGGGTTTAGGGTTTAGGGTTTAGGGTTTGGGGCCGCAGGGTGTTTTAGGGCATTTTAGTCTGAACAGAGTTTAGGAGGGCTTCCCGCAGGGTTTTTGGGGGGATTGCTATGTTGGGGTTTATGCCGCTAGCTTTTCTGGTCCAGCAGGTGATCAAGTGACTGAGAGGGTTCAGGTTTAACGGCTTTGGCGTTTCAGACTCATTATATAATTCAGCCGTTGAAATCCAAGGCCCTGTCTCTACAACGTAAACCCTAAACCTAAAACACTTATATTCACTTCAAAGATTCAGAACAGAATGTGCCACGGGAATTTGGTCCACTATGGAGGTCGACAAAATGGAGGGGGGGGGGGGGGCTGAGTGGATGGCTGTCATCGTGGCTGCTAAGTTGGCGGAGTCTTGCACTGTGTATTGTGATCTGATAGGCACACAACTCCTGTATACCATAGGGGTCGGGATAATTATGAATAATATTCCCTTAGGCTCCCTTTATTATTATACTATAATACCCCCCCCCCCCACAAAACGCCTATCCTAATTATTCAGCCCCCTATATTACACCATGAAGATCGTGATCTACGCGATCTCGTTGAAAACCGTTCGCCTGATCAAACGCGCTGGGCGAAAGCCACTCCGCGAAGCTACCGCCCTTCATGAAGGGTTTAAAGAAGTAGGGTTTGGGGTTTTGGGTTTAGAGTTTAGGGTTTGGGGTGCATTTGGCATACTAGTATGGCTGATTCTTGGACGTCGCTCGGAGGTGCAATCGCGCCAGCTTCGTTCAAAGCTTCCATTCTGTCGTCTCAGCTTCCACCAAACTCTTGAGGGAACGATGGGATTCCTAATTTGGAGAGCAGTTGACGATGTCACATTTCTCACATCATCTCCGAAAGCTCGTTCAAGTTAGGGATATGAAGCTGTCTCACGAGGAATCTGAGGCAGTCCTCACTGCTAATGGCATGCCTAAACCCCGTCTTAAACCCTAAACCCTAACCCTAAACCCTAAACCCTAAACCCTAAACCCTAAACCCTAAACCCTAAACCCTAAACCCTAAACCCTAACTGCCACCCGAGGCTCCTCAGCCGTCGGCACACTTCGGCCTGGGTGAACAGCGATGAGGAGCATCGCCCGAGGCAGGGACTTTCCGGCTCAAGGGGTTTAGGGTTTAGGGTTTAGGGTTTAGGGTTTAGGGTTTAGGGTTTAGGGTTTAGGGTTTAGGGTTTAGGGGCTTGGAGTGATTCGGATCGACGCGTTTCGGGCTTTAGCCCCAAAGCCCCTGGAATAGTGAGCCAAAACTCCTGGAATAGTCAGGTTGGGGCATTTTGGGGCTTAGGTGTTTCTGTCTTGTGTTCCTTTGGTGGCTCAAGGCAAGTTTCCCTAAACCCTAAACCCTAAACCCTAAACCCTTGGAATCGTAGGATGGGGCCGGACATGCTAGTGGGATGGGACTGAAGATCGAAGTTTTCAGGAGCCCATGAAGGAAACACAAGAAAGCCTAAGAAAACCCCAGGCTCTAAGCCCTAAGCAGGGTTTAGGGTTTAGGGTTTAGGGTTTAGGGTTTAGGGTTGTGGCCATGTCTAGACCCCGGCTTTCGATCGACTTTTAGGGTTCCCGGCCCCCTCACCCAGGTTTGCCCGGGTTCCGACGGAAGCCGCCATCAGCATCATTGCAAGCCGCCTCTACAGCAGGACCGCAGGTTAGGGTTTAGGGTTTAGGGTTTGGGGTTGAGGGTTTACGGTTTAGGGTTTTGGGTTCGCAAACCCTATAGCACACCCCCAGAGCCTGAACACGGAAAACGCCAGGCTCCCCGAAGAACAGCACAAATGTAAGTAGGTGCCTGCGCATGTCCGAGCGTTCCGGGCTTCGGGTCATACCATCCCATCATCTTCATCGGACTGCTGGGCCCTTGAGCCCTACACCCCCCAAAAAACCAGTTTACCCTTTTAAACCCTGAACCCAAAACCCTACTCCCTTCAAGCCCCTCCAGCCCTGAGCAACATAAGGGCCTTGCTTAGCATAAATATACAGGGACCATAAGGGAATAATACTATTCTAGTAATTTCTTCCGACCCCTCTAGTCGCCTGCTCCGCCCTAGAAGAGCCGTTCAACGACGACCCTCAGAGCGCAGGATTTCGGCCCGCTCCGCCCGGAGGATCGTGAAGCTGCACAGCTCTCTCAAGAGCGAGGCTGAGAGGCGTGCCAGAGAGGGTTTAGAGGGTTAGGGTGTATAGGTTTATCTTTCGGGGTTTTGGAGCTTCTACAGCTTCTAGGGCTTGAGAAAGGTTTCTGGGGCTTCTTGGGCTCCTGGTGTTTGAGGTCCATGGATTAACGAGGTAGAGATATGGAGACGGTATTTAGGGTTTAGGGTTTAGGGTTTAGGGTTTAGGGTTTAGGGTTTAGGGTTTAGGGTGTGTCAGGGGAGGGCGCGCGCTCGGGTGTGAAACACCCCGGGCCGCGCGCTCGCGTTGCCCGTCAACCCACCCCGGCCACCCAAACTATACTCTATTAGGGTTTAGGGTTTATGGAATTTGTTTTCTTGTGCTCTGATCCTTGCTTTGATGTTTTTAAAGTTGCGCTGTTTGGGTTTAAGCTGGGGTTGGGGGTAGCCTCGGCCCTTTTCGGGCCTTCGGCGTGTCAGGGCCCGTAGAGGCCCTTATTTATTTGAAGGTCACGGAAACCCTTTGTGCCTTCCCCTTCTTGAAGGGCCTCAATCAAGCCTTTTGGTGGCTCTTGGGGCCTTTTGGGGGGCTTCCTGGGGGCTTTCCTGGCCCTGCCGGATCGATTACCAAAAAATCGCATTTTTCACTGCGGGTACGGGCATCCTGGAGTCCCCCTTCTTTTAGGGGGCCTTTTGAAGCCTTTTGAAGCCTTTTGGTGGCTCTTGGGGTCTCTCGGGGCCTTGTTCGGACCTTCGGCGTGTCAGGGACCGTAGAGGCTTTATTCATTTGAAGGTCAGGGAACCTATTGGTTTTTTTCGCCAATGAGTATGACAATCGCTAGGGTTTAAGCTGGGGTTCGGGGTAGCCTGGGCCCTTTTCGGGCCTTGGGCACGTTAGGGTAAGCTGGGGTTCGTGGTAGCCTCGGCCTTTTTCGGGCCTTCGGCACGTCAGGGCCCGTAAAGGCCCTCGCTGATTTGGGGGCTTCCTGGGACTTTCTTGGTCTTTTGGGGTGAAATGGAGGGGTGCGTAGCCTGGGGGGGGCCCCGCCTTTGTTGGGCCTTCCTGGCCCTCGGCCCGGAAAGCCCTTGGCCGCCCTTGGCCCTGAAGCCCTTTGGCCCGAAGCGCCTTACGCTGTGCTTGGTTCGAGGGGGGCAGGCTCGGCCCCGGACTTGGGCCGGGGTCCTTGCTTGGATGGGGGGCCCTTGGCAAGGGGGCCAGGCCCGGGGGGCCCTTGGCCCGGAAGGCCTTGGTCCCGCCCCCGAAAATTCCGGGCAAAAGCACGAAACCGGGCAACAGCCTGGACCCCTCGCCAGCCTCCTGGTCCAGGAATCCAGCTACCAGGGGGCCAGGGGGCCCGGGGCACCTTTCCGTTTCTCTTTTCGCTTGGGCGCTCCGGCTGTAAGGCCCTAGGCCGAGCGTTCGGGGTCTGTCGCTCGACGGAAGCGACTCACTCAGTTTAGGGGTTTGCCCCAACACACCGGCACTTGAGAGCAGAGAAGAAAAACTGGGACTCCCGCTGTCCGAGGGAGGCATTTCCCTAGAATAAAATTTTTCTCTACATCCCTATAAGCCCGAAACCTGTAGACATTCTAAACCCTTACCCTAAACCCTACACCCTAAACACTTTAAGCCTTAAACCCTTTGGGACGGCTGCAGGGCTGCCGTGCTGGCGGCCATCAAAGCCAGGCAGTCGTCGGAGCCTCAGTGCGTTGGGGTTGAGGTTGGGTTTAGGGTTTAGGGTTGAGGGTCTTTTGTGGGTGCTGCATTTCGAGGCTTTACAGGTTTGGTGTTTTGGGTTCAGGATTGATGTAGATTTTATTGGGCGCTGCAGTATATACCTTATCTATATATATATATATATATATTCATTCATATGTATATACATATATATATGTATTCCTTTCTGTCAAGGACCTATCGCATGGGGAGCGCCCTTAGATCAACCCAAACAGAGACTGGGCGCTTGATCGGAGGCAGTCACACTGAAGGAGTGCCCTGATCGCTGGATCCTGCTACCCTTAATTAAGCCCTGTTGGGATGTTCGCCCCCCGTACTGGCAGCCCTGAAAAAGGGATCATAAGAGGGGATACGAAAATCCCTATCAAGGACTGTTTTTGTATAAAGGGTAACATCCCGACAGCCTAGTCTGAAATCTTCAACCCCCAAATGGAAGGCACCGGCCATGTGCAATCTGCGGATGACCTAGCAACCTTCAGCCCTTGGGTGTTGCACAACACATCTGCATCAACCGCTCAAGCCCGCCCTGAAGGCGGTAGGTGGGCAATCCTGGGCTCGCAGATTTAACGTTTAGAGCCCTCCAGGGTTTCGATGCCCTCAACTCTAAGTCCTTAAACACGACATACACCCGACCCAGCACCCGCAGCGGTCTGGTTGCCTCTTCACCCCTTCAATTTTGTTGGGGTGTCTCAGCTTCTTCTACGGTGCCCACGTATGCTCATCGGTTCAGGGCAGGTGGCTTAGGACTCAGGGCCAGGGAAGATCGAAAGCGCATAAGTCCAGCCCCTATGACCTCAATGCCCCTGGAGGAGGCTCCATACCTACAACCTTATATGCTAACCTTATAAACTCTTAAACAGACCCCAAAGCAAGCACAGGTCCGACCTCCGCCCCTCGCCAGCTTCCGTGGCGAACGAGCAGCGTCTGCCCTTCTCTGTGCTCCTGGACTGGTGCTTCCGAGTTGTCAAGGCCGGTGGTTCCGACCATGATCGGAGACTCAAGCCCTAAACCCTAAACCCCAAACCCCAAACCCCAAACCCCAAACCCCAAACCCTAAACCCTTAACCCTTAACCCTTAACCCTAGCTGAGTTGAAGACCAGCCTCGGCTTCAGGACCCTCTCGCCATTCCATACGCGCTTGCCGTCGAGCGCTTCTGCCCGCGAGAGTCGTCAGCTGACGACAACCCAGAGAACTTCGAGGTCTGCGGTTTAGGGTTTATAAGGTTTAGGGTTGAGGGTTTAGCGTTTGAGGTTTAGGGTTTAGGGCTTATGGTTTATTGTTTAGGGTTTAGGGTTTAGGGTTTAGGGTTCGGGGAAGGTTTCTGGTTGAAGGTTGTACTGTAGAGTTGCAGATTGCTTGTGCCGAACTCGCAGAGACTATACTGCATCTGGCTTCCGTATCCACCGCCAGTCATCACGTTGGGATTTAGGGCTGCACCCTCCAATCCCAAGCGCAACTTCCGAATCGCAGAGTTAGTTATCAGCGCCAAGGCAAAAATGGGCGGAGGTTGGCTTTTTTTCCTGAAGAACCTTAAATTGAGTTGCGTGTTATCTTGGCAAAAGATATAGTGCCCTTGCTATGGTCATGTACTGTAAGTTCTTTCTCTCCGCTGACGGCGTAAGCAGAGGTGGCAATTGAGAGCTTGGGGTATATAGTTCGTGGGTTTAGTCTTTCGCTCTAAGGGTCCATGTACCTATATAGTATGTACTTGGGCCCCTGCGGCTGCTCTATAGGGACCCCTTTGAGGCCCAAGTATACACTACAAAGGTACAGGGACCCTAACCCTACACCCTAAACCCCAACCCCTAGACCCTAAACCCTAAACCCCAAACCCTAAACCCCAAACCCCAAACCCTAAACCTAAGCCCTAAACCGGTATGTTCGGGACATGACGTAAACAGGTAGACGAAGCCAGCGGCTTCCGGCTCAGCTACACCGCGCCGGGGGCAATTTCAACAGAGGACACAGGGCTGAAGGTTCATGGCGTGGCTGAGGGTTTAGGGTTTAGGGTTTAGGGTTCAGGGTGGTTAAGGGTCTAGGGTCTAGGGTTTACTTAGCCTAAGTTCCCAGAATTTGCCTCATCACTCCCATGGAAAAACAAGCCGTCGCTCTTTAACAACTCTTGAGTGTAGTAGTCGGAGAGCGTGTTTCCGACGACGGTCTCTCAAAGCCTTATCAGCCAAGCCAGCTCCTACTCTCGAGGGCAAGCAGGCTTAGCAAGACTTGTAGTAGAAGACGTGGGCAACGGGCATGAGCTCAGCACAGGGGGTTTCCTACAGCCCATGAACCCTTTAAGCCCCATAAACCCAAACCCGAGAAGCCCTGTAAACCCTATAAACCCTCCCAACCCTATAAACCCTATAAACCCTTAAACTCTATATAAACCCTTTAGAAGCTCACTATAAACCCTGCAAGCCCCCTAAACCCTAAAACCCTAAACCCTCAGCGCCCAGGACGACCATGAGGCCGAAGCGGCACAGCACATGCCCACGCGGGCAGATGTGATCGCCGCCAGGCCCGGCGCCAGGTTGACCTGGGTTTTATGGGTTTAGGGTTTAGGGTTTAGGGTTTAGGTTGAGGCTTCTAAGTAGGGCTGAAAGGGACAGAGGGCTGAGGAATGTTCAGGACTTGGGGGTGTGAAGGGTTGCTAGGGCTCAGAATTTAGGGTTTAGGGTTCAGGTTTAGTGGTTTAGGGCTTCAGGGTTTGGAGATTTTAGGGGGTAGGTCGGATGCTACACTCCCTGGGGACGAAATGGGCCCTCCATAGGCAGTCATCGCAGCTGGACCCTCCCAACTTAAGGTGACTATGTGTGGAGCAAGCACTTTAGTCCTTGTCTGGGATGCCAATGCTTTGGGGAGTGAGCATCCACTTGAGCAGTTCCCCACAAACCCTCCCTAAGCCAAGGTATGTCTACACCTTCGCAGCCCAGCGGAGCTACTTCTTACTCTCCCCCGACGAGCTGGACTCGGAGATGTCTCGTGCAGGCCACACGGACGTCGAGTTCGCAGTGAAACTGCAAGCGGCCCTGGCCTCGGCTACGGCTGACCCGGGGTTTGCACTGGGTTTCGGGGGGGGGGGGGGGGGGTCTAGGGTTTAGGGTTTAGGGTTTAGGGTTTAGGGTTTAGGGTTAGGGTCTTCGAGTTGGAGCTAGTTTAAGACCGAGCCAAAGATGCTTCCAAGGAGTTGCACTCTGTGTGAAAGGACCCAGATGGGAGCAACTAGAAGCCCCAAACCCTGATGAACATTAACCACCCTCCCCGCCCCCACGCCCCCCCAGTTTTCTCCCTACACTACACCCTAAGCCCAGGCTTGTGTCCAAGCCGAAGATGTTCGCAGCAAACAGCGGAAGCCGTCGCGACCAGGCTTTGATGTAGACGGCTATAGATGGCTCGTCGATAAGCCACTTTACCCGACCCCATCGACAGGAATCTTCAAGCAATTGGGTTTAGGGTTTTAGGGTTTTGGCTTTGTGACATATTGTCAAAACCAATGCCCTAAACACCGGGAAGGTCACGGGCGGCCAGGTCTGAACATGTGTCAAGTGGTTTCAGGCGTTGGAGATAGAGTGCATTGTGTACGATTTCGGGCAGAAGTTTTTGGGGTGTAGTAGGGGTTCGGGTTCGAGATTTGAAGAGTGTATAAAGCAGCTGCAGAGTTGAGTGGTTGAGTTGAGTCATTCGGGAGCCTTGCTCCCCTTTTTCTACTCTTAGACCCTGAAATTCTCGAACATCCTCTGCTGGGAGCTGTAAGGAGACCTCAGAGCAAAACCTAGGCACCCAGCCCAAGCCATCAGGGACCCTAAACCCTCAACCCTGAACCCTAAACCCCTAAACCCCTAATCCCTATGCAAAGCCCTAGGTTCATGCGCTTCCTTAAGATGCTCTACCCGTGGGCCATGCCGAAGCACTTGCGCATGTTTGACAGGCCAGTGGGAATTTAAAGGGTTTGGGGTTGAGGGTTGAGGGTTGAGGTTTAGGGTTCAAAGGGTTGGGCTTAAAGTCGCGTGGGCCTCTAAAGGTTTTAGTGGTCAACGGTTGCCATGGGCTCTTGGGGACTAAGGGCATGAAATTGGGGTTCGGGGCTGAGGAGTTAACTTGGCAGCCCAGGGGTACCCTTTATCTTTTTTTGGTTGTGGGTTTCCTTCTAAAGTAGCCAACCTGAAGAAGGGTGCCCATTCTAATATGGCTGGTCGGCTACCAAGTTGGTATTCCCTTGATGCTCACAGTCACGATTCGGATAGCAGCAGTTGCACTTCCCTCTCTTTTCTATATCTGCATGCGCCACTTTTGATAGCGGGGTGCCGGGGCGTATGGACTGCCGCACCCTGTTGTGGTCGCTATATAAAGTCTCGCATCCAGGTGGTGCCAACAATACGATGAGCTGCAAATCCAGAAGGAAAAGCTGCGATCGGACACTCTAGCCTCCAGAGGAATTATGTTTTACGTGTGCTTAGAGTTTAGAGTTTAGAGTTTAGAGTTTAGAGTTTAGAGTTTAGAGTTTAGAGTTTAGGGTTTAGGGTTTAGGGTTTAGGGTTTAGGGTTTAGGGTTTAGGGTTTAGTGTACCAAGGGAGTTCTTCAAAGACGAGCGATGGTTCTTAGGCGAGTACAGCACGTTGATGGTAGGATTCCGTCGAGAACTCCGCGTTATAGGTTTCGGGTGGTAGGGACTTCGAGCGGTCAAAGAGGGTTGAGTCACCCCCTTCGACGCGAAATACAGCCCAATAACGAAATCGATGCTGGGCCTGCTTGGCATTGCAAAAGCTGACTTACACGTTGAAAGTCCTGGGTGTAGGGTTGGTTTATGCAACCCTCTTCTCGGGTTGAGGGGTTATGGGTGGGTTTACGACAGACAACCCTCAAACGCGGGCAGCTCAGGATAGGAATGCCTTGGCAGACTTCCAAAGCTGCATGCAGGCCTTTCAAAGTAAGGATCAGGTCTAAGGAACAAACCGTCGGGTATTTAGGGCTGAGTTTAGGGTATTTAACGGGCGTGAGGGTAGGGGTTTGGGGTTTGGGACCATTAAACCCTGCACCCTGAACCCTAAACCCTAAAACCCTTACAGGGTTCGGGTCGGGCTTGAGAGGGTCTCAGAGTCGACATGGAAGCGCAAGATTCAGGCTTTCGGGCCCTGATCACTGGGAGGTTCGCCCCCGAGGCTTCCCACCTTAAGCACCAAACCTTACGCGCATGCAGAGGGTTTAGTTTAGGGTTTAGGTAGGGTTTAGGGTTTAGGGGTTAGGGTTTAGGGGCTGAGAGGTTTAATTGGTGCTTAGGAGGGTTAGGATTTTCAGGATGCCAACAAATCAGGGTACATGGCCTTGGACCCTCGGTGTGGTCGGGGGCATGGTTTTGGGGTTTGGGGTTTTGGTTTAGGGTTTCGGGCTTCGGGCTTCGGGTTTCGATTCTCAGAAGTTCTGCAGCCGCCTGATTGGTGAATGGGGTTTCTGGTTTAAGGGCACTTTAGGGTGCCTATGGCTTTTTGTCTATGGTGGCGTTCGGGATCCTATGCGTTCGGGATTCTGCGGCTTCGGGGGGAGGGGGGTCCGTGATTCCATGACCTATGATCGTTGCATGCTCTCTGCTTTGGGGGGATGTGTTCATTGCGGCTTTTGAAAGGAAGGGCGTTCTGGGGTTGACGCACCCCGTAAACCCCCTACAAGGTGTTCAGGAGGGTACGACTTAAGATTTTGGGGCTTCTTGGGGAAAGGCCCGCTCTCACTAGGAATCTGTACAGAATCCCTAGGCGTGCTTTGGGCAAGGTCTACAACAACCAGCCTGTGATTCCTCAGGCTGAGCTTGAAAACATCATCAAGGACCTGGTCCCGGTCTGAACGCAAGCCCCAAACCCCAAACTAGGGTTTCCGGACTAGGATTACATGCAAGGTTATGGGGCGGAGGGGGGGGGGGGAGGTTGGATAAGGTGCTGTACTATACAGGGTACCCCAGGCACCCTGCTCGTCTTGGTGCCCCCAAAAGATGAGGAGTATGCCGTGATGCAGATGCACAAAGGGCCCAATCTCATCAAACCCCCAAAGCATTAGGCTAGGTTCCCTTCTAAACCCCTTTAAGCCAATAAGTGCACCTCTTCTTTTTCTCCTAGGTTCCTTATGGGCCACCCTAAGCCCTCAACCCTAAACCCTGAACCCTTAAACCCAGTAACTATTTAGGGTTTAGGGGTTTAGGGTTTAGGGTTTAGGGTTTAGGGTTTAGGGTTTAGGGTTTAGGGTTTAGGGTTTAGGGTTTAGGGTTTAGGGTTTTGTTACCCATGTCCCTGAAGGACTTTGAGCGCCTGGACCTTGAGCAACTTGGCGACGGAATGGACCCCAAAGCTAGCATCATGGGCCCTCCACCATTGGAATCCCTTTTGGGGGTATATGGCCCTAAACCCAGCCTAAACCCTAAACCCCAAATGACCCTAAATGACCCTAAATGACCCTAAACCTTAAACCTTCAACCCTAAACCCTGGATGACGCCCATGTATTCCCCTAGGCATCGCGGGTACATCGACATTGGCGACCTCGAGCGGGCGCTCCAGTTCCCTGGCCGTTTAGTGTGGTTTAGTATAGGGTTTAGGGTTTAGAGTTTAGGGTTAGGTGTGTAAGCAAGGGCTGAAAGCTTAGAGTATTTGGCATTGGGTGGAACGAGGATTACTGGATGTAGAGTTGGGTGTTAAAGGTTTGGTGCCTCAAGACTCGACAACCTAAACCTGGGAACCTACGATCGTTCAGTGAGCACTGGTGGTCTACGATTTGTTCTAGAACTCGTTGAATGAATGGAACTTCCACCGCAATGACAGACATCTTTCTGACAATTCTACATGGTACTCGTATTGCTTGCCAGAAAGTAGTGCGTTGAACATCGTCTTGTCTCCTGTTGGATTGCACCGCTTCCCATGCACCCAGCAGCCCTAAGTCCCAAAACCCATCGCCAAAGTGTCTGACCCAGGGCTCGGAACGAGGATTCTACGACTGCAAGCAATGGAGTCATCAGTGCCTACGATGCCTCCGGAGATGGAGCAACACGGCCTGCTCTAACTAGGTAGGCCCTTGGGACTTTGTACATCTTCCCTTGCTGGGTGTAAGAGGATCATATTCAGGAAAATTGTTCAGAGGGTTTTAAGGGCCATCCTGCTTTAGTTGTTGGGACGACTAGAAGGTGGCTTAACCTACCCCAAAGCGTATCATTCATGCGAGTTGTGCAATTCACTTTCGTCGCACCTTCATTGCTTGCATGACTCAAGATACCTCGTTCCATGTAAAATAGGCCCCTGACTAAATAAATTGCATCGGACGGTATCGGATGATCATGTGCATTGTGCCTCCTGCGAGATCTGTGCTGTCTATACCGAGCAGCTATCCTCATCAGTAGGAAGTTTTCCGGTCTCTTCACAATCTGAGGGACAAGGTTGCCAGCCCACCACATTTTAATTGCTGTGTGTTGGTGAGTGTATATCGGGTTCCCTAAGATGTGGTGAATGAATATGTGATTACGACGGTTACGGCTCGTAGCCCCCCCCCCCCCCCCCAACTCGCGTCCACCAGATGGTTGGGGTGAAATGAAAGCGAGCGTGCGAGTGCATAGGGATCATGCGGGTTGTTTGCCCAGACAGATCCCCTAAACCCTAAACCCTAAACCCTAAACCCTGAACCCTGAACCCTGAACCCTGAACCCCTAACCCCTAAACCCTGATGCTGGCCTGGATCTCTTTTTTTGCGGCCGGCGTTGCCAGCTTGCAGCAGGAAGCGCCTGTTCTGTTGCGCGCATGCTCTTGGGTAGCCCAGTGGTGCCCTTTACCCTTTTTTGTTTGGTTCTGGGTTCCCTTACAAAGTAACCAACCAAAAACACAAGGCGCCCTTTGTTAGAATATGGCTACTGGGCTACTAAGATGCTAAGGTTAAACCTAAACCCCAAACCCTAAACCCTAAACCCTAAACCCAGGTGATCGACCAGACGGAGTTCATCCAGATGATGTGCCCTATTGGATATCGGCTGGACTCGGGCTCGGATCCTGTGAGTCAGACGTGGCTTGGCCCAAACCGCTGGGGGAACCCAATCTCGGGGTCGGAATAACTGCTGCT
The DNA here is from genome assembly GCA_905221605.1 of Symbiodinium natans. NCBI lineage: Eukaryota > Dinophyceae > Suessiales > Symbiodiniaceae > Symbiodinium > Symbiodinium natans. Next base: position 254,402 of record CAJNDS010002369.1, on the reverse strand, counting down.
GGATTCCCTCCCCCCCCCCCCCCCCCCCCCCCCCCCCCCCCCCCCCCCCCCCCCCCCCCCCCCCCCCCCCCCCCCAAAAAAAAAAAGAAAACCGATTCTACTTATTACTGTTTTGGCCTTTGCCTTGCAAGCACCACGCGATCCCATGCCACAGCATGGGATGAACACCAAAGACCCACCCCTAATCCCAGCAATCTTTGCGATCTGTTTCATCCTTAATCCCCTGGCCCTGAACTACTCGAGAACCCCATGGGATCTAGGACCCAGAGTAGGCCCTTATTCCCTTTTTGTTAGGGGTTTAGGTTCCCTTACAAAGCCCCCAAAAAGGGGCACCATGTTGATTCCTATTCCTCTTGGGTCACCCTAAACCCTAAACCCTAAACCCAGTGCCTGGAACCTAAAAGCCCCGCACGGCCGAGTACCCTCCCGGAAGTCCGATCTCACCCCAGGCTCGGGGAGCTTCTGCAGGCTTACGTCGACGAGGCCACAGCTGATGGTTGTTGGGCTCATAAAATGTAAACCTCTGCCCCCCAAATCCCTAAACCCTAAACCCTAATCCAGGGGGCGCACTGTCGGTCGGATCATTTGCTGGGGCGAAAATTTGTCACGTTGGCATCTGCAAGAAGCTTCGCAGAGCCTTAGCGCGTGCTGCAAGCCTTGGACACCCTCTGAAATCCGCGCAGCCCGGAGTACCTGAAGCCTTGTAGGCCTTCGATCCCTGCTTGCACGAAGCTGCGTAGGCATGCGTACCCTGAACCCTACGCCCCGTCGTAATAGGGTTGCATGCACATGGGAAGAGGGACGGGAGTCGGAGTTTCCTGCTATGTGAGGCGCAATGTTTCAGGGTTTAGGGTTTAGGGTAAATGTTTCGCAAGTCTAGTCATTAAACTGTGCTTTGCGCCTTTTTTAAATTAAAGCCTTTCTTATAGTGGGTGAGGTCAGGGACTCCACCTGCAGCTGAAGGCTCCGCATGTTTAACTCCGATGGCATATACTGCAGGTTTAGGGTTTAGGGTTTAGGGTTTAGGGTTTGGGGTTTGGGGTTTGGGGTTTGGGGTTTGGGGTTTGGGGTTTAGGGTTTAGGGTTTGGGGTTTGGGGTTTGGGGTTCGGGCAGGAGCAGCGCCTCGTCATGCAGGAGGAGGACCGGTTTGAGCATGGAGCGCACAGGCCCGCATGCAGCGATCAGGGTGTAGGCCTTTGTGGCGTGGGAGTGTTGGATGCTGGGACCCTAAGGCCAAAGCCCTACGACCCTAAACCCTAAACCCTAAACCTAAACCCCAAACCCTAAACCCTAAACCCTTTGACCCTTGACTAAAACGAAGGCTTTTTGGTCCTGAGGGTTTGGATCGGGATACAGATGCAGGATGTTTGTGGCCGGGGCTGGCTATTTGGGTACAGGCTTTCAGTTTTAACTCTGGTGCTATCTGGTGCAACCCTAAGGCCTACACCCTCCCTAAAGCTAAATCTACGGTTGAAATTCACGTGTTTAGGGTTTAGGATGGGGGGAGGGGTCTGGGGTTCGGGTGATTGTTGTAACAAGGGGGGGGGGGGGGGTGCAGGAGGGGTTACCCTAAATAGAAGACTTTGTCTCAAAAAGAGGAACCCCAACAAGGACCAAACCTTAGCCGAATCCTAAGAAGTAAACCCTTCAGTGCTTTACAGGTTTGTAAGAATGCCCTCACTGGAACGGCGTTGCTTTCAAATCATGAACGCCTTGCCCTCTGAACCGTAAACCCAGATTCCTAAACCCTAAGCCCTAAACCCTAACCCCAAACCCCAAACCCCCAACTCTAAACCCCTAAACCTGAACCCTTATACTTAAACCCAAACGTAGCCCCAGCCTGCCAAGCAACACATCGCAGGCTTCGGGCCAACAGCGTCTCACTGCATGCAGCGCTGCCATTGCCCCCCAGGCTATGTGGGTTTCAAGGGCTTAGAGTTTCGGGCTTCGGCTCTCTGTGGGGCTTGGCGCTGAGGGCTTTACCGCCTTTGAGGTTTAGGGTTTAGGGTTTAGGGTCTAGGGTTTAGGGTTTAGGGTTTAGGGTCTAGGGTTAGGGTTAGGGATTAGGGATTAGGCTTAGCTAGGGTGTGGTGTTGAGGCTTCAGTCGGACTCAAGCTCACAACTGTGAGGTTCACTTGTGGGTTCTTATTGTCTTAGGCTTAGGGTTGAGGTTTGTTTAGGGTTTTAGGGTTTAGGGTTTTTAGGGTTTAGGGTTTAGGTTTAGGGTTTACTTTAGGGTTTAGGTTTAGGGTTTTTAGGGTTTAGGTTTTAACGCTTGCACCTGTTAAGCCCGAACCCTCAGCCCATGCGCCCGTAAGCCCCTAAGCCCCTAACCAAGTCCCTACCCAAGACCCGAGGCTTACCATGTCGAGTCGATAGGGTTTGCAGATGTTGGATGCAACATGGACTTCGGTTTGGTCGGAAGGGTCTTGCTCCTCGACGTTCACTGCAGGTGCTGTTTTGCTAGCTCGGCCCGGGGCCGTACTCTGTTTTTTGCCCTGTTAGGTCCGCTAGGTTTGGTCCAAAATTCAAACCCTAAACCCTAAGTCCTAAACGGCCTTTGTCAACACCCACCCGACCACTAAACAGGCCCACCGAGTCTTGTCAACACCCGACCTGACCAGGAGATGTGGGAGAAGTGGAACTCCTTCTTCGATCGGGTGGACCAGGATGAGGATGGCTTCCCGGTGGGCAACGTCTCAGTCGAAGTTGAGGGTTCAGGGTTCGGGTTTAGGGTGTGGCTGTATTTTATGTTTCATACATACATACACATATATATATATAGATAAAGAGAAAGAGAGAGAGAGAGAGAGAGAGAGAGAGAGAGAGACAGAGAGAGAGAGAGAGAGAGAGAGAGATAGAGAGAGAGAGAGAGGAGAGAGCGAGAGAGAGAGAGAGAGTACCCTGGTGATGCTCTCTGTATATATGTATATAGGACAACCCTCAAGTATGCCTAACCTACTGGTCATCCGTAAAGGTGCTATACTGCAGGTTCGCTGATCCTTCGGATGCTTTCGCAAGATTGCTGAAATTGGTGAGCTTGTTTCGATCGGCCACCTAACACCCTAAAAACCCGCACCCAATGAGCACGATGCACGCTCTAGCCACTTAAGACTCTTCGTATATTCGGATCCCCACCCAAAGCAGAGTAGTCTCCCTTAGCAGGATCCCTCGAAAACTCCTTCTTGATGAAGAATCCGAGGTTTGCACCTGCAGCAGCTGCCAAGACCATGCCATTTCGTAGATATTTTCAGGCTGAAGACTCAGGAAAGAATCTTGCCCTCCCCTAAACCCTAAACCCTAAAGCCTAAACCCAAAGCCCAAAACCCAAAACCCAACACAGGAGCATGGAGGCTAGCAGGTGTCTTCAAAACCAGGATCTTCGGAACTGTGCAAACCCTGCAACTTGGGATGTTCCCTACTAGCAGTCCTCAACACGGATTAATTATGGATTATAAGCCCTCAACACACAACCGTAAACCCTAAACCCTAAACCCTAAACCCCCTATTTAGGAGCTGCTAGCAGAAGGGGGAACATGCCAACCCTGCAGCCCCCATGAGTGGCAAGGCTTCATCTCAGCGGAGGAGCTCCGCTCCTGCAGCGGCATGCCTATATGGCGGGGTTTAGGGTTTAGGGTTTAGGGTTTAGGGTTTAGGGTTTAGGGTTTAGGGTTTAGGGTTTAGGGTTTAGGGTTTAGGGTTTAGGGTTTAGGGTTTAGGGTTTAGGGTTTAGACCCCCGAATAGTAAGACGCCCTTGTAGTGAGAGACCCCAGTAGGCTCCCCTGCTTTCGGAAGCCCTTCTTCTCACTGACCTCTGGAACGGTCATCCCTCCGGGGACGTCTCTATTTCTCCTTGGTAGCCCATTGGTACCCTCTACCCCTGTTTTTGAGTTCTGGGTTCCCTTGTAAATTAACCAACCGACAAGAGGGTGCCATTACAGATAATATGGTTACTGGGCTACTAAGACACCATGAGGTCTGGCTTAAGAATCTTGCGATCATCCTCAGTAACGTCACCGAAGCCCCAAAACTCGAAGGTTGGGATGTGAGTCCAAACCCTAAACCCTAAACCCTAAACCCTAAACCCTAAACCCTAAGCCCTAAACCCTAAACCCTACTGCTGGGCTAAGGCAAGGCGCTGTATGCTGGCAGCGCTTGCCCCTCGCCAAGTTTGCTGGGGGTTCTTTGAGAGTTCTACTGGGCCCTGCCGATGGTTTAGGGCTGTTTTGGATTGATCCTTAAACCCTATAAGCCCAGAATCCTAAACTCCTAAACCTTAAACCCGAAACCCTAAACCCTTAAAAGAAGCCCGAACAACCCCAAACTTGCGAAGCCCCAGCAGCGTACTCCACCGTTGCGTCACAGGAACCCTATGAAGGATAGCTCTAGTTCACGGATTCAGAGGGCTTTTGTTCATACTTGACTAGCGGAAGTCCAACTCAGCAAGACTATCCGAACCCCAAGAACCCTTCGAAGAAACCTAGGCCCCCTAAACCCTAAACCCTGAACCCTGAACCCTGAACCTGAACCCTGAACCCTAAACCCTAAACCCTAAGAACCTTGCAGCCCTTGGTTCGCCAACAGTCCCCGAAAATCTCCCTCGTGTCAGGTGAGCTGCTCCTTACCGTCCTTGACCCACAGTCAAGGTTGACGGGGGGAAGGGTTTAGGGTTTAGGGTTTAGGGTGTAGGGTTTAGGGTTTAGGGTTTAGGGTTTAGGGTTTAGGGTTTAGGGTGTAGGGCTTGGGGCTTAGGGCTTAGGGTGTCTAGGGTTGAGGGTTTTCAGGTCTTGGCCCTGTAGCTCGAAAACCCAAAAGCCCTAAAAGCATCAACTGAATCCCGATACCCCGAAGCCCTAAACCCTAAACCCTAAACCCTAAACCCTAAACCCTAAACCCTAAACCCTAAACCCTAAACCCTAAACCCTAAGCCTCAGCAGTCCTATGACTTGTCCAGAGGAGCCCAGGACAGAGTTGAAGGAGTTCTGGGATGGTACTTGGTAGCCCAGTGGTACCCCTTTTAGGGTTTAGGGTTTAGGGTTTAGGGTTTAGGGTTTAGGGTTTAGGGTTCAGGTTTCCTTTATACAGGAACCAACCCGAAAAAAGGGGTGCCCTTATTATCAAATGGTTCCTGGGCTAGAAAGGGTATCGCGGTTGCTTGTCGGAGGGGTAGTGGGTTTAACCCTGAACCCGAAACCCTAAAACCTAAACCCTTATTTAAGGGTTTACGGCTTTAAGGCTTGAAGTGTTGAAGGGTTTTGTGTTGAAGGGCTGAGGGTGTGGTAGTTCTTGAACCCCAACACCCCAACCCCTAAAGCCCTAGGGTTGTTCAGGGTTTATTAGGGTTTATTAGGGTTTGTTAGGGTTTGTTAGGGTTTATTCGGGTTTATTAGGGTTCAGGGTTTAGGGATCTGGGTTCAGGGTTCGGGGTTTAGGGTTTAGGGTTTGGGGTTTAGGCTTATCCGAAAACTCAACCTCTCAAACTTGCCGTGTCTCCTTGAAGCTCTCCGAAAGCCAGGTCGCAGATCTCCAGAGAGCTGTATCTCGACACCTTGCTGAAGGTCTGGGGCAGTCTGGGGTTTAGGGTTTAGGATTTAGGGTTTAGGGTTTAGGGTTCCAGGGGGGGGGGGGGGGTCGGGGGATCCTGATCCCGAAGCCCGAAACTTTAAACTCTACTAAACCCCATGGCTAGCACCCTCCTTCCTTTTGGATGAGGATCCCGTTACGTCGAAGCCTAATGAAGCCGAATAAAGATCTTGGCTCCCTCCCCCCCCCCCCCCGCACGTTTTAAATGTGCTAGCCTGCTACATCTTGGCCTTCTGGATTTGTTCCAACAGGCTTGCTTAGAAGAAAGTCACGCAGTCAAGAGAATTGCTTCACAAGTTGTGTTCCAACACCTTAAAGAATGTTGTGTTCGCAAATGGGGCTGGCTGTGCCAAGACACACTTCTTGGAAAAAAAACACAAAGCCGCACGAAAACCCAGCTACCCTCAGGCAAGCCGAGCCAAGCCAAGCGCCTAGACAAAAACAGAAGCCCTGCGCCCAAGCCACACCCTAAGCTAAGCTGAGCCAGGCCAAACTCCAAGCCAAGCCAAACCCCAAGCCGAGCCGAGCCGCACCACAGAACAAACAACGCACCAGAATTATTAGCCATATATTGCTGCCGACTCTGTCTTCTTTGTTTCCCCACCCTCGGTGTGGGGTTGTTCGATTTTAAGCTCAACTCTCCTCCTCGCCCGGACTTCTTCTCCTCGCCCGGTCTACTCCTCGCTCATCCCTGGAGTGCCCAACCGCAAACCGCAGAGCGTCCTGGGAGTACCCCCAGAGTGTCCCTGGAATGCCCAACCCAGAGTGTCCCTGGAGTGCCCAACTCCAGTGTCCTTGGAGTGCCTAACCCCAGACTGTCCCTAGAGTGCCCAACCCCAGAGTATCTCTCTCCAGAGAGGGTGGGGATGTTCGAAGCATTTTTTTTTTTTTGGGGGGGGGGGGGGGGGGGGGAGTCCAGAAAGCTCAGAGTTCCGGGTTGAAGGACTCTCTAAGCCCAACACCCTCCTCGAAACGCTAGAATCTCCCTAAACCCTGTGCCCTACGGATATGAAGCAACCTGATACTACTCGCCCTAATCCCCAAAAGTGTCACAAGCTAGGATTCTTTTAGGGTTGCCACCAGGTCAACCGATGGCGAAGTCCCACTGGAAAGGACTGACGCGCGAACTTCAGTCATCTCCAGTCGCCCTGATGGCGCCTCTGGCTGTGGCCAGAACTCTACCAGCCCCGAAATCTGAACCAACCTGAGTCCTAACCCTAAACCCTAGACCCTTAACCCTAAACCCTAAACCCTAAACCCCAAACCCTAAACCCTAAACCCTAAACCCTAAACCTTCATTAATCTTCGGCCCACAAGCCCGGCGACTCTGCACACTTCGGCTCGACTCCCAGCCTTCAAAGAAGGGGAGCCGTGTCAAATCGGATAATGCACCAAGGGCCTTAGGCCCCAGTTGGGGCTCAGGCAAGTGTCAGGGTTTAGGGTGGTGGGGTTTAGGGATTAGGGTTTAGGGATTAGGTTTTATAGGGGTTTAGGGATGAGGATTTTAGGGTTTAGGGTTTAGGGTTTGAGGGTTGACCAGGGTTAACCCCCGAGCCAACACACCAGTGGCTTCTAGAGGCAACGCTGGAGAAACTTCCTGTGTCGCAATCTGGGGTGTTCATGGTACTTAGTACCCCAATTATATTTGCACTTATATCCCAGTCATAGCCCTATTAGGGCAGGCTAATAGGTGGGTTATAACTACACATACCATTGGGTTGTAAGTACCCAGAACCTCCAAGCAACTTGGGGGGGGGGGGGGGGGCAGGCGTGTGGTGCATTCTCCGACCCACCATGGGATGCAAGTGTCCAGTGAATTTGCCAGCATCATGTGGTAGGAGCGCCCGGAGGTTCGTGTGAAAATCCTTAAGCCGCCAGGCCTTCAAGCGTCGATGGCCACTGGCAGAAGCCTGCTCCTAGCATATGTGCTGCCAAGGAAATTCAGGGAAGTTTTCAATATTGGGATGCCCAGTTGGGGCCCATGTTCCCTTGTTCCCGTACAAACTCCTTTACTAATACACCAAAACTTGCTCTTGTTCTTGGGATACTGGGCTATCTAGAACCTAACGTCCAGGTCAGTTTCAAGGCGCACGCCCTCCAGGGGCGTGTGAAACGAATTACTCTGGCCCTCTTTGCGAAAGGCAGTGCCCTGGAGTCCCAGAGTGCTGAGAAAGCTCAGCCCCTCACTCGCAGCTCGCAGTTGGCAGCCGAAAATGCGCAGCGCCTGAAGCCAAAGCCCTGCAAACCCTAAACACTCATCGAAACTCGCATAAGGTTACGTATCCGAAGTATGAGCAAACCGGAGCCTGGCAATCCAGAGCTTAGGAGGGGCAGGGTAAACGCCTGAGCACAGTGCCTATGCGACTTCCTGCGCCGCAGCTGTCAAACGGCTCAAATGCCGACAACGCGTTGCTCCCCCCCAAAGACTTGCGACTACAGGGTAGAGTTATCTCATATCCCCCGCCCTCTATGACTTCTACGTTTCTCCTGGCAACCACTCTTGTTCATCTGAGCAGTCCCTTCAACAACGTACCTGCTCCCCATACCCAAGCCTGGGGGGCTGACTCCCCCCCTGGTAGGGTTTGGGACCCCTGAACCCCTCAACCTCGGGATGTTCCCCTTTATACGAACAGCTGCTTGCCAGGGATTCTAACAGGGTGGTACGAGAGTCCCTATTGAGGGCTGTTAACATGGGGTTTAGGGTTTAGGGTTTAGGGTTTAGGGTTTAGGGTTTAAGGGAGCATCCCATCCTCAACCCGATAAGCCCTACAAAGCCTGAGCCCTCGGCGACTGACTGCTATTTGTTTAAGAACCCGATTATTATCTTTCACTGTTTGTTTAAGAGCCCCCTTTGTTACCTTTTAGCATTTGTTTAAGAACCCGGCTATTATCCTTTACTATTTGTTTAAGAACCCGACTATTTATCATTTCTTTCTTGGGGGCGTTCTGAAGCAAACAGTAGCTGAGAGAAACTGCTCATGAGACCGCACGATGCGTCTCCGCGAGCTGCCCAGGTGGTGGCTATCGAGGCGCGATTCCCGAAGCCCGAATCCTTGAAACCCTGAACCCTAGGCCCTAAACCCTAAACCCTAAACCCTAAACCCTAAACCTAAACCCTAAACCCTAAACCCTAAACCCTAAACCCTAAACCCTAAACCCTAAACCCTAAACCCTAAACCCTAAACCCTAAACCCTAAACCCTAAACCCTAAACCCTGCAGGCTTCAGAAGTCCTCGAAGCTGTGCCTTCAATCCACTCAGACGTGTCAAGCTTCATGACAGCGTAAGCCCAAGCCTAGGGATTAGGGTTTAGGGTTTAGGGTTTAGGGTTAGGGTTTAGGGTTTAGGGTTTAGGGTTTAGGGTTTAGGGTTTAGGGTTTAGGGTTTAGGGAGCCCTAAGTTCATGGCTTGGAGTTCCATATGATGCCGCGAAGGCTCCATTCTGCAGCGGCCCACAGCCTGCGGCTCTGGAGACGCCGACCGACATGGATTTAGGGGGGCTTCCCCAAACTCAGGGTTTAGGGTTTAGGGTTTAGGGTTTAGGGTTTAGGGTGTAGGGTGTAGGGTGTAGGGTGTAGGGTGTAGGGGGTTCCTAAAATAAGGATTCTTGGTTCGGGAGCTACAACAGTACTGTCTAGAGTCTTCCGCGTCCCAAAGCAAGGGTGGGAAGCTGCAACATGAACCTGCACTGCTTTGCATGTAGGAATAAGTTTAGTGTTTAGGGTTAGGGTTTAGGGTTTAGGGTTTAGGGTTTACGGTTTAGGGTTTAAGGTTTAAGGGTTTAGGGTTTAGGGTTTAGGGTTTAGGGTTTAATTAGAGGGTTGAAATTCGACTTCCACCAGAAGCAGCCGAACCTCAGTCTGAACAGCAATAAACGCTCAAGGGGCGCTCAACGTGCAGATTGGTGCCAACAGTGGGACCAGATTCTTTTGTCGAGCTCATCATCTTCTTCGCCCCACTCCGTTGCTCATGCTGCTCATGCCGCTGTCCCTTTTAGGGTTTAGAGTTTACGGTTTAGGGTTTAGGGTTTAGGGTTCAGGTGGTGAGAATCTCAAGTCACCACAGAGACGCCGCCAACGAGAACCGTTTTCTGAGGTCCTAGCGGAGACAGAGAGTTATGGCCAGGCATGTGCCGGCATATACCTTGGGCTCGCCCGCCGGCCGCACCCGGCATACCCGGGCTGGCCCAGTCATACTCAGGGACGCCTGGCCCCTGAGCGTATTTCCCAACAAGGGGGCTCCCCATTGAAGGAAGCCCCCGAAAAGGGTACCGCTAGTTAATTGGGAGCCCCAGATACCGGGAGCTGAGTATGGCTCAGGCTCAAACGTTGGGCTCCGCGGAAGTTGACGACATGTCTGGGCACCCGCTCCCTACCCGCCCCCTTCCAAAAAAAAAAGATATGCAGAAGAGCAGAACCGCAAAGACATGGGGACAAGTTCTCCGATCCCTTGTCGTAAGACCCATTATAGAATAAGACACCCTCTACACCATAGCAAGGACGCCCCCCCAAAAAAATGATTAAAAAAAACATACAAAACAAAAGAAAGACACTGACTTTGAGAAGCACCTGTAGACACCAAGCCCCAAAAAAACAACCCCAAACCCTAGACCCTCAACCCTAAACCCTAAACCCCCTGCGGCCCAACAATCAGGAGAGCCAGAATGGCCTCTGCTCGTCGGCAGCATCGTGCTCTTTGCGCCTGGGCCACGGACGGTCGAACCAAAGCCGAGTATTGAGTGGGTTTAGGGTTTAGGGTTTAGGGTTTAGGGTTTAGGGTTTAGGGTTTAGGGCTTCAAGGTTGAGAGTTTTGGGTTTAGGGTTTTAGGGTTTTAGGGTTTTAGGGTTTTAGGGTTTTAGGGTTTTAGGGTTTTAGGGTTTTAGGGTTTTAGGGTTTTAGGGTTTTAGGGTTTTAGGGTTTAGGGTTTAGGGTTGAGAGTGGGTCGCCTTCTGAGCCTTAAAGGCCTAACCCGAAGGGCTCATCCCTAAGCCCATCTAAACCAACTTCTTGAACCACGAGTGTACTATAGGGGTCGGAATAAGTACCAATTGATTGGTTGATTGATGGGCAAAGAAGTCCCTGCAGCAGAAAGTTTCGCTGCATGGGACAATAGTATTCCCTTGGTTTCTTGTAAGTATGCTACATAATGAACCCCAAAGGCCTATTCTAATTATTAAGGCCCCCTATATTAGCCCTTGTTTCCCAAGGAGCTCAAACAAAAGGATGCGTAGATTCTGTTTTCTGAAACTTGGGGTAACCCTTCTGTGCTACCCCCGCCCCTCCCCAAATAGTTTTATCCTAATCATACACATAGGTACCCGAAATTCGGCAACACATTCTAGGCCCCCTTGGCTTGCTTCGCAAGGTTGAAGGACAGGATGCCTGGACTAGGGTTTAGGGTTTAGGGTTTAGGGTTTAGGGTTTAGGGTTTAGGTTTTAGGGTTTAGGGTTTAGGGTTAGGGTCTTGAATTGCATGAAAATAGGCTTCACATATTAAATGGGGAGGGGACCCTTAACATGGACCCCCAAATAGTGGGATCCCCTTCTAAGCAGGACCCTAAGAAGGTGCCCCTACTGTCGTAAATCCTAAACCCTAAACCCTAAACCCTAAACCCTAAACCCTAAACCCTAAATCCCCATTGATCAACGACAGCCGAACCCGAAAGCGGATATTCCTCATTGAGCGCTGGGTATGGAGTCTTATTTCAAGGGTCTGGAAGCCCAAGGGACCATTCCACGACCCTAAACCCTATAAACCCTATAAACCCTATAAACCCTGTAAACCCTAAGCCCTCGGGCGATGGTGAGCTTCTTAAGGCCTTAGGGCGCGTAGACCCTCGAAAGCTAGGTCCCTAAACCCTAAACCCTAGGTCCTTCTTGATCCACTACGTCGGTTACCGGCTGGCGCTACACCAGATCCCCTCGCCCCTCACCGGGGCGCCTCGGTGATAGAAGGATCTTCGGGGGTTTTGTTTTCAAATGCGGCATCCCCGGCTTCGTCCAGAAACGCCTCACTTTCGGGTTTGGGGTTTAGGGTTTAGGGTTTAGGGTTTAGGGTTTAGGGTTTAGGGTAAGTTCAATCATCCGTATGGCAGCGCAGTGGCGTTGACTGGCTGTCCAATGGCATGTTGAATCCTGCTCAATGGACCCTGTAGATCCTCTAAATCCTTGAAACCCTAAACCCTTTAAACCCTAACCCCTGAACCCTAAGCCCTAAGCCCTAAGCCCTAAGCCCTAAGCCCTAAACCCAAGCGGGTTGCCTGTCAGGCACCCATCTTCCAACCGGCTCGCCTTCAGCTCAGCATTTGCGGTAGGACTCGGGCGGCAAGCACCAAACCCAAAGAAGCCCCAAGGCGTCAAGGTGGGGCTTAGGATTTCGGGTTTAGGGTTTAGGGTTTAGGGCATAGGGTTTAAAGGGTGGTACCCTGGTTTGCCCCAATTTGCAGTGTTTCTCGGGCTCCCGAAGCCCCTGAACCCTGACCCTATACCCTCGCTTTAAAGCCTAAAGCCCGAAACATTTGGATTCAAGACTGCAGGGGAATGTTGAGCCGTCGGCTGGCTTCTCAAGCCCGAAGCGTATGCACAAAACACTCCCACACCGAACCCTGGAGCCCAAACTCCATGAATCCTAGGTAGGAAAGGGGGGGACCCTTAAAAGGGAACCCTTCTGAACCCTCTTCTGGCTCTCGTAAACAGGGACCTTATTCAGAGGGTCAAAATCCGCAAATGGACTCCCTCAACCACCCTTACCCCAAAACCCTAAAGCCCCGAAGCCTTAGACCACACCCTACCCGTTTTGGGGTTTTATACTCCCTTATAAAGTTAAAGTAACCAACCCCAAAAAAGGGTGCCCTTAATACTAAGCTTACTAGTTGCAAGGCTACCAAGTTCCCTCGTTTTGGGCATGATGTTCTGGGTGTTAGCTGGAGGATCACTTGGAGTCATCGTCCGGAATCTCGGGCTTTCTTCGGGTTTAGGGTTTAGGGTTTAGGATTCAGGGGTGTAGGGCTTTGTAGAGTTTAAGGTTTATCATGGAGAGATAGGGCGGTCATACGCTTGTGCTCCAGCGGCAACGCTTCAACGCCCCGACCATGTACAGGCAGAAGGTAGCTCAGCTTATGGCCCGCCAAAGTGACAAGTTCTCATCCCACAGAGTTCTGTGATCACACGGTAGCAGCGATGCAGGAACTAACTATCATCGTACAGTAATAAACTGTATAGTGTGGCGAACAGATCGAAAGTACAATGAGTATATATCCATATATATATATATATGATACACAGATCTGTAAACCCTCAACCCTAAGCCCTAAGTCCCGTAGTGACTTCCTTTCAGTTCCTCAACAAGAATCCAGAAGGGTGTAGGGTTTAGGGCTACAGCTTCATACTTTTGGTGTTGCTTCCGCCTCTCATGGCCGATGAAGATGCAGACTTGGCTGCCGCCATTGCGATGTCACTGAATGAGACACCGGAAAGGCAACCTCCAGGCGGCCAGCCATGGACTGCTCATGCTCATGGCCGAAACCCTAAACCCTAAACCCTAAACCCTAAACCCTAAACCCTAAACCCTAAACCCTAAACCCTAAACCCCGCCACCTCCAGGTAGGCTGGTCCGGCACGTCATTGATGCCGACAACTCTTGCCTTTTCAATTCGTTCCTTGGCCGCGATCTTATTCGGGTTTAGGGTTTAGGGTTGAGGGTTTAGGGTTTAGGGTTTAGGGTTTAAAGGTTTAAAGGGTTTAAGGTTTAGGGTTAGGGTTTATTCGCTCAAGCCCGGAGCCTCAACGCCTGAAACCCTGAGCCTTGAAACCCTCAACGCTGAGCCCCACAATCCCCCCGACCCAAAGCCCTACACCCCAAACCCTCCGTCCAGAAGGGCTCGAGGTCTACTTCATGCAAATTGGGTTTTCAGGGTGTCCTGATTTCGCCTTCAACCTCGTATCAGATCCTCGAAGAGTCTGGTTTGTACACACACCCGAAACCTCAAACCCTAAACCCTAAACCCTAAACCCTAAACCCTATAGGGTCTAGGGTTTCATAGACACACCCAGGATCGCCTATGCGCTGGAAGGCGCACCCTTCCTTGTTGCCACTGTTGGAGAAGATCCACGAAGACCCAACAACGACGGCTCAGGGGTAGGGTTTGGGGTTTAGGGTTTAGGGTTTGGGGTTTGGGGTTTGGGGTTTAGGGTTTAGGGTTTAGGGTTTAGGGTTTAGGGTTTAGGGTTGGGTCTCGGGCTGAGCTGAAACTGTTCCTTTGTCTGTGTCCATGAGCGGCTCTAGTATGCATCCAACACCTTCAACCCTAGATGTGAAGGCTGGTGTTGCGTGCAGGGCCTGCACACACAAGCTCCAAACCCTAAACCCTGTTCTTAAACTCTACACCCTATTCCTAAACTCTAAACCCTATTCCTAAACCCCGAAACCCTACAGCTCTTCATTCTTAAGACTGCGGAGAAAACTCTAAGGCCCTATAAGTCTGGAAAGAGAATCCTGATGCACCCTCGTCTGCTTTGGGGAAAGCCTGTGCCCTAAACCCTCAACCCTAAACGCCGAACCCTACAACCCTAAACCCCGAACCCTAAAACCCTAAACCTTGTAGGGTTTTTGGAGGGCTTTGGGCCTGGGGCGATCCCTATCCTTCAGCAACTTGAGATCAGAGGCGGCGCAGCGGACAAGGCGCCAATGCTGCGCGAGACTGTTGCCGCGATCATCCTCTCCTCGCCCGACACGCCCCTCGGCTACCTGCTCAGCTGACTTGACATCCCAGTAGTGCTCTTTACCCCTTTTGTGGAGGGGGTTCTGGGTTCCCTCCATGTAGAGTAACCATCCCAAAGAAGGATGCCCTTAGCATAATGCGGTTCCTGGGCTACCTTAAGACGATTTGGCATGCGTGCATGTCTGTGAATATTTCGCCATGCTGCATGTGGCTAGATTGTAGTAAATGTAGTATGTACGGTATAGTACCGAGTATCGTAGAGGGATTGGATTGGCATGCGGTGTAGACCATGGAGTGGGCTGTCCTAGAAGACAAGGCGCTACGTAGAGGTGGGATGTAGACCGGGTTTAGGGCTTGCCAAAATGGGCTTTTTTTACCCTCTGACCCCTTAAAGCGGCCCTTTGTAGGGTGGATTATGACAAATTCTATGGCCTGATAGGGTTTTTGGAGTTGGTTTTTGGAGTGGGTTTCTGCATCCCCCCCACCCCCCCCCACCCCTCTTGAAGCCATTCGCAAGAGAAGGTGGCCAGAGGTGGTTCTGGGGAAGAGTCCCGAGGACTACGCCGACTGGCAGCCGTGCTGCATGGGAAGAAGGGCCGTGGGCTTAGGGTTTAGGGTTTAGGGTTTAGGGTTTAGGGTTTAGGGTTTAGGGTTTAGGGTTTAGGGTTTAGGGTTTAGGGTTTAGTTTCGGTTTACGGTTTGGGGTTTAGGGGTCTCAAGGACCCCAAAGCTACCTTGTGGATGACATGAACCCCTTGAATAGGATTTTACACCCTTAGCATGCTCCCTATTTTGTGGACCATAAGCCCTTTTAGGGCTGATGTAGTCCCCAAAATATGTAGTTGAGGGGCGCAGGAAGGGTTCGGGCGGGCAGGGGGGGGGGGGGGGGGGGGGGGGTTTCGTGCTCAAGTTCCTGACGCTACGCACTTCGGCCATTTGGGATTTTTAGGGTTTAGGGTTTAGGGCTTAGGGTTTAGGGGTTTGGGATTCCATATCAACCCTGACCCGGAGCCCAGAAGCTCAGTCCCTATTGCTGTGCGGTCATGTGAAACAGCACAAAGCCATTTGAGAATCTTGAACTACATGCTCGCAGCATACTTTAGTATCCCTACGTCGCAAACCCGGAAGCCTGTAAACCTGAAGCTCTGAATCCTCGAAGCCCCAACGCTGACCGGTTGAATCCTAAAGCCCTCGCGTCCCGAACTGCAAGGAGCCCTAGAAACAGGCTTGGCGTGTGTTTGCGGGTTGTTTTAGGGTTTAGGGTTTAGGTTCTAGGGTTTAGGGTTTAGGGTTTAGGGTTTAGGGTTTAGGGTTGCGGTGCCTGGCCGTATCAGGCCCGATTCTCAAGTTTTCGGGCTTGGCCTTTTTTTTGGGCCAAACTGCATTTGACGACGGCCGCGCTTCTTGCAAGCAAGCCCCCACGTACTAAACCCTAAACCCTAAACCCTAAACCCTAAACCCTAAGCCCATAGCTCCTCATGTACTGAGGATCCAAGACCCCCAGCATTGGGGTGGCGGCATTGAGCTGGCCATCCTAGCGGACCATTATGCTGCTTGGAGTTTTTATGGGGAATAAGGCGTTGGGTCCCTAAACCCTAAACCCTAAGCCCTAAACCTTAAACCCTAAACCCTAAACCCTAAACCCTAAACCCTAAACCCTAAACCCTAAACCCTAAACCGCAGCTCTAGCTTAGTTACTAGCTACTAGCCCTTAGTAGACAATCTAAATCTGGGAATCAGGCATGAACGCCTGAGAAACCCCTGAAGTCTGAAGGGACGATAGCTACAAAGCAGGAGGTGCCAACTAAGAATCTAAGAGTAGTTTCATGGTCCCTTCATGTGGTCCCTTGACCTTTCTAGAGGGTTCTGATGTGTGGGCCCTGCTTTTTGTATAGGGTATGTAAGGGGTACCCTTTTAAGGGCCCATACTTAGGGACCATGCAACTATTCCAAGAAAGGACCGGTAACTCAAAGCGTACATGAAGACGGCCAGAGCTCTGTCGCACGGCGATTTCGGGTTTAGGGTTTAGTAGCTAGGACCCATAGAGGGGCCCCATTCCCCTTCTTATTAGGATTTAGGTTCCCTTCTAAGCCTCTTTAAACAAACCAAGTGCACCCCGTTTATTCCTAGGTTTCTCTTGCGTCTGGGTAGGGTTTGGCTTAGAGATGAGGACCGGGAGGGTTTCGAGTTTATGCTTCGGGCCACCCCCACACGCTTCTTGCACCCGGCGACCGAGGAAACGGAGATTGCTGCCTTTGACTGCCAAACCCTGCGGGTTGACATGTTCGGCGAACATAAGAGCATCTCGACAGGCAAGGTGCCCTAAACCCTAAACCCTAAACCCTAAACCCTAAACCCTAAACCCTAAACCCTAAACCCTATAAAAGCCCGAAAACAGCCACCTGTAGCCTCAAGTCCTCATGCCTCAGAGACCTGCGATCGCAGAGGCGTGAGCCCTGGCCTTTAATTACATGCGGTCTAAGGGGTGGGTTTAGGGTTTAGGGTTTAGGGTTTAGGGTTTAGGGTTTAGGGTTTAGGGTTTAGGGTTTAGGGTTTAGGGTTTAGGGTTTAGGGTTTAGGGTTTAGGGTTTAGGATATAGGGTTTAGGATTTAGGGTTGTCAGGCTTTACGGCTTAGGAGTTGTTACGGTCTAGGGTTCAGGGGATCCCTAAACCCAACACCGGTAGCTGAGACAAGGAAGCCGCACCGCCTAACTCACTAACCCTCAAGAAGCCCCAAATCACTGTGATCCCTACAAGCCCTTAGATCCCTATTCTATAAACCGCAGAGACCCCATGCCCCCCGCAAACCCTGCAAACCCTATAAGCCCTAGAAATCCCAAATCCTACGCGCCAAGAGTCCCTATCAACCAACCACGCAGCCTGGCCCCCATCAGTTGTGTGCCTCGATGGGGGTTTCGGGATTTTTGTGACGAGCGAGGTCACCCAGCCAGCCGGGTTCCGGGTTCCGGGTTTCGGGTTCCTAGGCTTAGGCTTTAGGGTTTAGGCTTTCGGGTTTAGGGTTTAGGGTTTAGGGTTTAGGATGAAGCCTCCCAAACTACTCTGAAAGCTCGTTTCAGGTTACAAACAGCGGGCCCTCCTCATCTATGACGGCATTCACTACGACGTCTTGGTCCGTGAGGCAACCCCAGGACCACCTTGGCTTGCGAAATGTTAGCTATCTCCCCCTTGGGAGGTTTTTTTTATTATTCAAATTTTTGTTTATATAAAACCCAAGAGGATATTTAGAATAGATATTATTTTTGATCAGTTTCTAAGGGAGGATAGTTAGTTTGAGAAATGCTGAAGGTTACAGGCCCCAGGCTTCTCAGGAGCTTCTGTCGGAGGTCGTCTTTCAGGATAGTCAAAGGATGCAGCAAGGGAAGGTGTTGTTTGCTGTCCAAAACCCTAAACTTTCATCCCTGAAGAGCACCTCAAACAACCCTAAACCCTAAACCCTAAACTCTTAAGTAAGGAAATTATTCACCAATATTCCCGCTGAAGGCCAAGTCTTGGAAGGGTCCGATGGACTGAAAACAGATGTGCGCTCTGAGCAATAAATTGGGGGGGGGGGGGGGAATCGGTGTTTAGGGTTTAGGGCTTAGGGTTTAGGGTGTAGGGTTTAGGTTTTAGGGTTTAGGGTTTAGGGTTTAGGGTTTAGCCCCACAAAACTTCGGGGTGTATGGTAGAGGCATGGGCAGGTTTTTTTTGGCTCTAGCTACGCTTCCTGAATCATGGGCTTAGGGTTTAGCATCTAGAGTCCTGACGCTGCATCCGAGAGACTTCTTCTGTTTTTCAAGTTTGTGTTGTTTAGGGTTGAGGGTTTAGAGTTTTGGGTTTAGGGTTTAGGGTAGCAATCGCTGGCCTCCATGTAACCTCCCTTCTTTCTCCCCGGTGTCAATTTAGCTGCCTCCATGTCCAGCCACCATTCCATGGTTGTTCTCCACTTCCTTCACAGAAAAAAATCACTGGCACCAGGACAGGGAGGAAGTGGAATGGGTGCTTTTTTTTCGGGTCTTTTTTTGGTCTTTTTTTGTCGACTTTCTTGCTGTTCCCTAGAGCCCTACTTTCGTTACATTTTGGACGAATTTCATGTCATTTCCCTTATGTTTTCGTTGTTTCTTCCTAGGAAAACAACCTATTTTCCTACTTTTTGGACGGATTTCCTGTCATTTCTCCCAGGTTTTCGTTGGTTTTTTCTTAGGGACAACCCTATTTTCCTTACATTTTGGACGGATTTCATGTCATTTCCCTTAGGTTTTCGTTGTTTTCTTCCAAAGGAAAACCCTATTTTCCTTACATTTTGGACGGACTTCCTGTAATTTCCCTTAGGTTTTGGTTGGTTTTTCCTAGGGAAAACCTATTCTGCTTACATTGTACATGTTATACGTATTTCGTGTTTTTGTTAGGGAAATGCAAAAAAAGCGCCTTGCTTTTTAAGAAAAACGTACGTTTCCTTGGCTCAGGGTTTCGGATTATTTTTACCGTTCTGGGGTTTGGGGCTTAGAGTCCTGAGGATTATTGCCTTTTTTCAGGTTTAGGGCATTCTGTTCGGGGTGGGGCTCTACAGATTCCCTTCCAAGTCCCATTGAGCAAAGATGTAAGCCCATTTTTTTTCGAGATGTAACCCTAAACCCTAAGTTTCTTTCCTTGGCGTTTCCTAGGGAAAACCCTATTTTCGTTACATTTTGGACGGATTTCCTGTCATTTCCCTTAGGTTTTAGTTGGTTTTTCCTAGAGCAAAAACTATTATGCTTACATGTTGGACGGATTTCGTGCCTTTTTCCCTTAGGTTTTCGTCAGGCATGCATATGCCTTGAAGCAAGGTTCAAAAAAAGCGGGGGGGGGGGGGGGGGGGTTGGGCCGCCCATTTGCAACCACAATGCTCACATGATGGGTTTCAACAAGATTCTCAGGCTTTGAAGCACGCTTTGCACGGCTTAGCAGAAGCGGGGGGGGGGGGGGGGGGGGGGGGGGGGGGGGCGCAGCCAGCCCCCCCCCTCCCCCATTTGCAACTACAATGCTCACACGATGGATTTGAACAACATTCATATGCTTTGAAGCACACTTTGCACGATTTAAACAAATCGGGTGAGTTGGGGGGGGCGCAGCCCCCCAAATTTGCAAACACATGCTCACAGTGTGAGTTTCAAATAGATTCATAGGCTTTGAAGCACGCTTTGCACAGCTTAAAAGAAGCGGGGGGGGGGGGGCGGGGGGGGGGGGGGGGGGGCGGGGGGGGGGGCTGGGGGGGGGGTGCGCAGCCCCCCCCCCCCCCTTATTTGCAACCACACGGTGTCAACAACATTCATAAGAATTGAAGCAAGCTTTGCACGGGGGCGCAGCCACCCCCCCCCATGTGCAAACACAATGTTCACATGATGGGTTGGGCAAAGCGCTCGCATGATGGGTTTCCAACTCATCAGAAGCCTTCCACTATTCGAACCGCAGACTCCTGTCGCTGACTGGCTCTCCTTCCTTCTTACCTTATTTTTCCTTCTTTCTTTTTTCCTGCCTTCCCTTGCTTCCTTCCTTCCTTCCTTGCTTCCTTCCTTTCTTCCTTCCTTCCTTCCTTGCTTCCTTCCTTTCTTCCTTCCTTGCTTCCTTTCTTCCTTCCTTCCTTGTTTTCTTCCTTCCTTCCTTCCCTCCTTCCTTCATTCATTCCTTTTTCCTAGCCAAAACGTGTTTAGGGTTTATAGGGCTTTAGGTATTGTAGGGTCTATCTTGGTACCTCCTATCACACGGGTCCTTAGATTTCGGGCCAAGTTACCGCCAACTGTTGCAAAATCAATGTCGGATGGAGACACTCTAAACCCCAAACCCCAAACGCCTAACCCTAAACCGTGAACCCCCACTCCCCCGAACCAAGCCCCCATTTCCTAGTTTGATTCCACATGGAGGGTATATTTGTTTGGGTCTTGTTCTTTCCTTTGTGTGTTTTTTTGGGTTCGATTTCCTTGGTTTTTCCTAGGAAAACCACCATTACCTGTATATGTTCACAGGATTTGGTTCATTTTCTTGTTTTTTCGTATGACTTAAAATGCCTAAGAGCCCTCAACACCCTAAAGACCCCCAAAGCCCGAAAAACCCGAGAAAAGCGAGACAAAGCACCTAAAAGCCCGAAGAGCCCCAAAAACCCTCAAATAAAACCCAAACCCTGAGACTCTATACCCATGTGCACGAGGATCCGCAGCGGAGGTGACACTGTTCAGTGTTGAGGATGTTGGAGCCCTAGAGGAGGCCCGGGACATCGCCAAGGCACCGAGTAGGATTGAGGAGTTAGGGTTTTGGGGTTTGGGGGGTTTAGGGTTGAGGGTTTAGGGTTTAGGGTTTTCGCGGCACGGCCATTCGCCCCCAACAAGCCCTGAAGAGCTGGACCCACAAGTACAACCCAACTGATTCCCCAAACTCTACACAAGGGGGGTATCGGATGAGTTCGACGCGATACATTTCCATGGCCCGGCTGGGGTTATCTCGTTTTTCTTGGCTTCAAACCGCTGTCTGGAGTAGGTCCATTAGATAAAACGGTCCGGGCCGGCTGTATTTTTCAGAAAGGGCGCAGTCCCGTGTCTATTGGGCTGCGCTCGCTGTCGGCTTGCTAGGGGACCGGATCTCTGTCAGAGACAGTGTGTAGCCAGCCATGGAATCCGAGGGCAGCAACGAGAAACTGTGTGCAGCAGAGCAGACACTGCAGCACATGGAGTACGTTGGTATGACACTCGTGCAGATCAGCTCGCAGATGTCAGAGTTTCGGGGATTCAAGGCGTCCTTGACGAGGATCGAGAAGGCACTCAAGATCATGCAGTCGGAGTCGTTATCCGATGCCTGCCAGGGAAGTTGCAGGTGGGGAGTCATCTGAACATCAAGGGGTTCAATTTGCTCGTCTGCCCATCCAGAGGAGAGTCAAGGTAGCGAGCGACGCTCGTGGTTTTCGACCAAGTGTTCTGGCCCTAAACCCTAAACCCTAAACCCTAAACCCTAAACCCTAACCCCTAAACCCTAAACCCTAAACCCTAAACCCTAAACCCGGGGGGGGGGGGGGGGGGGGGGGGGGGAGGGGAGTTGGGAATATGCGCAGGTCACACGATGTCATGCGGAAGCAGCCTTCGAACAGCAGCTCTGGGTTGGTGTCAGCAAAGCTGGAGAGGGACATGAGTGGCTAGGACCCAGAGTGGAGGGCTTAGGGTTTAGGGTTTAGGGTTTAGGGTTTAGGGTTTAGGGTTTAGGGTTTAGGGTTTAGGGTTTAGGGTTTAGGGTTTAGGGTTTAGGGTTTAGGGTTTAGGGTTTAGGGTTTAGGGTTTAGGGTTTAGGGCCCTTGAAAAACCAGGAAGGGCCACCCCCTTTTTGATTCCTAGCTTCCTCTTGGGTCTAGGTGGACACCGGGATGTGCCATCCCCTTCGGCTGGCGCTTTGTATGGGATGCTGACCCAACTCGAAGAGGCCAGAGCACAGGAGTTGTGTGGACGGGGCAAACGAAGGCGGAAGAGGTCAGTAAGCCTCTTGGTAGCGCCCTTGGGATATTTTTATATTTTCCCTCATTGGGTGTAGAAGAGGATCATTTTTTGGGAGTATTTGTCAGAGGGTTTTAGTGACCATCCTAGGCTTTGTGGAGCCAGAGGAGGGACCGAGTCCGTGTCCGAGCGTTCCGAGCGTGGGCAGCCGGAGGTCTCGCCCGGACATGCCCGGCCTCCACCAGCCAAGTTCCCACGAGTCTGCGAGTGCTCCCGTGGACTCACCCAAGAAGCTGCAGCTAACTGCCGACTTCTCAGCCGTCTCCGTGGACGAGCCAGCGCAGCCTTCCAGACCTTCAGCCACGCCTACGCCAAGCGTTCCCAGCTCCCGGCCCATTCTGGGCCGGAGGAGGTCTCTCGACAACCTCCGCGCAGACCACGATGCGATCATTGCCGCACCCTCGCTGGCATCCCCGTGCTCAAAACGAATTTCGGCCGGCATGCCAGCAGCCTTGCCTTCGACGGGATGGTTCCTCCTATCATTGGTTGGTATCCTCGAGCCTTGGCAGAATCCAAGAGAGGCAATGCCTAGGGAGTCAGAAGGATGCGTCATGTCTTCGTGTATCACAGTCTCCGAGTGCCAAGAAACGAGCCTGTGCCACTACGGTTGCTCCTTGCAATATCTGTTCCGCACTCAAGCCGCAGGTGAAGGCCCCACACTTGCAAGGGTTCACTCGCAGCAGTGTTCTGTTCCTAGCCCTATAGTGTTCCGGTTCCTGGTCTGTGATTGCCGAAGGGTCATGTATAGATTCTGTAGAGATAAGATATTGAGAGCTTTCAAGGATACCCTCCACCAAATACAGCAGCTTAGGGACAGACAGGGCGCTCTGCTACAGCCCGCAAGCTCTTTCTGGGGCTGTTCAGCTACAGCATTCAATCGACACTCACAATCCCCAAGTACATCTGAGGATTTCCGGTGCGGCAGGAAATGGCGCTACCTTTCCAGGGCCAGCCTTGGAATGCAGATGCTGGGCATGTGCGCATTGCTGGCCATGATCGGCACTTGGCATGAGACTCTCGGACGCTCCGAGCACGAATGTCGTGGATTGTAGCCCCAAACTCCCCAAACCCTCGCTTATCAGAGCAGTATCAGAGCAGTAAAGGCACACAGCCGAGCAGTCAGAGCCCCTCGTCACGTCGGTCCTGTACTTCATAGGCGCAGGGAAAATCCGATTCTTCATCCCCTGACACACTTCACCACAAAAAAACCCTAAACCCTAAACCCTTAACCCTAGACCCCTGGACCTTGTAGAAGCCTTGCAACACGCAAAAACTCCCCTCAGGTGCCCTGGTCGGAATCATGAGCCTCAGGAGGAACAAGATTACTTCGCTGCTGGGCCCTGCCGAGTACCTGCTGGAAGACTACGCCGCAGGGCGGCAGGAAGCCCCCCAAAGCTCCTCGAGCGGGGCTTCGGTTCTAGGGGTTTAGCAAGGGACGAGGGGTTAGTTAAGTCCTAAACCCTAAACCCTAAACCCGCCAAATGCTGGATCATGGTCTCTGAAATGATCGAAACCTTCCATTGCCAGGGTTTGCGTTGGGGGGATGTGCCCCCAAAACCTGCTCCGCCTGGAGACCGGTTCGCTGACGCAGAACCCTATACCCCTATAAGTTGTATAAACCCCAAAACCTAAACCCTGAACCCTAAACCCTAAACCCTGAACCCGAAACCCTAAACCCTAAACCCTAAACCCTGAACCCTATACAGTTGGAGCGCAGGCAGATGAATGCGACTTTTTGGAGGACTGGCGGAAGCTGTCCTCCGTGAGCTGCCTGCAAGTTTAGGGTTTAGGGTTTAGGGTTTAGGGTTTAGGGTTTAGGGTTTAGGGAAGATGCCTGGGTTTATAGTACCATATGGGTGTTTCCGAAACTAGGGGTACCTTATTGGGGGCCTTATTATTACTATAAGGGGATCACACTATTTGGGGTCTACATTGGGGGGTCCCCTATTTTCGTAAACTCCCATGAGGTAGGGTCTTTGCGATTGTTTGTATGTTGGGTTCGTTTCTTGGTGAGTGTACATCCTGTGTGTCCTTTGGGGATACCGAAAACACAGATCCAGCCTCACGCGGCTCTTGTGATGTGCTCCCTGCACCAGACGATGTGGCCCCCTAGCACAAGGCCCCTAAACCCTAAACCCTAAACCCTAAACCCTAAACCCTAAACCCTAAACCCTAAACCCTAAACCCTAAAGGTTCAGGATTTAGGGCTCCGAGGCCTGGCCGCTTCAGATAGACTTCGGTAGAACAAGCCCGAAGACCCGAAAGTCACGCCCAAAGAGAGCTTCAGAATCCTCATGGGATCCCCTACTACCCGCTATACTACCCCTCCCACCGACAACCCCTCTAGGTTCCCCCAAGAATAAAGGCTATGTAGGGGTACTGCCAGGGAGGTCGCCAACCTGGGAGCTCCTGAAGTTACCCAAAACCCCAAAACCCTATCTCTAAACCCTAAACCCTAGACCTCTTTGAAGGTGCGCTTGCTTCAGATCGCCGGTTTCTTCGCTTTCATGCTTGGCTGCCGCCTCGGGGCGATGCATCTCGGCACGGGGGGATTCAAGGGCGTTTCTCCAGAATCATCCCTTCTTGGTAGGCTTAGTTGTAGATTTGTAGGTTCTCTGAACCCTAAACCCTAAACCCTAAACCCTAAACCTTAAACCCTAAACCCTAAACCCTAAACCGACCCAGCTATGGCGCAGACAAGAGAAAGCTTGCAGGGTCAAGGCATTGAACCCCCAAAAGCCCAGAAGCGTTGGGATGTTCCCCTTATATTGACAGTCCTTCATCGGGATTATAGTCGGGGGGGGGGGGGGGGGGGGCGTACTATAATCCCTATTAAGGACTGTTATCCGGAATTCGAGTAAGGGGAGGGGGGGGGGGGGACTATAATGCGAACATCCCAAGTTTTGGGGATTTGATGATAGGGGAGGTACTATAATCCCTAGTAAGGACTGTTAGTATAAGGGGAAACATCCCAACAGATCCGTGACACATGTCCGCCGTTCTGTTCAGACGCATGTTGCGTTTGGCAGCTCCCTTTGCCTTGTTGGCTGGAAAGGAAGGTTTTGGGCTTAGGGCTTAGGGAAGTTTAGGGTTAGGGCTTAGGGGAGCCTTTTTTTCAGATCGACTCTCCGGGTTCAGGGTTTAGGGTTTAGGGTTTAGGGATTCATGTGCACCCTTCATGAGCCCCCCGCCGAGGTACCATTGCTGGGGACGGCTAAACTTGGAAGCCTCAAAGTGGAGAAACCCAAGTCCTCAGCTCCCAGAACCTCAAACTCTAGCCTAAACCCTAAACCCTGAACCAAAAACCCCAAACCCTAAACCCTCAACCCTCAACCCTAAAACCCTAAACCCTAAACCCTAAACCTTGTCTAAACTCCAACGACAGCCAGGTTCCTGACTCCGAAGGCAGTGTATGGGAAGCTGGCTGAGGCTTCTGGGTACAAACCACGGCGTCGTACTTTCGACTTTCCAAGTCTTGCGGTTTAGGGTTCCTGGGGTTTAGGGTTTAGGGTTTAGGGTTAGGGCTTAGCCTTACAAACTTACAAGGCCGTAGGCTTGCAGGAGACGACAGCACTTGACGCCTGAACGCCCTGCAGGTGGTGTGTGAGTTTGAAGTCGCGAAGCTGGTTGCCTTCACCGGCATGGCTTTGTGCTACTGCACAGCTTGCTACTGCGTGTTCCACATAACTGCAGGGTTGGAGCTAGCAGTGGACAGCTTTGCCGTGCGCTGTTTCAGCACAGGTGCTTGGCTCAATGGCAGATGTTCTCAGGTCCTAAGTATCTCCCGCACGAGAAGCCCCGCAGTTCGATAGTCCTGAGGTGACATGGAGGCAGCGGTGATGAGCTGGAATGTTGTCCAAGCCACTCTTCGACAAGTCTCCTGCAAACTCAGTGACTTTTTGATGCTGTTGGCGTCCTCCTGCATGGCTGCCGTGATCACGTTTGCGTACCAGGTCGTCTCGCTGACTCTGTCTGAGGAGAGAGAGTCTATGCTGGATGTCCTGATGTGGATGGGGTGGGTGTACTCTCCTGTACTCCTCTTCCTCTACGTCCTGTCGAGCGCCGCGGCAGTCACTGAAAAGGTCGATCGACCGGTGCCCTTAGTGAATTCCTGGTCGTTTGATGACTGCGCAGTTCTCGATGAATCGCGACAATATGTGGTCCAGTACCTTTGTCATAGTGGGGTAACATTTTTACATTGCTAAGGGTACTTAAACTCAATAAGGAATAGAAGTTTCAATTTTCAAATTCCATCCGAACCATGGTTGAGGTACATCCTGCACAGCCGCGCAGGGTTCTACCTTCGGGGGATTCGCATCTTGGAGAGCAACCCTGGAGCCCCCCAAGCCACATAAAGGCAGAAGCCCTCGAATCTACAAGGACCTCTTTTTGAGCGCAAGAGGACCGAAAAAAACCTAAACCCTAGGAAGCCCTGTAGGCCCGAAACCGGAAGAAAAGCAGCCAGATTTTTGTTGAGGCGTCACGGCCTCAAATGTGCAGAAGCTCAGCTACTACTTTGCGGCGGGTACCTTCGGCTTCCTTGCCAAACTTTGGAACCTAGGATGCCCAGTAGAGCCCTTATTCCCTTTTTGGGGGCTCTAGGTTCCCCTATAACCCCCTTTAAACACCCTAAACCCCAAACCCTAAACCCTAAACCCTAAACCCTAAACCCTAAACCCTAAACCGTGGTTACTGGGCAACCTAGGAACTGATTCCGACTTCGCAGGCCACGGAGGCCCAGTGGCCTGATGGACCTAACTGTGCTTGGGATTTTAAACGTGCGCCTTTTGCACCACAGTATGTTGGGGGTTTTAGGGTTTAGGGTTTAGGGCTTAGGGTTTAGGGTGAAGGGTTTAGGAGATTCTTGCACCACCCTCTGAAGTAGGAGTGGAAGCGAGTGATTTCTGTGAAGGGCTGGGGCAGAGCCCGCCTGCTCTTCCGAATCTTCCCATTGTTCGCCAGATTTTTAACCATTTGGGACGACATGAGCCCTGGAATCGGGATGATATATCCTAGGCTACTACTGCGCCTGCGTAGACCCCACGCAACAGCCTTGCCCACGCCTAGGCGAGAGCGCGATGTGCGTCCAAAAACGCTAAACCCTAAACCCTAAACCCTAAACCCTAAACCCTATACCCTATGCAGGCCTCGAGAAAAACCCACGGTCCGCGTTCACGCCATGCGGCTGCACCGACCTTTCCCTTCTTAAGATTAAGCTCAGAACCCCTTAGGGTTAACCCAGTGTTACAAGGGTTTTTTTTATATCTGGTAATCATGACAGATAATAATGATCATAACCATAATCATATTAATATTAATATTATTCATAACCATAATCACAATAATAATCATAATCATAATCATAGTAATATTAACAGCAATAAAATTTATTATTAGTATAGTTATAATTATATTTATACTTATAATTATGTTTATTATTACTATTCTTGTTTTTATTATTGTGATTATTGTTATCCTTCTTCTTCTTCTTATTATTATTATTTATATATATATATTACTTATCTTTGTACATGGGCCATAAACTGTTGGGGTTCATGTAGTCCCTTGTGAAGTACCCATTTTTGAACTACCGGAATTGCGTAGTCCCACCTGAAACTTCCATCTTCCTCCGAGAAGAGTTGCAAGAAGCTGCGTAACAAGCCTGAATAAACCTAAACCCGACCTTTAGACTGCATAACGTGCTTATAAGCAGTTATAACCGCAGCTTCATGCAGTTGGAGTGTTTCACTTGATGGAGGCGGTCGCTGCGGGATGATGGTTGAAGGCTTCATGTGTGTTGTGTTTAAGATTGGGAGTTCTTAGGGCAGAGCAGATCAGCTTTGAGGCTGATTCAGCTGAGCTCATAGGCCTGTTTGGGCTTACGGGGCTTAGGACCTTCGGGGCGTATGGGGGGTCATAAGGTTTGAGGTGGGGCTTAAGTCTCTCTGCTTGCAGTTGCGAACCAAGTGGAATTGACATCGTCGACCCGTGCGTTGCTGCTAGAATTGTTATTCCTCTGGTGGCACAGGCTCCGCTGATTTGCGGACGTCGAACCACAACAGGCCTGCTTCACGAGTGCAAAGCACTTCGTGGCGGTGACGCCGCTTTGGCCGACAAATCCTTCAGGGCGGACCTGTGGACCTCCAGGAATGAGCTATAACACAATTTAGGAAGCTTAGCGCTTAGACGTGCTATGGGTTTATTCCAACCTGACAAAAGAGGTTCAACATCTGCCAGTAGGCAATATATCTCCATGGTGAAACGACCTCAGTTCGCCATTGCTGACAGCAAACTGCTGACATGAAAGGGGATCGAGGGAACCCAAAAGAAACACCCTTGGTCACCCATAGTCATTTTGCGGGCTGCCCGAAGCCGTGCAGCTCGGGGAGCCATGTTCATTTATAGTTGAAGCTAGGCATCAGGACGTGCCGCAAAACTGAAGCATGCTGATAGTGCAGCGTGCATGCCGAGGCACGGTGTGAGTGTTGGCTAGATGCGCATGGCGTCACATACCAGGTCGACATGTGGAGCATGTAGAAGTTTACCATCAGCGGCTGCTTCTCCTGTGTGAGGTGGCGAACAACAGCCGCCACCTGATCTGAGATTGGTGAATGGGGCTTGGGGCGGTTGAAGATTTTCGTAATCAGGATCTCCTAAACCCTAAACCCTGTAGATGAGAGGCTTACGGGCGTTCCGCACCCAGTTGCCTTCCTCGCCATGCACCTGTGACATGTTCTCCGGATTGAAACATGTGCCTGGAATGCACGGCACAGAAGTGAGCATGTTTAGTGGTGCACCCCTTAAGATTCAAAACGGCCCGGCGTGCCACATGTTATGGCCATCCCGACTTCACAATGGACCTCGTGCCACCGCTGTCCGCAGAGTGGTCGATTAAACCCTAAACCCAGGTAACTTCACCGACACTGCCCACTTCACCTTGCGCTGTCTGGTCTGCCAGAAAGGCTTGGTCGGGCAGGCAGATGCCGTGGAGCACGCGAAGGCCGAAGCCATTTGTGCCTTCTTGGTTTAGAGTTCCTTTCCTGGGGCTTTGGGGATTCCGAGGAAGTTGTAGGCTGGACTAGACAGCAGCTTTGGACGATGTCGGACGCACGGGGCTGGGCCACTAGGGATAGGCAGAGGTAAGATGGTGTTCAGGGACTGGGCGAGAAATGGCAACCCTGAACCTTAAACCCTAAACCCTAAACCCTAAACCCTAATTCCAGTGAGTGTAGCATGCAGGATCCACGGCCTGGTAGAGTCCACGCCCCATCCCGACAGGCCAGTGGGCACACAAATTTTGCCGAGTACTAGCGCCTGCACCGGGAGAGCCACTGTTGGATGGGCAAAATGGTAAGCTGAGCCGAGCCCACACGTCGCCCGTGGTTGCGAAGTCGCAGCACTGGAAAAGCAGCTTCCTCAAATGGATCCACTACACTGCTCCTGTTGCCAGTTGGCCTTTCCATCTTGGCATGTACCGTGACGCATGACGTGGACTCTCAAGAGTTACAGTCTTGCAGCGCTCGGCTGCGACAGCAAAAATGGAGTGCACAGCATGTCCTAAAGCCAGAGAGCCAAGCTCTATGTCTGAACCTATAAAGCTCTTAGTGCTCCCCCACTTACAAGCAGCTTCACCATCACGCCATGCCATGTGAATATGATGCCGCAATCCCCAACGTGCTGCCGGTGCGGGCAGTTCGGGCTCGGCCAAGCCAAAGGTCAGTAATGAGCACCATTGTCTGAACGCGGCGGAGTTTTTCCAAGGCGGAGACTAATCCAAATTGCAAAACATATGTGTTTGTGAGATTGTTCGCACGCATCCCCCGACTAACACGTTGAGAGCCAGTCGGTGAAGTTAAAGGGCCTGCAGGGCTTTTCTGTGCGGCTTGATGTCTGCCCCAGATTCGGGTGGTTTGAAGACAGAGATCCCTTAAATGCACCTGGAAATTTCTTGTCAGAGGCTTTCAACGGCGCCTGTCCAGATGTGTGTGTGTGTGTGACCTCGTGTTGGTCGTCGGACGTCGCTGGGACTGGCTGGGACGCGGGGGCAGTCGTCTTGCCAATTGTTTGACATTGTTCGCCTGCTTCCGATATTCATGTTCGAGTAGCACGCACGATGCTTCCGGCAATGTACCTAAACCCTAAACCCTTAACCCTAAACGCATTTGAATATGCAATATACTTATAAAATCACAATGTCTAACCCAGTCTAGCATGTAGTATATGTATATATATACATACATATATATATACATATATACATATATACATATATATGTATATATATTATGTTCTACAATACATCGAGGAGGTAAACGAAATCAAGACTGACACTATGCATGTATGTATATGTATCAATATGTTTATCATTCTAATACTGCTATATCACTATATTGATTTCACTTTACCACTGCAATCATAATCAGAACTGTATTCGTAACGATCGTGATTTTCTGAGAATATAGAAACAACAGCAAATCACCCTCATCAACAACTAGGACCGGGAGTAGGCCATTGTTTTCCTTGTTTTTGGGGTTGGGGGTTCCCTTACAATCCCCTTAAAACCAAAAAGGGTACATTGGTTACTCCCGGGTCTAGACAACAACCCTCCGCACAACAACAGCCCAGAGCCGGCCACAGGGGCTTTTTGCGAGCTCGCACATGCAAATTGCAGGGGCTGTTTGGGGCTTATCGGGTTTAGGGTTCAGGTTTCCAAGTTACGGGCCTTTTTGTGACGCCTGGGTTGTGGGGCATTTTGTTCCCCACCGCACTCGCTCTCGGCCTGGCAGGAAACTTAGAATTTTCGGTTCTCTGTCGAAGCCGCTTCGCCAGCTATGGAAAGTGAGGACGGCACCGAGAACCTGTCGGTGGCAGCGGAAACGCTTCGACACATGGAGTATGTTGTCATGACACTCGAGCACGTGAATGAGCAGATGTCAGAGTTTCGGGGGTTCAAGGCATCCTTGGCGAGGATTGAGAATGCGCTTAAGACTATGCGCTCAGATTCCTACCTGGGAAGTTGCAGGTGGGGTGGGGTGGGTAGGGAGCCCTTCCCCAATGGGGTCTAGGTTGATTACACTCCCTCTAAGAGCCCTAAGCCAAACCCTTGACATACATTCTGCGCAGGTCGCAGGACATCACGCAGGGCAGGTCGCAAGACGTCGCGCGGCATCGGCGACCTTCTGACAGCAGTTCGGGAATACTTCCAGCCATACTTGACCGGGACAACCGCGACATGGGGTTTCAAGCGGTGCAATCTGTTTCTACCGGCGCTTTGCATGGGATGCTGACGACACTGGAACAGGCCAGGGCACAGGAGTTATGCCGTGGGCGAAGGAAGAGGACTTTTGGCACAGAGCCGGAGAAATCGGAGAAATCGCTGAGTCCGTGCCTAAGCGGCGCAGAATCCCCGAGGCCTCGCATAGAAGTGACCGGCCTCCACCAGCCAAGCTCCCACGACTCCCCAGATGTTCCCAAAAACCCGCAGCAATCTTCCGACTTCTCCTGCATCTCCGTGGACCAGCCGCCACGCCTGGAAAAACCACCAGCCCTTGCGCCGAGAGTTCTAACTGTCGGCGACTCCCCGCCCATTCTGGGCCGGAGGAAGTCCCTCGACAACCTCCGCGCGGATTGCGATGCGATGATCGCCGCGCCCACCCAGGCATCCCCCTTCTCAAAGCGCAACTCCACTGGCATGGCAGCCCTTCCCACTATGGGATGGTTCCTCCTATCCCTGGTTGGCATCCTCGAGTCTATGGCAGAATGGTCTGGGAGCCCCCAAAACCCCTGTTCTAATTATTATGGCACCTTTTTTTTGGGTTCCTGTCGGGGTTGTTGTGTCAGGATGGGAATTTGTCTGGAAGATCGGTTCTTGCCGGAAGGTTCAGGCAGAAACAAATTGAGCGCCTCGAAGTCAGTTACGTCAGTAGAGAGACGGAAGGACCAACTGCTCTATAATTCACCACCCCGTTGCATAAGTACATCTTGGGGGGGGGGGGGTTCCGAAATTAGGGGTACCTTATTGGGGTCCTTAAGGGAATGCTACTGTTTGGGGGGGGAGGGGGGTCTATTCTAGGGGTCCCCTATTTTCGGAAACCTCGAATCTGAGGATTTCAGGCAGGGCAGGAAGTGGCGCCGCCTTGCCTGGGCCAGTCTGGGATCCCTGGTAGCCTGCCCTTTTGCCTTTTTTTCGGGTTAAACCCTAAACCCTAAACCCTAAACCAACCCCAAAAAGGGTGCCCTTACTATAAGATGGTTGCTGAGCCAGCTTAGGATCGCAGATGCTGGGCATTGGCGGACTGCTGGCCGTGTTAGGCGCTTGGCCTCTCGGAGCCGAAGAGGAAGTTAATAGGACTCTACATGGGGGTTTAGGGTTTAGGGTTCGGGGGCTTCGGGTTTAGGTTTTAGGGTTTAGGGATTAGACCCCTACTACAGTCCCCCCAATGGCAGTTAGTAGGATTCCCTTATATAATACGGACCCCCATAAAGTACCTAAAGGGTTTGCAAAAATAAGGTTAAGGAAGTGACTTTCTGGCCCACCGATGAGAACGATGTTCTTCGCTTTCCCACCCGAAACCTAAACTCTAAACCCTAAACCCTAAACTATAAACCCTAAACCCTCAGCTGCAAAGGCACGGAACGATCCAGGAGACGGCGCCCTTCGTCACGACGGTCCTGTACTTCCTAGGTGCGGGCTTAGACTGGGCTTGGGAGTACTATACTTTAATCCTTTTTTTGTTCTGGATTCCTATTATATAGGGTTTAGGGTTCAGGGCTTAGGGCTTAGGGTTTAGGTTAAGGGTTTAGGGTTTAGGGTTTAGGGTTTAGGGTTTAGGGTTTGGGGTAGCTACTTATGCCTATCAAGTATACATTCTTTCCAGGGTCTACTCCCAAGTAGGGTAGAGGACTCAACTAAGGGCCAACTCCCATTATGGCGGGCCTAACGTCCCATACACAGCCACCCAAGGCAAAAACAATATACAAAACGCTTAACCCTCCCCATCCCTCCCCTCCCCCGCCCCTCCCCCTCCCCCGCCCCTCCCCCTCCCTCTCCGCCCCCTGGAGAAAACCAAAAAGGGCAAGGCCCCCACTTCCAGGTGCCCTCGTCGGCATGATGAGCCTCAGGAGGAACAAGATTACCTCGCTGCTGGGCCCTGAAGAGTACCTACTGGACGACTACGCCGCAGGGCTGCAACCAGCCTTTGACCCCAAAGCCTAAACCCTTCGAATCCCATAGCGTGTAGGAGCTTCGGCCGGTTCAGGGCTTGGGGTGTTTAGGGTGTAGGAGTGTAGGAGCTCAAGCCGGTTTCAGGGTTCAGGTCGGGTTGCTCTATGTTTTACCGGCAAGAAGTACAGCCGTCCCGGAGCAGACGTGTACACATGTACACACAGCAGACAGGCATAAGCGCGATTGCCGAGTAGCGCTTAGTTTAACCTTGAGCTCTGATTGACCATGTCTCGCGGTATTCGCATGAAAGGGCGTGTTGACAAGCAAGATCCGAGTTTCCCCCTTCGCCTACGTTTCAGGGCCTATGCCTATGAACACCTGCAAACCCTGTAAACCCTAAAAACCCTCTAAACCCATAACCTTTAAAATATGTCATATATCGTTGTGCTCTGTTTGGTTCTATTATCCAGTATTCTTCGAAGTCCGACACTGAAGCTTCCAGCCTAAACTTCCACCTTCACATTCGCGAAGTTTCTGGAATGGGTTTTACATAAATTCCGGTTAAGATTAATCTACGAAACAAGGCCTCCAAAAACTTGTCCAAGGAAGCTGCTCTGCACTTACTTTACGGGTGGTCCGAAATTCTCCAGAGCTTGGGGAGAAATCGTTAAAAGCAGAACATGACCCAAGGTCCAGATACTAAGCCGTGCGCGAGATTGAGATGTGTAATCTCTGGTAGAATCATACGAACCCTAAAGCCTGAGCCCTAAACTCACCTGCAGGCCGCTGAGTGCGATTTCTTGGGGGACTGGTGGAAGTTGTCGTCTGCGCGCTGCCTGCAAGACGCTTTGAGTTTAACGCCCTGCGGCTGTTCGGGTTTAGTCCTTGAGGCGTTGTGGCGAAGTGACATGCGGCCTTTAGCAAGCCCTGTAGACCCCTGCAAAGCCTGAAAGAGTGCTGGGCCAGGGAGGTCTTGATCAGGGTCGTGACTTTTCTTGTTCTTTTTCCTGGGCGTTTCCTTCTTCAGACCCATGAGCCCCGGTGCTTTTCCTCGTAGGTTTCATGGTGCTTAACGTGTTTTGGGGGAAACCCAGAGCCCGGATCCCCGCGAACGAACTTCCCCCCCCCCCGGCCCAAGTTCCCTAAGCCGACTTCCAGGCACGTTTGCTTCAGATCGGCGGCTTCTTCGCACTCATGCTCCTCGGCCCTTGGGGAATACTTGATGGCCTCTCTAACAGTTTAGGGTTTGGGGTTTGGGGTTTAAATCTTAGGGTTTAGGGTATTTCCGAAGGGATGCCCCAAGAAGATTGAGGGTTTCAATGGCCCACTTAGGCTCGGATGCCGCGTGGGGGCGATGCTTCTCAGCTCAGCAGCGAGAGGAAGTTACCCCCAAGGTCTTACGGTGCCGGGGTTGAGGGTTTAGGGTTTAGGGTTTAGGGTTCAGGGTTTAGGGTTTAGGGTTTGTGTTGGGTTTAGGTTTGTAGGGGTCCGTTATAGGGTTAGAGATTCAGTTTTGGGTTTTGGGGTTGGTTTGGGGCCTGTGGCTGAAGTATCAGGGTGGGTGTGTGGTCACGGGTTCCCAGGGCAGTCAGGGGGAGAACTCCGACTCGAATAGCCATTTCTTATCATGTACTATATCTTGGCCAGTGGTACCCTTTACCCCTTTTTTGGTTTATGGGTTCCCCCAACCCAAAAAAGGGTACACAAATCATAATATGGTTACTGGGCTACCAAGATACAGGCGCCTGAGGAATTGGAATAGGGTTTGGGGGGGTGATTGTAGTACAATTATCAAGGGACCATAAGGGAGTACTTTGTAAGACTTCCGACCCCCATATTAGACTTGTAGGTTATCACACAGGCAAGCGGCAAGAGGGCAAAAGCTATCAAGCAAGGCTGTGAATACAACCCCCCTTTGCCCATAGACTGGTAGCTGTTCGGAGCATGTACGCTGCACGTTGCCGAGTCTAGAGACAGCGCACCCATCAACATTGGTGAGTGCCCGTTTGCCTTGTTGTGAACCCTAAACCCCTTCGGGGCCAAACAAGGGAACCTAGCCTTCGCGAACCTGGAGCCTGAGCCTCTCAGGGGTAGGGTTTTACGGGTTTGCGCCCTGAACAGACTTGCTGATCATTACTGTTTAGGGTTTAGGGTTTCTAGGGAATAGCAAGTTTAGAAGCATAGGGAATGAGGGAATGCGGGACCATCCCCTCTTTATGCCCTGTAAAACATTATGCAGGGTACCAAATGCAAAGAAGCGGAGTTCCGAACACGTCAGGTTCTTGACTTCACAGCCAGTTTATGGGAAGATGGAGGAGGCTTGTTTGTTGGAATCCATGGTGCCAGACTCGTGAGGAAGTTGTGTGTAGGCAGAAGCCCTAGTACTGATGAAGTGCACCGCAGGTGAATGCATTCGATGTCACAAAGCTCGTGGTCTTCACGGGCATGTCTCTGTGCTACTGCTCCGCTTGCTACTGCGTGTTCCACATAACTGCAGGGTTGGAGCTGGCAGTGGACAGCTTTGCCGTGAACTGTTTTAGCACAGGTGCCTGGCCTAACTCAGGTCCTAAGTATCTGCTTCCAACATCGGGTGAAGAATAGAGAAGCCCCTCAGCTCGATTGTCGGATAGTCCTGAGGTGACATGGAGGCAGCGGTGATGAGCTGGAATGTGGTCCAAGCCACTCTTCGACAAGTCTCCTGCAAACTCAGTGACTTTCTGATGCTGTTGGCGTCCTCCTGTGTGGCCACCATGATCATGTTTGCGTACCAGGTCGTCTCGCTGACTTTGTCTGAGGAGAGAGAGTCCGTGATGGATGTCCTGATGTGGATGGGGTGGGTGTACTCTCCTGTACTCCTCTTCCTCTACGTCCTGTCGAGCGCCGCGGCAGTCACTGAAAAGGTCGATCGACTGGTGCCCTTAGTCAATTCCTGGTCCTTTGATGACCGCGCAGTTCTCGATGAATCGCGACAATATGTGGTCCAGTACATCCTGCACAGCCGGGCAGGGTTCTACGCGCGGGGGATTCGCATCTTGGAGAGCACCCCCCACGACCCCGCAGGTTGGTTCCCCATATATATATATATATATATATATTACCATATATATATAAATATATATACTCCTAATGTGGCCCTGCTATTGCCTCAAGGGACCCCAAAACCCAAGGGTACAGCCTTAAGGGTCCAAGGTAGCAATCCTAAAGTTGAGGAGGTGGGTTTTTTTGGTTTAGGGTTTGTTTGGTTTTGGGTTTGTTTGGTTTGGGGTTTGTTTGGTTTGGGGTTTGGGTTTTTTTTGGTTTAGGGTTTGTTTGGTTTTGGGTTTGTTTGGTTTGGGGTTTGGGGTTTGTTTGGTTTAGGGTTTGTTTGGTTTTGGGTTTGTTTGGTTTGGGGTTTGGGGTTTGTTTGGTTTAGGGTTTGTTTGGTTTTGGGTTTGTTTGGTTTGGGGTTTGGGGTTTGTTTGGTTTAGGGTTTGTTTGGTTTTGGGTTTGTTTGGTTTGGGGTTTGGGGTTTGTTTGGTTTAGGGTTTGTTTGGTTTTGGGTTTGTTTGGTTTGGGGTTTGGGGTTTGTTTGGTTTAGGGTTTGTTTGGTTTAGGGTTTGTTTGGTTTAGGCCCGGGCTTTGTTTGGTTTAGGGTTTGTTTGGTTTAGGGTTTGTTTGGTTTAGGCCCGGGCTTTGTTTGGTTTAGGGTTTGTTTGGTTTAGGGTTTGTTTGGTTTAGGCCCGGGCTTTGTTTGGTTTAGGGTTTGTTTGGTTTAGGGTTTGTTTGGTTTAGGCCCGGGCTTTGTTTGGTTTAGGGTTTGTTTGGTTTAGGGTTTGCTTGGTTTAGGGTTTGGTTGGTTTAGGGTTTGCTTGGTTTAGGGTTTGTAGGGTTTAGGGTTTGCTTGGTTTAGGGTTTGTTTGGTTTAGGGTTTGTAGGGTTTTGGGTTTTGGGTGTTAGGGTTTAGGGTTTAGGATTTAGGGTTTAGGGGTTCGGGGTAGGGGTTAGGGGTTAGGGGTTAGGGGTTAGGGGTTAGGGGTTAGGGGTTAGGGGTTAGGGGTTAGGGGTTAGGGGTTAGGGTTACGTAGGGTTTAGGGTGGGTTGATTGTAAACACACGTCGACTGCCTTGGCCTTGCTTGACGGGCAAAGTACTCCATTCCCTGACAAGGAGATCAGCCCAGATGTCTCCAAGTACCCCTAAACCCTAAACCCTAAACCCTAAACCCTGGTGAAAACCCTAAGCCCTAAACCCTAAACCCTTGTGAAAACCCTAAGCCCTAAACCCTAAACCCTAAACTACCCTACACCCTAAACCCTACAACTTGCACTTCTTGTTCTGGCGATTCCATGACGATGTGGAGGAAGGCTTCACCCAAGCTTCGACTGCCATGTCTTAGACTTTAGGGTTTAGGTTTTGGGTTTTGGGTTTTGGGTTTTGGGTTCTGGGTTTTGGGTTTTGGGTTTAGGGTCCTTAGCACCCTGTGAACCTCCAGAAAATTCTCAAAGAGGGGTTGCCAGGGACCCCTTAGAAGGGCGAGGGGTGTAGGGCCGCGCCATGTGTCGGGGAGGGTTTATTCCGAAATTCAAGGAGGGCTGGAGGGCTGGGGGTGTTTCTGGGGAGGGGATGAGGGGATTTTTAGGCAAGCGTGGGAAGCAAACTCCTGGACTCTAGACCCTAAACCCCAATGCGTTGATTTGTTCCGTCGGAAGGCATATGAATGCATCGGAAGCCTTACATGACATGTTATGAAAGTGGGGGGGGGGGACTACTATATAAGCCCAAAACCCTGCCAAACCTTTAGGAGCCTACATCCACTCGAGGTATCACAGCTTCAAACGTGCAGAAGCTCAGCTACTACTTTGCAGCGGGGTCCTTCGGCTTCCTTGCCAACTTGTGGACCTGATGAGCCCGAGGCTCCTCGAGACCTGTGCAAGTTGGGCCTTGGGGTTGAGTAGACATGGGTACTTGTACTAGGGTTGAGGGTTTAGGGTTTAGGAGTTTAGGGTTTAGGGGTTTAGGGTTGAGGGTTTAGGGTTTAGGGTTTGACCGTGTTCGAATCACGTGTTTGCATCAGCCTGCTGTTGCTCTGGAGTGGAGGTGGTTCGTAGACCATTTTCGGGCCATGGGCCCAATGCGGAGTAGTCCGGACACTACACTACGAATTGCTTAAGAACCCCCTAAAAGCAAAAACATTCTTCCATATAAGGGTAATATCAGGATTATTGTATTGTTTCATTTTGTCTGTGTGCGTGTGTGTTTTTTTTTGGGAGGGGGGGGGGTTCTAAAGCAAATAGTAGTATACTGTTTAGCTATATCTCCAGCTTCCTTCGGGAAGATTCGCAGGAAGCTGCATGTTAGAGCCCTGAGACCCTGCGCCACCTTTATCTCCTGAGCCCATATATTTAGTATTTGGGGCCTTTAGGGTTTAGGGTTAGGGTTTAGGGTTTAGGGTTTAGGGTTTAGGGTTTAGGGTTTAGGGTTTAGGGTTTAGGGTTTAGGGTTTAGGGTTTAGGGTTTAGGGTTTAGGGTTTAGGTGTTCTCCGCAGCTTCGTTGGAGTGGACTTCAGATCTGAAAGTCCGGAGGCGGCAGTTCCTGGCTTCAATTTCTTGAGTTTCAGATTCTTGCAATCGAAACAATAGCTGGGACCGGGAGTAGGCTTTTTTCCTTGTTTTAGGGGTTGGGGTTCCCTTAGAATCCCCTTCAAGCCATAAAGGGTGCCCTTATTATTCCTAGATTCCTCCCGGGTCTGGATAAGCCACTGGAACTTGAAGACCTCCAGCCGTCTAGGTTGCGTGTCACTGATACTCTGATGTCTGGTGACACGGGCTCCGCTAAACTGCGGATGTCACTGAACTGCCGAATTGACCCCGAGCACATGGCCCTTCGGCTAACGTTCATATAGCCACCGATGGACATACCTAGGGACCGGTATGCTTCAGTGGGGTTCAGGATGCGCTGGCAGTCGTGATATAGGTGTCTTAGGACTTGGAGTAGCCCCCTTATTCCCTTTTTTTAGGGGTTCAGGTTCCCTGAACAGAAAAGGGCACCCTTTCCATTCCCAGGTTGCTCTCGAGTCTAGGTGTTTGTTTCTCTTGCGCCATGGTCTCGGATCTTTTGCGAGGGCGGTTTTCCGAACCTGGTCATCACCAGGTTGCTCCCGCTTTGGCGCTGTCATTTCAAATCCTGAAAGCGGAACTGCGGAACTCCAGGAGATTGCCATAAGGCATATGGCTTACGACTAGGTTCAGAGGTTGTAGGGTTTAGGCTTCAGAGTTCAGGGTAATACCCTTGTCTCGACTGTGTTCTGCATCTTGCCCCAACAGGGCTTCAGTTCTGCTTGAAACAATCGTTCTCGAAGGCGAAGCTGAATCAGCCGAGATCATGTGGTCGGCCTTCTTCCTTGCGCGATACCGGGAGTTCGCGATCTCCATATTCTTCAGTTGCCTCAAGAACCCAAAAACCTACCTTGTTTGTCGGTTCTTATGACATAAGCACTTTTCGGATTCTGGGTGCTCAAGGTGGGACTGAGTGCAGCATGAGCGAAGCATACCAGCAGAAGCCGGCGCAAAAAGTCGAGGCATGTTTTGTGGCATCCCGTACCAGGTACGCATGTAGATTGCGCAGATTCTACCATTGTCTGTGGCTGGTTCGCATTCCCTGTCAGGAGGCGAATGCCAACCGCCTGTTCACGCGGTTTCCAGGTTTATTTTAGCCCTATGAACCCTAAACCCTATTGTCCATATGGTCAGTTCTCTCAACTAGGTTCACTTTTTGGGGTACCCTAAATAAGAGGGGCCGCCATACAATACGGACCCCAAAAGGGACCATATTTTAGAGAAGTGACCATTTAGGGCTAGTGTAAACCCTAAGCCCTAAACCCTGAACCCTAAACCCGAAACCCTAAACCCTCAACCCTAAACCCTAAGCCCTAAGCCCTAAACCCTAAACCCTAAACCCTAAACCCTAAACCCTAAACCCCTAAACCCTAAACCCTAAACCCTAAACCCTAAACCCTAAGCCCTGGTCTGTAGTCCATATTTGTTTAGGGTTTATCGGTTCTGCGCGAACCTTCCATGAATAGCCTTCCTTTCCGTGCACCTGCGATGTGTTCTGTGGAAGGAGGAGGATGCACCTTGCCTAGCCCAGAAGTGGACATGGGGGCAGCGACCTGCCTCTCGGGGGGTTTCGGGTTTAGGGTTTAGGGTTTGGGGTTTTGACCCCCAAATAGTAGGATCCAATAACCTTCCCCCAATTTCGGAAACCCCCACATGTCTCGTGGTGCAGGCCTAGATGAAGGAGAAACCTTCCCACCTTTCATGGTCCAGATTGCTCCCAGCAATGCAGGCAAGTGCATACCCTCAACTCTGAACCTACATCTATTCACGGGCTTTAGGCGGTGTAGCCCTGCCAATTTGCAGCCCAGACCTTCTGCAGCATCTGGCTTCTTTGGGCGTGGGCTTCGGTACAGTCGTGATGGTGCTCTCCAGACAACACAGCAGCAAAGCTTGCACCTGACTAATTACGCGGCAGCAAAGTTGGCACCTGACCCTACATTCTATGCTTCCCAGCAAAAGTCTTCAACCTAAACCCTTCACCGACATCCTCTAGTTGGCACCCGGATCACAACAAACAAAGTGCGGTGCAAAATGGGGGGGGGTCCTAAATTTCCCCTTACCTTATTGGGGGTCCTTCTTGCAAGGGAATCCTACTATTTGGGGCTCGAAATTGGGGGCCCCCTAGAACCCCAAGATGTGGCGCTGGCTGGTGGCTGTCACTGCCCTGGGCCTTCCCGAGGATCCAGGGCGATGCAAAACAGCTTCAATGCACACTGCTACCATGATGATGCGCTTACATGGAACAGGGTTGATATTACAGTTCTTGTTGAGTGTCTATAGGGTTCTTTGTAACTATAATTATATATATATATATACATATATATATATATATATATACATTTTTTGGTGAGCGTACGTGTTGCTTGGAAGGTGCTTATAGTACAAATCTAAGCTGCTTCACCTTCATATGATTCACGACCTCGAGTCCGCAGTACTAGGAATAGAAATCATACCTCACCATCTTACACAGTGTAGGGTTGAGGATATCTGTCGTAGCGTTCATCATGCTGAACTCATTTTGGACTCGCCGTAGTGCCAACTTGCGTTCCTGACCTCGTTGCAGCTCTGCTAGGCTTCAGTGCCCCTAAACCCTCAACCCTAAACCCTAAACCCTGCATGATACAGAGATGACGATGCCTTGAGGCCCTCCTGAAGGTGAACTGCTACCAAGCGGACGCGCTTGGAGGTTCCCTGTTAGACCTTACATTGGCAGGCAGCCGACTCAAGCGCCCTGACTGGAGGGTTTAGGGGTTTTGGGATATTGGGGTTTAGGGGTTTGGGTAATTAGGGGTTTTGGGGGTTTAGGCGTTTGGGGGGTTCAGGGACTTCGGGTTTCGGCGTTAGGATCAGGGTAGTGTTTGCCTTGCCCGGCTTTCCGAGGCAGAAGCTTCAAACCCGGAATTGCAGTGAGCCTTGAGCCTTGGGGGGGGGGGGGGGGGGGTACCATAATCCCTAAACCTAAACCCTAAACCCTAAACCCTAAATCCTAGATTCAGGACTGCTAGTAGAAGGGGGAACATCCCAAGCATTCGAAGCCCCTCAAACCTCCCAAGCCCCAGGCCCGCGAGCTGCAGAGGAGCATCCTCCAGTCTCCTAGCATGCCCCGGAATCCTTAATCCTGGCCCTTGAGCCCCCTACGAGGGTTTTAGGGTTCGAGGGTTTTAGGGTTTAGGGTTTTAGGGATTTAGGGTTTTAGGGTTTTGGGGTTTTAGGGTTTTAGGGTTTTGGGGTTTTAGGGTTTTGGGGTTTTAGGGTTTTAGGGTTTTAGGGTTTTAGGGCTTTAGGGTTTTAGGGTTTAGCCTTGCGCAACCAGGATCGATTGGGGCTTCCATCTCAACGAGGGCTCGGCAGTGGGATTCTGGTTCCCATCCCTCCAAGCAGCTTTAGGCTGCCTGGGCTGGGTGCTCTACAGGGTGGGGCCCCCTTACTATACTAACTGTAGTTAAGGGACTTATAACCTAACTTAGGGTCCTTATAACCCAATTTAGGGCCCTTATAACTCTACTTATAACTAGGGGGCCCCACCCTGTAGGGGTCGGAATATATTCTAAAAGCATTCCCTTATCGTCCCTATATTACTATACCATAAGTATCCTCAACACCCTATTCTAGTTATGAAGGCCCCCTATAATAGACACCTTGTGGGCCCGGAGGCTACAGTGTGGGGGGTGGTGTTATGAAAATAGGTCTGCTAAGTAGCCCCCTATGATAGGCGTCGATAGACCCCTATAGAGACCCCTATGGTTTTTGGATAGGGTCCTTTTCGGGCTTTTGCAGGGAGACTCGGAGCCGTTCTGGTCTTTTTGAAAATCAGCCAAGTAAAGCATGATGTTCATCTACTATGGTAAACTAGATATGCTCGTTCATAAGCTTCTGGCAAAGCACAAGCTTCTCCAGCCATCTCGTCTGCAGTTTTGAGGATACCTGCCTAAGTTTTGTTAACAGAGCCGATTTCAAGACAAAACACAGCAAGGACGCCGTGTAGCAGAGCCACTTTTGGTCATCTACTTTGCTTGTAAACCCTCAGGGAGCTGTGACAGAGGGCAGGTATGACGTGCGTGTGATGGTGCGTGCAACAGCCAGGATCTCCCTACAAATGATGCAACGTGTGCTGACAAATAGCACCTGCGTCCTATGCATGTGCGTAGCGGGTAACATTTTGACCTGGCAAGGTTCTACACTATTCTATTGCATGTCCTGGATTAAATCGACGGCCATGATTACTGGGAATTCTTTGTCAGAGAGAGAGAGAGAGAGTCCAAGCGAGATGCCCTACTGCACATGATCCGCTTCATCGATTTCTGGACACCTTGTGCCTGGTCATGCGCGCTTTCAAAGAGTCTGTACAAGTCTATTGATGTTTTCTACTGGCCATCATTCCGGAGCAGGACAATTCTTTGCAACCAGAGATGATGTTCTGCGCCAAAAGCTCCAAAAGACAACTTGAACTCCACACCTGAGCTTCCAAGCCCTCCGAAATCCTAAACCCCAAGCCCTAGACCCTAAACCCCCTGTGCCGATTTAGATTGGGCTCCGCTCAGGCCCCCTGGGATCCAAGATCCTAGTGACGCTGGGGGCGTTGACCAGTGCTAGCTTCATGGCCTGGGCCTCCCAAAAGGTGACCTTGAGGCCGGATGTTGGGGGTTTCCGAAATAGGGGTACCTTCTTGGGGTTAGGGGGTTTAGGGTTTAGGGTCCAGGCCAATGGGGGGGGGGGGGTTCCGAAAATAGGGTCCTTTATTATCAGGAAATCCTGCTATTTGGGGGTCTAAATTGGGGGTTCCTGATTTTCGCCATGGCCAGTCAGGGCTTTTGGCCTCAGGCTTCTAAACCTTAGCCTAAAAACAAAGTGTAAAATCTAAACCTTACTTCTTCTGTCTTTCAGGGTTGTTTTGTTTGGGGGATTTGGGGGTTACAGGGCGTTATTCACGTCGCTCAAAGCTCTCACTTACACTTGAAGTTGACGGGTTTCGGGTTCAGGGTTCAGGGGCTTAGGGTTGCGGGCGTTTAGGGTTCAATTAGGGGGTTTGGGGTTTAGGGCTTTGGGTTTTTGGGGTTTAGGATTCCTTTGGAGTTCACACGATCGTCAGGCCGTGGATCTGCCTTAGCGTGCCCGTACGTACCACAAGCCTAGATACAAGCCCCACTACAGGGGCAGCAGACAAATCCGGACAAAAACGTATGTGTAACATAGAGGCACA
Organism: Symbiodinium natans; assembly: GCA_905221605.1. Classification (NCBI taxonomy): domain Eukaryota; class Dinophyceae; order Suessiales; family Symbiodiniaceae; genus Symbiodinium; species Symbiodinium natans. The sequence goes on along the minus strand of CAJNDS010002369.1, from coordinate 210,628 downwards.
GGTGGCTACATACTGAACCCGTAGGCATGACAAGGGGATGTGATTGTGGTCATTCTAGGATGCCAAGTAGTGCCCTGATTCCCGTTTTTGTTGAGTGTTAGGTTCCCTTATAAACCCCTTCTAAGCAAAAAAGGCCACCCGTTTAATCCTAGGCTCCTGGGCAGCCAAGCATCATTTAGGCTAATGGAGCAGGACGTCGCGGGTGGGTCTGACCTTCCTGCTGGCTGGTGGGCTTGGCAACGTTGTGGACCGTGTTTCCGTAGGGGGAGCAGCTTGGCGATGTTCCTGTTTCGGCCAAAAAATCTCCCCAAAAGCCCTCGGTTTGGGGTTTAGGGCCTTGGGGTTTAGGGTTAAACCCCAACGCCTTGAGCTGTTCCACGGCAACGTGGGTCTCCTCCCTGGTATTGAGCAACACCCGACGCCTTACTTCATGTTGAGGCATGCTGCCGTGATGAGGTAGCAAGAGAGATAATTAATGGACAGACTGATGCTTAGAACACGTAAACTCTTAGCCCTAAACCCTAAACCCCCTTCTCAGAATACGGCACTTGCGTGCCCTTCAGGTCATTGATTACTGGTTGCTGTCCATCAGTGGCATCCTTCGAACGTCTTTCTTCTGGAACCTGTCAGACCTCTACATCGACATTGCAGTGATTCTCCTGCTGCTTTGCCGAAGGATTAACTGCTGTGACACAGATGTCAATAGAGAGACTAGGGGTTCTATGACCGGGTCTAGGGAACACCGTATAAGCCCCAAAACCCCTGAGCATCACGGGAGGTTCGTGGCCATGTGGCAAGGCGAGTTCGGTGAAGATCCCGGCACTGCGGCGGCTGACCCGGGACCAGGCAGTCCGAGTTTCCACAGTATATGAAACCTCACCCTATAAGATTTGGTTTTGCCCCCCCCCAAATGCACCCGATTCCCGAGGGCTGAACTCTGTTTTTCCAGGGGGAGATCCGTTGAACCCTGCCAGTAGGGTTTGCAGAGCTAGGGAAGTTCGTCCCCCAAGCCCGACCAGGCGGGAGCGAGACGGAGAAGAAGGAGCAGTAGAGGCACTCCTTCCTCGCGCCAGCTGCTTCAAGAAGGCTCAAGAAGGTCCTCCTGCCCCTCACCGATACGGAACTTGGAGACAAGGAGGGGGCCACCCTCGGAAGGACCAACACTCCGGCCTCTTGAGGGACCCTCAGCTGCTCGGGAACGCGCAAGGCAGTAGCTCCGGCTGGCTCTTTGTAGAGAACTGGGGAGCTAGGCGCCGTGCAAGGGTTTTTTTGTAGGGGTGCCCGCCCTTTTGTTTGGGGGTGGTCTTATTCATCAAAAGGGATTATGATGTACCGGGGCTATTTTAGGAGTACTAGTACCCCTTATTTTGGGAAATGTCCGCATACCCCTTTGTGTGGACCCCTGAACCCGGAAGCCTGAGGTACCTAGTTCCCTGATTCCTTCGTTGCCAAGCGCCAGCAAACACATAGGAAGACGACGGAGACTGCACCTTCCCATGACGACAGCAGCGCAAAAAAGTGCGGTCGCTGTGGACCCCCCCCCCCCCCTGGCGCCCACGACGTTGTGGAGAAAGCGCCCCCCAAAAGTCCTTAAAGAGCCTGCAGGCTGTAAAGCACCCACGCTGGAACATAAGGGGTGTCGAAGTTCCTGACCCCATGGGCATTCAAGGGACACCCTACCCCCCGAACCCTACAGCCTGGAACCGTAAAGGCCTACAACTCTATGACCCAAAACATAGCTCAATCCACACCCAAAACTCACCACCGAAACTTGAGGCTGGGAGGGCCGAGTGGGCTGGCGAAAGCCCTTGGTCTTCGGGATCTCGAACGCAATGGCCGGGGCCCTGGGAAGAATTGCGTTTTGGGGTTTGGGTTTATTCGTCCATTTCTCAAAATTATGATCCTCAAGTTTAGGGGCCGCCTTGTAAGAATAACCCCAGAAGGGACCATAATTTAGAGAACTGGCCTTTTGGGGCTAGGTTGCGGGTTCGGCGTATCTAGGGTTGCATTGGAGAGGTCACGGGTGGCACTGTAAGGGTTGGGTTACCCTGAACCTCAAGCCCAAGGCCCTGAGCCCTAAAGCCTGAACCTCCAAAACCCTAAAACAAACCATGAACTCAGAAGGAGCCTGCCCCGGCCCCCCGAACTCTTTCAGACGGCGCATCGCCCTCAATGCAGTCGGCACAGTAAAGCAAGCAGATGGTGCAGGAGCACCCCAACCGCACGCCTAAAAGGTTCACCGGAAATCTACGACATTTGGGGGTATCAGAGAGACCCCTCACGCCCGTAAACCCTCGTTTTGGGAAGCTCCCATGACTTCTGTGCTGCGAAGGTCTTCTGCTCCTTGCGAGAAGCTCTCCGGAGCCAAGGACAGATCGCAGCACTTGTATGATGAGCTGCGGTTTAGAGTTTAGGGTTGAGGGTTAAAGGTTTAGGGTTTATGGTTTGTGTGTAGGATGTAGGCGTTTGGGTTCCACAGTGTTCCACAGTAGCCGACACCCCCCAACCCCTTCAAGAAACAAAGGTATGACTGCAACATCACAACAAGAATGCAAGCCCTGAGCCCTACAAACCCTGAGCCTGATCAAACCTGAGCCCTAAACCTTAGCTCTACGCCCTGAACCCTATAACTACCCGGTAGCTACCCTAAACCCTCTAACCCTCTTGACCTTCAAAACCCCTAAGCCCCTAACCCTCCAAGCCTCTAACCCTCCAACCCTCTAACCCTCTAACCCTGAAACCCTCTAAGCCTCTAACCCTCTAAACCTACACCCGAAACCCTAAACCCTTTAAACCCTGCACCCCAAACCCTAAACAATCTAACCCCAAACCCGAAACCCTCGGACCCTAAACCCTGTAACCCTAAACCCTAAACCCTGAACCCCCTAAACCCTAAACCCTAGACACACTCTCGATCGAAAGTGCAGGCCTCTTACCTCGTGGGGACATTGGCGCACCTGGCTTCCTGGGCCACCCTGGCTCGGGACCCAAGCCTTGGTCGGGTTTAGGGTTTAGGGTTAGGGGGTTTAGGGTTTAGGGTTTAGGGTTTAGGGTTTAGGGGTTAAGGGCAGTATCTGGGACCGGAGTAGGCCCTTACTTCATTTTTTGGGGGGTTGGGGTTCCTTGGAATCCCCTTACCAAAAAGGGCGCCCTTATTATTCCTAGGTTACTCCTGGGTCCAGGGTATTACTGGGTTATAGGGTATGGGGTTTACGGTTTAGGGTACGGGGTTTGGGGGTAGGGATTAGGGTTTGAGGTTTAGGGTTTAGGGTTTGGGTCTAGGGCTTCAGGGTTTATATTATGAGCCCGCGTTCCGCGTAATCGACCCCCCCCCCCCCCCAATGGTATCCATGGTACCCCCGCCCCCCCCCCCCCCCCAAAAAAAACCCTGCCCGTTAACCCGGTAAGAGAGAAACCCTCAACCTAAACTCCAAACCCTGAACCCAAAGCCCTAAAACCTAAACCCACCAATGAACCACAGGGGGGAGAAGGGTAAGCCCGAAACCTTAACCGCTTTAACCGTGAACCGCAAACCCAGCACGAGCCACAGGGGGGAGAGGGGAAGCCTTGAACCCTAAACTCTAAACCCACCGTGAACCAGTGGACCAAGGGGGTCAGAGTGAAAATCCTGAACTCTACAGCCGAACCCTAAACCCAAAGCCCTTAAACCACAGGGGAGGGGACCCCAAACCCACCACGAACCACGGGGGGGGGAGGGGGGGGTTGACGATGGCCAGGGGGGTTTTGGGTTTTGGGTTTTGGGTTCAGTAGGGTTGAAGGCGTTTTGCGTTTTAGGGTTAGGGCTTAGAGGGTTCGAGGTGGGGTTTAGGGCTACCCCTAAGGGCCCACGACCCCATTATTTAAGGCCTTTCATCTGTGTTGGGGCCCAAAGTCCTTACCATTTGGGTCTTGGGGCCCTTCGGGTACTATAGGGGTCGGAATAATTACGCAAGGTAGCCCCTTATGGTCCCTATATCATAATTCTACAAAAGTAGCCCCCAAAACCTTATGGAACTTATTAATAAGGCCCCTATATTTACGGGTTTAGGGTTGAGACTGGGTAAGGGCTGCGGTGCCCTCAACACGCGCTGTACCAGAGGGCGGTCTTTCTGCAGGGATTGGCTTCTGGCTGCGGGCGCGTAGAAGCGGAAGGCCCTAAACCCTAAACCCGATAAACCCGGCTTCCGAGGTTGAAGTCGGTATCATCACCCTGCAAGCCTGGCGTGGCGTTCCCCGGCCCTTGTGAGTTTGGTCTTCAGGTCTTGGGTTGGGGTTGTGGGGTTAGAGGGTTGTATGAATATTGGTACTCTAGGGTTGTAGGGTTGTAGGCTTACAGGGTTGTAGAGCATAGGCTTATAGGCTTACAAGCGTATAGGCTTATAGGGTTATAGGGTTATGGGGTTGTGGTTTTCAGGGTTTGCCGATTGGGGTTTGGGGTTAGGCTTTGGGGTTTCGAGTTTACGGGGACTTAACCCCCATCCTGGCATGCGTGGCTCAGGTACCGTCTCACTTCAACACGTCCACCGTCCTGGATTCTGCTCTCTACGGGGCCGGGCCCTAAACCCTAAACCCTAAACCCTAAACCCCAATTAAACCCCAAGACTTGGTACACTTTCATTTTGGGTGTGCCGGGTGCTCTTGCGCTTCTTGCGCTGCAGCTCGTCGCCCCTGGAGGCAAAGCTCCTCAGCGTCGGCATTCTAGGCTGGCCCGCACTTCAGGGTTTAGGGTTTAGGGTTTAGGGTTTAGGGTTCAGGGTTTTAGGGTTTAGGGTTTAGGGTTTTAGGGTTTTAGGGTTTTAGGGTTTTCGGGTTTTCGGGTTTTTGGGTTTTAGGTTTAAGGTTTTAGGGTTTAGGGTTTTAGGGTTTTGGGGTTTTGGGGTTTTAGGGTTTCCGGGTCTGGGGCCGTAGGGTTTCTTCTATGCCGGCCAGGGCCGGACTTGGAGAAGCGGACGGCATCCGGAGTCCTGAACCCTGTAAACCCTGGGAGCCCTCTCGCGCTGTAGGAAACATCGGCTTACTTTTGGGGTCGGAATAATTTTCTAACAGGATCCCCTTATATGGTCCCTACATAAGTATACTACCATAACCCCCCCCCCAATAATTTCATTAAGGGCCTTATATTATAGCCCTGAAACCTTACTTAGAAGGGCCTCTAAAGCCTGTAAAGCCCCAAAGACGCAAGCGCCGCGAGGAGGGGTGTGTTGTTTGGCTTCCTTGGCCATCCACCTGAAGCCCATCTCGCGCGCCACAAAGGCCGGGGACCAAGGAAAAGGCTGGTTCAGGGTTTGGGGTTTAGGGCTCGTTAGGCTTAGGGTTGAAGCCCCACCTCCGAACTCCACTGATCCCACTGGTCTCTAACCTGCAGGCTTTGGCGCTCCAACACGGAACTGCCCTGCTTTGCGTCTCTGTGCTCGTCGCTGCAGTTCAGGCTCGTTCCCATACGACGCGTACTTACCATGCTTGTTGCCAGACTGCAAGTCTCTCCTTAACATGCAAGTCCTTCGTGTTTGGAGCTGGGGGTTAGGTGGTAATCAGGCACGGAGGGGGTTGTGGGCTTTAAGAAAGAAGGGCTGGGGAGGAACTAGTAAGATCCATTGGTTGACAAAGCCAATGGTATTTGTAGCATGCTCTTGGTTTCTGTACCTCAGAGTGAACAGCGACAAAACCCTTCAATGCCCCCATACCCCCTTGCAGGATCCTCCCAGCCCACACTTCTACACTCCTCAACCCTCCAAGCCTTTGCTTCCAAAACCCTAAACCCTAAACCCTAAACCCTAAACCCTAAACCCTAAACCCTAAACCCTAAACCCTAAACCCTTACATCTTCTCGGAGCCGCCAGCCCAAGAGGTCTTGCACGGGCACTTCTTGAAGAAAGCCTTGCCCAATGAGGAGGCTCTGTGCCGCTGGGCGACGGCCGGTGCCTCTGCCAGCCCCTGCTATGAGATTCGGGGCCGCGTCTCGGGAAGCACTCAGTGAGTTGTTTTTTTTCTAAGGGACTTAGGGGCTGGGTAGTTCACCTTGAACCTTTTTGGTCATCTTTGGTTATATATAATCCTACTACAAACTAAAGGTTAACCTTTGTGGGCTAGGGCGTTCAGCCCCTAAGGGAACCTTCATCCTTGGACTTCCCATTTTCTGTTTGGTCCTCTGGCAGCCACCCAGGCGCTGTAGTGAAGATCGCCCATTTTCTGCCCTTGCACGTCACTGAAGTTCTCCTGATGCTGGAGTGGATCCTCATCACTCTTCGCGAGGCCCCTGTAATGCCCTGAGGGCCCTGAAATGCCCTAAAACCCTAAGGGCTTAGGGTTTAGGGTTTAGTGTTTAGGATTTAGGGCTAAACCCCTTATAAGTAACTGTCAAAACCCTATCATGGAAACTGACTAGCATCTCAAGAGCCACGTCGCGCATCCCATTCTTCACCCTTCCAGAGCCGAAAACGTCCCTAAGCTCCATACACCCTTTGCAAGCCCAGAGACCCATAGCCTTCGTCCTACCGCCCTTTCCCTAAACCCCAAACTCCAAACCCGAAGCCCTAACCCCTAAACCCTAAACCCTAAACCCTAAACCCTGAACCCTGAACCCTCAACCCTCAACCCTAAACCCTAGACCCTAAACCCTAAACCCTAAACCCTAAACCCTCAACCCTATAGACCCTAGACCCTAGACCCTAAACCCTAAACCCTAAACCTTACAAACCCTGAAACCCCGGAGGCGGGTCCCGTGCCCAGCGAGACCGTGCTGCGCCTCGCCGCGGGCTGCTGCTGGCTGATGTCCGCGCTCGGCATCATTCAGGCCCTGCTGCCCTTCGTAGGGTTTAGGGTTTAGGGTTTAGGGTTTAGGATTTAGGGTTTGGGGTTTGGGGTTTGGGGTTTGGGGTTTGGGGTTTGGGGTTTAGGGTTTTTTGGGTTCAGGGTTTTGGGTTAGGGTTTAGGGTTTAGGGTTTAGGGTTTAGACCCTACACCTTTAACGCATGACGGCCCTGTCGGGGTTTAGGGCTTAGGCCAGTTTCGGGAATTGCGGCTAGGGTTTGTACAGGTTCAGGCTTCAGTTGCGGGGGACTCCTGGCTCTCAGGGGTGCGAGGGTTTGGGAAGGGGTCAGGGTTCGGGGTCAAAGGTTAGGGCTAATCCGCCTGGACCCGCATTACCTTGTACCAGCAAAGGCCCTCACGTGAGGTAGCTTCCTGGCGCTGCACCAGCTGTTCTAGCTATTCTTGCTACCCTAAACCCTGAACCCCAAACCCTAAACCCGAAACCCTAAACCCTAAACCCTAAACCCTACGTAAACCCTAAACCCTATACCCTGCATCAGCTGTTCTTGCTACTCCTATTTCCTGCCAAGCCTGTCCATCAGGTCCTGCGTGGAGAGCACCTGATCCTAGGCTCCAGCGGGCGTTTAGGGTGTGCTCACAAGCCCAACAACCCTAAACCGGGTTGTTCTAAGGGTCCTCCTCGGGAAATGCTCTAGGGTTGTTTGAAATTGTCGGGCTTGTGTGGGTGCAGGTATTCTGATCAGCTGCTATGTACACAAGCCCCACAAGTTGGTGCCACCCAGTCCCAGCGAAACATTTTGCACAAAACCACCTTGAAAAGAGAACCCTTCAACAGCCCTACACAGATGGACCTGGAACCCCAAAATAGGGTTTAGGGTTTAGGGGTTAGCGGTTAGGGGTTAGGGTTTGGGGTTTAGAGCCTCCCGTTAAACCCTGTAAGGCCTCGAGAAGCGAACCTCTGAACCCTAAACTGCCCAAAGCCCTTGAAGCGGCACCCTAAACCCTAAACCCTAAACCCTTAACCCTAAACCCTAAACCCCAAACCCTAAACCCTAAACGCAGGTATGGAGCTCCTAAGACACTGGGAGGGCCTTGCCTTGCTCGCGTCGATGGCATCCGTGGCCTTGGTCTTTCTCTTGGCGCTGCTGGGGCCAGGCAGGCTGCTTTAGGTTTAGGGTTTAGGGTTTCGGGTTTAGGGCTTAGGGCTTAGGGTTTAGGATTTCGGGTTTAGGCTTTATAGGGTTTAGGGTTTCGGGGTTTAATGTTGGGGGTTCAGGGGATTAGGAGCCTAAGGTTGGAGGCTGTGTTAAGGGGGTTAAGGTGCCGGGTTTAAGCTGTTTGGGTTTTTTTCGGGTTTAGGGTTTGTCTAAACCCTAAACCCTGAACCCTTTAGGCTGCAATGGCTTAAAAAGCTTCTGGGGTCCATGGAGTCTGCAGGGCGAGCAACCTAGGACGTCGGGCCTCGGGCTGATACAGCAGGCCAGGATCGAAACCCGCTACTGATCTGGGGTTTAGGGTTTAGGGTTTAGGGTTTAGGGTTTAGGGTTTAGTGTTTAAGCTTCAAAGCTTTAACCCCTTTGCGCGCTGCAAGATCTCAGCAAACCTCGCTAAGCTGGCCAAGCCACGCCTACTCCTGACGGCAGTACACGCCAGCAAGAGGACGGAATCCCGGAACAAGGAGAAAGCACACAACACATGGACAACTTCTTGGTCAGGGTGAGTGTGGGTTGAAGTTCTCTCAAAACTTCGGGTCTACAGTGTTTTGGGCTGTGGCCTGGGGCAGGTTGAACTTGGGCCAAGAAGCCCCAAGTGGACCGGCAACTGATCCAGGGCTCTTCATGAAAGCAAGCACATTGCAGTTGCAGCCTTCTATTCCTCACCCACCGTTTTCAGAGCAAGCTTGTGCCTCTAACTTTCAAATCCCTCATCCTGCACTCCGGTGTGCGAAGCAACTCCCTAGGTTCTTGCCCCTGCTTGAGCCCCCGAAGTCCTAGAACCCCAAAAGCCTCGTTTTGTGTATGCTCCTAAACCCGAAACCCGAAACCCGAACTTCTGTGCTCCAGGCATCGCCATCTCTGGGTACTCTGGGTCTGCCCATGAGAAAGAAATGGCCCTGGGTTTAAGGGCTTTTTTGCCCATATATGTACATCATATTATATGTACACCTGTTGGTATACGTGTGTAGACATGTATGCATGCGCATATAATTGCGAGTGCTTAGGATTTCGGGCTTTTTTTATGCAAGTACATATGTATGTACCTGTACATATACAGATAATGGACGTGTTTAAGGATGTCGGGGCTAAGCGTTGAGGTATGCTTTAGGCCCCAAAGGTATCTTGAACATGTTTTGGGGGTACTTGGGACGGTGCTGTAGGATTTAGGGCTTACTGGGTGTTGGCTTCATGGGTTTGGGGTCTTTGGAGGCAGCAACTTGTGAAGCGTAAGTTCAGGACGCCGTGTGTGTGAGAGCCATGACGTGTCCCTGAGCAAGCTTGGAAGCCCAGGGGTACCTTTACCCTTATTTTTGTTCTTGGGTTCGCTTCTAAAAGAGCCATTAAAAAAAGGGGATGGGTACTAGACTACCAAGTACGTGCTCCTGACAAACTCACAAGCAGTTGGACACCGTAGCTGTTTGGACCCACCCAGCCATGGAGCTTGAGTGCAAGGTCAAGAGGTCGAACACTGTACCAGATACCTGGAGCCACCTTGCTTAACGCCCGGATGGCGTGCGCAACTTATGTGCAGGAAACTGTACTTTCCGCACCGTAAGATCACTTTAGGAGGATTCTGTGAGGAAGTCCCCGCGTCAAGAAATAGGCGCACTGAGAGACACAGCAACACAAGCTAAGTTCCCAGGCACCTTGTAACCAAGTGCCATGGAGACACACGGCGTCATTGGCCCTCCGCGGGACACCAGGGGCTTTGCCTGTCATCATCGCGGATGTCCTAGCTTGATCACCATGTTGTGCGCATGCTGAGCCGCAAAGTTATTATAGGACTAAGGGAACCCCAAAATTTGAGATCTTTAGGGTTTAGGGTTTAGGGTTTAAGGGATTACTATAGCCCTCCTGCCTAAGGTATCCGGGTCCCACAAGCATGGTTTCGTTTCCGGGCTTCTCTGGTGGAGCCGCCACATTGGCATTGGCCATAGTTAAGCCCCAAGCCCGATAGGATTGCAACATAGAGAACCTGCAGCATGCAACAGGGGTTAGGGTTTAGGGTTTAGGGTTTAGGGTTTAGGGCTTCGGGTTTAGGGTTTAGGGTTTAGGGCTTCGGGTTTAGGGTGTAGGGTTTAGGGTTGCAAGTGATGGCGGCACAGGAGTTCAGCCACACCTACTCGTACCAAACTGCGGACAGCTACTGCGTGGCGATACAGCTGAGACCGCCCTATGAAGGAGGCAGGCATGGGGTTGTCGGGATAGTGGGGCCTAAATATACCAAAATGGTTCCTGTGTCTGTGTGCACTTGTGCTGTTTCTAGGGGGGGGGGGGGGCTCGTTATCTGAGCTGAAGGGCATCACTACCGAGTTCAGGAATCTTGGCGTCCAGTGTGGGCGAATTGGCGGAATGTAGCCCCAGAGTTCATACCCCAAGCATCACACGGTTTAGGGCTTGGATTGTATGAGCTCGGCAGCGTGTGTAGAAGCCACGTTGGATGCCTTTCTTTTCTTCCTCGTATCAGCGCCTGACGAACTACTCAGCATCCCAATCACAGCCGAAAAGTCGTTTACAGGGTTCATAGGGTTTAGGATTTTGGGTTCATAGGGTTCATAGGGTTCATAGGGTTCATAGGGTTTTCTTCCGTGTCAAGGCGGTGGCACGCGGCAGATTCACAAGATCACCAGCGAGTGGGATAGTCGAAAAGGCAGCGGGGCTTTTCGGGGGACCTCGGGTCCGGAAAGCCTGACTTGGCAGTCAGTTTTAGGGTTTAAGGTTTAGGGTTTGGGGTTTGGGGTTTAGGGTTTAGGGTTTAGGGTTTGGGGTTTGGGGTTTGGGGTTTGGGGTTTGGGGTTTAGGGTTGAGTCGGGCGCAAGTGTGCAGGATGCCTCAGACGTGGTGTATGTAAGCAGCTGTAAGCCCCCCCCTAGATTCCGCCCATAATTAAGGCTATCTAGGGATCAGGAAGCCGAAGAAAGTGGGGGGAATGTGGGGGGGTAGGGGGTTTGTATAGAGGGAGTAGTAGGGAAACCCGTGACATGAGAAGCACACCCTTCTCCACCTCTGCCGTGCCAGGTGTGGATGACCTGACCCCGAATGACATGATGATCAAGTTCACCGAGCGCAGCATTGAGGCCTGTGCCAATGCAGAGCTTGCGTGCCCCACAGTGCCCACATTGCTGTCTGAAAAAGGTTTAGGGTCTAGGGTCTAGGGTTTTGGGTTTAGGGTTTTGGGATTAGGGTTTAGGGTTTAGGGTTTTGCAGGGTTTTGGATTTTGGGTTTTGGGGATTAGGGTTTAGGGACTCCATGGAGTCCGTAGGTTCGAAGCATTGCAGAGTGTTGCACGCTGAAGCGCGCACGGATCGCGTGTGCAAGAAGAAGATGTCTGCAGACTTGCGAGTTCCAAGTATGCCCCCCAATGAGAGCTCTAACCCTAATCCCGAAACCCTACACCCTAAACCCTAAACCCTAAACCCTGAACCCTGAATCCTGAACCCTAAACCTAAGCTAGATCTTGGCTGGTGCGTCAGGTTTGCAAGCGCTGGTGCCTCAGTCTTTCGTGTCGAGATGTGTTGAGGTAGCCGTTCCTGTGAGGCTTCCGTCTCCCTCTCTGAGATTCCCTTTTGGGTTGAGGGTTGAGTAAAAACCCTCATGTCGAACTCTACCGATGGACTTTAGGACCTTCATCAGCCCTTCCTACACCTTTGTAGGTCCAAAGCCCTATCAGAGTCCAAGGCGGTGGAAGCTCCGCGTGGCACATGATCCGCGGCTTGCACGGGTGGGGTGCCTGTCTGGTAAGGGGAGTGGGGAGTCGCAGGGAGAGCGGGCCTCCATATTCAGGAGTCTTGCAAATTTACAGCAATAAAAAGCGAGCTGAAGATACATTCGAGGCCCACACTTCAGCAGCTCAACAAGGAGAAGTGCTACTGGACCATGACAAAGCCACCTGCTCAGAGGGGACAAGGGGGCTTTGGATGCTTAGGATTCAGGAGGTTAGGGCCTTCCGGCTGCGAACTTGCCACATGTTGCCATCGGCCCCAGACAAGTATGAAATGAGGATTCCAGAAGCCTTGCCTAGCGGCTCAGACCCGAAGACCAGAGCCCTTTGGATGACGTCTAAGGGCTCAGGGGGCCTGAAACGCCCGGAGCCGGTACTTTGAACCCAAGATGCAACTGTCTAGAGCTTTGCTTGTTGTGGCCCCAAACCTGCCTTGTGATGGGTTCGTATGGTAAGCCCTAAAACCTATACACCCTACAAACCCTATAAACCCTATACTAGAAACCCTGCAAAGCCCCGAAAACAACCCAATAAACCCCCTAAGACCGACTACAACCCCCCATGCCCCTAAACCCCCTATTATTAATCCGCCCTAAACCCCCACTAACACCCCCTAAAACCCTTTCGAGCCACAAAGCTTCCAGGCACGGGGGTCGCTACTGGCTCATCTCCATCGAGCTGGTGAAGAAGACGCCTGGCAAGCCGGGGCTCTTGGACCGACGCTTGTGGGGGAGGTGTTTAGGGTTTTTAGGGTTTAGGGCTAGGGTTTAGGGTGTAGGGTCCAAGGTTTAGAGTTTGGGGTTTAGGGTTTAGGGTTTAGGGTTTAGTGTTTAGGGTTTAGGGTTTAGGGTTTAGGGTCCAAGGTTTAGGATTAGGGTTTAGGGAAGGGTACTCTCGTTGAGTTTTGTTTCGGAGTTGGGGATTTGCGTGATTTGGGCTCACAACGTCAAGGGCCCGGAGTCAGGAGGTAAGGTTACAATCGATCTGAAGAGATCCTCTAACAACCCTGATGCAGATCATGCAGCAGCCTTTCAAAGTACGAGAGCTTCGCGCCTTCTCCCTGTGTAGGGGCTACGGAACTCCAATCCCTAAACTCTAAACCCTAAACCCTGAACCCTAAACCCTAAACCCCAAACACGAATCCCTTAACCATACATGTGCCTTCGTGGCATGAGGCTGTGGAGCAGGCTCATGCGTGATGAGCGCGAAGCCAACCGGCCGAGCATGAAGTGGGACAAGGCAAGGGTTTAGGTGTTAGGTTTTAGGTTTTAGCTTTTAGGATGTAGGGTTTTGGCTTTTAGGGTTTAGGGTTTAGGGTTTAGGGTTTAGGGTTTAGGGTTTCAGGCTTAAACTTCAGGGTGTGACAGCCCCCTGAAACCCTCAACTCAAGTCCCTGCACAGCACGGAGGACATGCAGAAGACCCCGATGATCATGGACAAGAGTGGGAAGTTTACGCCCAGCCCTTTCTGTTCCCTTGACTTGCCGTTTTTGGGGATTACTCCAGCGGGTTAGGACTTACTTTCCTGTGATCCCTGTATCGAGCACCACAGGCTCTAGTCCAGATAACATGGCTAGTAGAAGTGCGGAGATGTCATGGGGTATTCACAGGGAGTTTCGGGCTTGGTAGTCGTACCCAAAACCCGAGACCTCTCTCTACAGATGTCGCGGTCGAGCTTACTAGTGTTTTGGGGCTTAAAGGGCAGTCCTGGTTGAGAGGGCGGGTTTCGGGCTACAGGGCGGGTCTGAAAGAGCAGGTCAGGTTAACAGAAATGCTCCCTCTTTTGCCACGCTCTTGGCTCGAGTCTTCCCCCCAACCCTTGCACTAAAGCCGGCTTAAGGCCCTAAACATTTCTAGTAGGAGCCGGAAGGTACCCCTTCAGCCCTGAAGCTTCAAGGCCCCTAAGCCCCTCAGCCCTCTGCTACTTCTAAGGCCCTCCACGTACTGCAACCCCACTTGCAAGCCGAAGTACGAGACTGAGGAGGCGGGCGTATAGGGTTCTAAGCCCTAAACCATAAAACCTGAACCCTAAACCCTAAACCCTAAACCCATTATTATCGGGTTTAGGATAATGTTGTTCAAGGTTGTAGGGTTTCTTCGTCATGACAAGATAGCAAACCCCCAAGAAAGAGCTGCATTCGAGGGGGTTAGGGCCACCTGCGCCTTAGGGTGGTCTGGGTGGCACGAAACCGGTCGGGGCTTTAGAGTTTGGGGTTGAGGGTTTGGGGTTTAGAGTTTGGGGTGGGTTTGGGTTTAGGGTTAGGGGTTTAGGGCTTGAGGTTTTAGGCGCTTTTGAGGCTTATGGCTTTAGAGCTTATGGCGGTTCAGGGTCTGCTGGGGGGTTCACGGTTCCCTTATAAACCCTTTAAAACCAAAAAGGGCACCCTTTTCATTCCTAGGTTACTTCTGGGTCTAGCACATAGTTCTGGGCTTGAGACCATGCTGATTGCGCACGGCCAGGCTGACCTCGACGACGTCCTCATCGAGGAGCTGGAGATGCTGGAGGCAATCCGATGGTTGTTTAGGGTTTGGGGTTTGGGGTTTAGGGTTTAGGGTTTAGCGTTGAGAGGCTTTAGAGGGCTTTTGGTTTCTATCGCGCTTCATCGGGTTTAGGGTATGGATTTCCGGTCTTGAGGTTTAGTGCGTGAGCTCCTTGTAGGTGTCGGAGCACCAAAACCAGCCTCCATGAACCCAAGAATCTCTAAAGCCCGAACTCAAGCCTCATAAGCCCTGGAAGCCCTAGAAGCCCTCGAAGCCCTACAAGCCCAACAATCCAAGGTCAGAACCATGGGCCCTTAGTATGGCCCCTCGCCCTTGCTTATAGGCATCCGAAGTATGGGCACTAATTATATTCTGTGTACATAAGGATTCTACAACAAGAGACCCAAATTAAGGGCCCATGCTTCGGATCCCCTACATAAGCCAGATCAGCCTTACGCCTAAAACCCTACACCCTACACCCTAAACCCTAAACCCTAAACCCTAAACCCTAAACCCTAAACCCTAAACCCTCAGCATGGCAGGACGCCCCGAAGGAGGCCAAGAAGTGGAAGATGCAGGACCTTTGCGACTTGCGCTTCGGAATGGAGGAGTCCACCCTGTGGGGCGCCCGAGGGGGTTTAGGGTTTAGGGTTTAGGGTTTAGGGTTTAGGGTTTAGGGTTTAGGGTTTAGGATCTGAGGCCCGCCAAGAACGTTCAGGAATCCAGAGGCTCCAGCAACTACAGGTCTTGTCATGAACGAACCCTTGTTTGACATGAGAAACTACGATCCTGCGCCGGCTGGCTTTGAATGAACTCAAGCTGGGACAACCCCAAAATACTCCCTTAAAGTTCCCGAAGCCTAAATGAGAATACTCCCCCTAGCGTTCCTGAAGCATGAACTCACAATTTGCCAGTACCCGAAACCCTAAACCCTAACTCTAAACCCTAAACCCTAAACCCTAAACCCTAAACCCAGTGCCAAGGTCCATGCTGGTTCAGGTGCCTCTTGAGCCTGCACTCTGGCGGGAGATGCAGCCGGATGCTGAGCGGTGGAGCTTAGGGCTCCATGGGCTGTGAGAATGGGCCATGCCCCTACCCCCCCAGCTCCCATGAACAAAGAATTTACGGAGTTTAGGGTTTAGGGTTTCGGGTTTAGGGTTCAGGGTTTGGGGTTTAGGGTTTAGGGTTTGGGGCTCCTGGGGTGTCTGAGAGGACAAGGGGACATTGGGCACCGTTGGCTGGAGCCATACATATGAATATGATATGACAACCACCAAAAGGGATCATAATTTTGACAGCCACCCATACGTGGTTTACAACTACCGCTTGGCCAGCCCTTTTGGAGCTGGAGTTTCTCGTGATTGGTATTCTCTCGACATCTCGCCCTAGACTCTCTCAACCCTAAGCCCTGAACCCCACCCTCGACCCTATAAACCCTATAAGCCCTCTCAGCCCTATAAATCCTTCTAACCCTATAAACCTCTAAACCTTCTCAACCCTATAAACCCCATAAAACCCTATAAACCCTTTTAACCCTAAACCCTAAACCCTGAACCCTATATGAAGATCTCTAAAGGCGCGAGGAAGGCAGCTCGGAGCTCTTCGCGCTGGATATTCCCTTCGGAGGCCAGCAAGCGGCGGCCCTGGACTGCGGAACGGTTGAGGGTTCAGGGTGTAGGGTTTAGGGTTTAGGATTGTGGCTTAAGGCACTGAGCCAACTTGCTTCAGAACATCAGGGCTACTAGGGTTGAGGGTTTGGGGGCTTCGCGACATATTTCTGTATGTATATGTACATATATATATATACATATATGTATATATGTAAATGTATTGATATAGAGCCTACAAATATACGTCTTTGGTTTTTTTGGTGTGGGGCATCAGGGCTCGGATCCTGGGTGCTGGATGCTCGACTTGAAGGCTCAACGACTTCGGCCTTGGGGTGTTGATACGTAGGGCTTTCCAGCATCCCAAGAAAGGTTGCTGCCATTATTATTACCATTATTATGATATTGGATTTTCTTATTCTTATTTCTTATTTATTATTTCTTATTTCTTATTCTTATTCTTATTCTTACTTAGACTCTCCAGGACAGCAGCCCCAAGCCCAAAGACCTCAGCCCTACACCCCTCAACCTCCGCAAGGCCCCCCACGCAATTGGCGCTGAGGTCAAGTTCTGGCTGAAGAGTGATCCAGAATCCCCGATCCTGCCTGCGCCTTAGGGTTTAGGGTTTAGGGTTTAGGGATTTACTTGTGCAAAATCGAGGTTTCGGGATTGAGAGTTCAGGGTTCAGGGTTGAGGGGGCATGAGCCTGGCCGTGTTGAGGTTTAGGGATTGAGGCTTTAACGCTGGAGCCCTAAACCCTAAACCCTAAACCCTAAACCCCAAGCCCCTCCGGGGCCCCTCCCCTTTGTTAAGGCATGCCTTCAAGGGGGGGGGGGGGGGGGGATGAGGGTCACAGACTTTGGGAAGGCTTTCACGCTATGGGCTCCTGTTTCACTTGCTGCCTTTCGTTTGTGGATTTGAAGTCTGGACCCCAAAACCCCAAATCGCTCTAAGCTTGGGATGTTCCCCCTTATACTAACAGTCCTTAATAGGAATTATAGTACACAATTATACTCCCTTTTAAGGACTGTTAGTAGAAGGGGGAACATCCCAGCCCTAAACCAGTAAGCCTCCCCTGAACCCCGGTGCGCCCTATGACTTCTAAAGCCCACAGCCTAAAGAGGCAGGGAAAGTTGGGTGGATGCGTGTGGAGACGAGGCTGCAGGCAACGAACACTGTGCTTGTATGTCTTCGGTGAGGTTCAGGGTGAGGGCTTCGGGTTTGGGGTTATGGGCCCTCTAGGGTTCTGGCGATTTTGTGTCGTGTTCGGTTTTAGGATTGGCCCTTGCCCTCTGAGTAAACGCAGCAGCACGTGCATAGCTTCCTGGGCATATGTCAATGCTTCGGCAACTCCCTGTGTAATTGAAAGATGTGCATTCCTGATGGTTGATTACATTGATTATCGAGTCGTGCGATCCTCGGCAGTGTGTGTTGAGTTTTCTGCGCTTGCCTCAGGTTGCCCTGCTCTTATGTCGGTGAGGGTTTCCGGTCCGAATGATCTTAAACTTACCGGAGTCCCAAGCCCCTTTAGGGTTTAGGGCTCAGGGTTTGAGATCATGTGGGGGGTTTGCGATATTAGGAGTACCTTATTGCGGTCCTTACTAAAAGGGGATCAAGCAATTTGGGGGTCTATACTAGCCCTGAACCCTAAACTCTAAACTCTGTTATCGTAAACCCCCCATGTGTGGTTTTCTTGAGATGTGAGACCTGCTTCCTTCAAGGGGGAGTCTGACCCCGGGGAGTCTGCAAGCTGTTGGACACAATCATGGCCCCAGGGTTATGAGCCCTAAGGCTCAGGCCCACACTCCCTCAACTAACCCTTAACCCTTAACCCTTAACCCTTAACCCTTAACCCTTAACCCTATGACCCCAAGCCTTTTGGGCTCCGGGGCTACCCGTAGCCAGCGGAAGCGCAAGTGTTCCTTGCACTCTCTGCCGGCAGGTGGCACGTCGAGTGCCGCCCTTGGCAGCCTTGGGTTGGTACTGGGGCCTATAAGGGTCAGGGCTTTAGGGCTCAGGGCGACTTCGGGCTTAGGGCCTAAACCCTAAACTCCAAACCTTAAACCCTAAACCCAGGCGCTCGAATTGTTTCAGGTGATCAGGGCTCCAGCGGTTCTTGGGCTTAGCCCGGGGCTTTCAGGGCCTCCATGCGGTTGCGGGCCTAAGCCAAGAGGGACCCTTCAACAAGGGTCAGAAGTTTAGAGATCTGATTTCACGACTGAGGCAGAAGAGAGGCCGACCGCTACTGGAGCTCTACATGCCGAAGCAAACGCCGTGGACCTCAGTCGCTGCTCTGTGTGTGTTAGGGTCAAAGTTTAGGATCTCCAACATGTCGGGTACAATACAAGGCCTGCCTGAGAACCTGAAAGGTTTGCTTGAATGGACAACCTAGTGCAAGGCCCGCAGCTTTGCAGAACGCAATGAATGCACTCCTTTCGGGAGCAAGCAGCTGCCAAAGATTGAAAGAAGCGGCCTAGGGTTAGGGTTTAGTTTTTCGGCTTATATACAATAAACTCCACAAACTCCCAAGCTTCCGAGCCCCCCCCACCCCCCCCCCCCACCCAAACCCTGTTTGAAACCTTAAACCGTAAACCCCTGAAACCTCTCCCGCCTAAACCCTAAACCCTAAACCCTAAACTTTAAACCCTAAACCCTAAACCCTAAACCCTAAACCCTAAACCCTACGAAAGCCAGAGCTTGTCAAAGGCCAGAGCCCTGGTCTTTTGTCGTAGAGGGCTACCACAACCTCAGTCGCACTGCCGGGACACCCAGGAGCTCAGGATCGCATTTCGGGGTTTAGGGTTTAAGGGCTGAGGGTTTCAGTTTAAGGGTTTGGGTTTTAAGTGTAAGGGTTTATTTAGCGTTCATGGTGTAGGGGTGCAGGGTCTTAGGGTTTAGAGTTTAATGGTTTGGTGTTTCAGCTTATGGGTTTAGGTTTAAGTCTAAGGGTTGAGGGTTGCGGGGTTTAGAGTCCAAGGCTTCGGGGCAGTTGAGGGTTTCGGGGCGGTCCAGTGCTTGGCGCCAAGGGCTTAGGGTAGTGTGTGGTTTAGTGCTGAGGGTGGCTTCTAGGCTGGGCCCTCGAAGTCGCTGCGTTTCAAGGGTAACCCTAGACCCTAAACTGTAAATCCTCAACTGTTTATGTTGAGGGTGAGCTAGGATTGGTCCTGTTTGTCTCTTGCAGCTTTTCTTCGCAGGTACTGCTCAATCATCCCCCTGTTGTCAAGAGCCTGATGAGCCTTAGGACAGACTGTGGCCCTGCGCCAGGCATACGATCCGTACCAGCAGATGATTTTGGATGGGTTGTGGGACGACGAAGCGATTGAAGAGAAGGACTGGTCAAACACTAAACCCTAAACCCCAAGCCCTACACCCTAAACAAACCCGAATTCCTAAACCCTAAATGAACCCCAACGCTAAAACAAATCTTAAAGGCACTTCACCGAATCCCCAAAGACTAAACCCTTAGCAAAGCTAGAGAGCCCGTGTCAACCCAATTTAGGGGCTTAGGGCTGTAGGGCCCCTCAACTTTGAGACTCTGGCCTAAACCTTAAACCCTAAACCCTAAACCCTAACCCCCCGCCCCTCCCCACACACCCCCGAACTCTGCCCTGCCTTGAAGGCCAAGGGAGATGCGTACTTCAGAGAAGGCCAGTACAGGGCCGCCTGGGCCTTGGTGTACGAAGATGAGCCTGAGTTTTTGAGGTTGTGGGGGTTAGGGCTTTGGTCATTTTGGCGCTGAAGTTCAGCCTTCTTGCTTCAGTGAGGTTGATACGCAGACGGGAGCATCATGCCGTGGGCTCCATACCCTAAACCCTAAACCCTAAACCCTCAACCCTAAACCCTATAAAGCGCAACATATATGAGCTTGGCAGAGACCGTCCCTGCAGAAAACTAGTAAACCTTGCAGTATCCCTGCCTTGGTTCACCAACTCCTTGTACCCTGCTAAATAAATAAAAAAGAAAAAGTATATACATATATACATATATATATAGGTGTATTTAGGGGTACCTAAGTCCGTAATTCCCTCAGTACGCGCTGCCAGGCTGCGAAGTGCTACGATCGCACCTTGGAGCGCAACCCTGACAGCTACATCACCCTCACAAACCGGGCTGCCCGGGCCCCGGTCTCCCAAGGGACTCAGACTCGAACCCCTAAGGTTGAACCCCCCCCCCCTTAAGGTTTCCCTTAATACAAGGGTACAACCTTCAGGGTCCAAGGTACAACCCCTAGAGTTTCCAAAAAAAACTGTGCCACAGGTTGGTTTTTGGGGGTTTTTTCAGAAGCCCACAAATTATAATTCACCTAGAAGGCCCATAACCGACGCGTTAACATCGGAAGCCCTCGCACTTAAATCCCCTGTCAGCCCATGTGATGGGAAACCAGCGAGTTGAGACCCTGAGGGTCTAGGGTTTAGGGTTTAGGGTTCAGGGTTCAGGGTTTAGGGTTTAGGGTTTAGGGTTTAGGGTGATGGCCCTGGTAGGGCTACTGATGGGCCTGTTAGGGTATGCATATGGGCTTGAAAGGGTTTGGGGCTTGTAGGGTTTAGGGACGTATGGGGTTTAGGGTTCAGGGCGAGGGGTTCAAGCTTAAGGGTTTAGGGTGTGGAGGTTGCAGGGTTTGTGGGTTTGGGTGGATCTTGCTGTAGCACCAAACGTCAACCTGGCCCCCTCAGCCCATTCAGAGGCTGCTCGTCTGGCCTTTGAGACAGAGAAGTTCAAGTTGGAAGAGATCCTGGAGGACAGCCCATGGAAGGTACTTGATGGTCCCTGTTGAATAGCCTTCAGGGTTGAGGGGATATATATATATATATATAGACATGTGTATATGTATATGTATATGTACATGTATATGTTTATGTATATAGATATATACATATATATATATATGTATATGTCCTGTATCCTTTTGCTTCAATACCCAAAATGGGAAGGGCAGACATGCTGAGCGACTTCGGGGCTTGAGGGTTGAGGGAACACCCGAAGGAGCTTGCCAAAACGCGTCGAAACCCTACGTAGACCCTGCTGACCCAGCTTGATTCTTCCCCTTCTGGTATGGCAGAATTGCCCTAAACCCTAAACCCCAAAAACCCTATAACCCCTATAATCCCTCTAAACGCGATAAACCCTATAAACCCAAAGCCCAAACCCGAAGGCCCTAATGGCAAACCCTCAACCCTAAACCTGGCATCCACCACTTCAGCGCCCAGGACGCGCAGAGGGCACTGGAGATCAACCCCACTTGGCACAAGGCCATATGACCAAAGCAGAAAAGGATTCATTGAATGTTTAGGTCTTAGGACTTAGGGCTTAGAGGGTTGAGGTTTAGGACGTGAAGTATGTAGTTTTGCGGGGTTATCTGACCCAATTAGGCCAGCAGAGTTCGAGTTAACGCACAGGGCTCGGAGATTAGCGTCTGTGGCATTGGGCGATTTGAAGATGGATGCTTTGGGTTCAAGGGTGGTCAGGAGTGACGAGGCAGTCTAGGCTGTGTGGACTGCAAGCAACCGAGAGGCCAAGTTTCGAGAAGGCATCATACTGAGCAAGCTCCACCGCTACGAAGAGGCGAGGACGGGGGTGGGAAGTGTGGGTAGGTCTCCAATCATGCACCCCACATGGTTGCAACGGCGCCACGATGTCAGTCTTGAAGCTCAACCATTGCGTTGTGCAGCACATTTGAAGTCTTGGTAGCCCAGTGGTACCCTTTTCCCGTTTTTTGGGGTTCAGGGTTCCCTTGTAAAGTAAGCAACCCCAAAAAAGGGAGCAGACACGTGTCTGTTGCTTTTGCGGGGGTCACTTTGGACGGCCAACCCCTCTCGCGCCCCCCTAAACCCTAAACCCTAAACCCTAAACCCTAGACTCTTTTTCAAGCAAGCTCAGGCGCTCTGGGCGCTGCAGGAGGGACAGCGCATGGACCGGACAAACCACACAGGCGCCGGCAGCCGGTGCGAGCTTCAGGGGCCTGTGTGTAGGGTTTTGGGGATTTGGGGTTCAGGGTTTAGGGTTTAGGGCTTAGGGCTTAGGTTTTAGGGTTTAGGGTTTAGGGCTTAGGGTTTAGGGTTTAGGGTTTAGGGTTTGGGGTTTTGGGTTTAGGGTTTAAGGTTTAGGGGTTTAGTGTGGCTTGAGACCGGCATTGGTTCGTGTATATACGGTTCCTTCCGGATGCTGGTGAGTGTATACCATGCGTATTATACAGATAATATAGACACACACACACACATGTGTTTTTGTTGATGCGATATCCTTGAGGGGGTACTAGAACCACAAGCCCAACTTCGAATAACCCCTAAGCCCTCATTGATCTCTCTTCGCCCTAAACCCTAAACCCTAAACCCTACACCCTAAACTTAAGCCCTAAACCCCTTAAACCCTAAACCCTAAAAGTGGCAGGTTGGGAGGAAGAGATCAACACGGTGAAAGAGGAGCGAGTTACCTGGCACAACAGGAGCCCACGGGTTTGGGTTGGGATCTTCCTCCTTATACTAACAATCCTGAATAGGGTTTAGGGTTTAGGGTTTAGGGTTTAGGGTTTCGGGTTAATCCCTATTAAGGACTGTTAGTATAAGGGGGAACATCCCAAGGTTTGGGCATTGAGGGGTTTGCAATGTGGGTGGCGGGTATGGGGCTGTGCGGGATCAAGAGGTTTAGGGGTGTAGGGTTGCAGGCTTCTGGTGCAGGGCTTCGTGAAGAATAGCCAGTTGACTACAGCGCCCCAACGACTTAAGCCGGCGGAGTAGAACAGCGCTTGCGGTTGCCGAACTCGAAACTCATGATCCTTACAAGCCCTATAAGTCCCGAGCCCTGAATCCCCACCCAAACCTCCCATTTGCCGCAGGAAAAAGAAGACGTATCTCAATGACGTGGAGTGAGCGAAGTCTGGCTTACAAGCCGGTGAACCGGATGAGACAGTTACGACTGAGAAAAGATACTGACCAGAGGTGTAAACCCTTAAACCCTAAGTCCGCAAACCCTGAGCCCGAATGGAACACCGTAAAGGACCCTACCTGAGCAGAAGCCCTCCCGAAAGGAAGCAAGCGGGTTCAGTTGGGGAAGAGTTCGGTTACCACCTTCAAAACCCCTTCCTAAAGCCAAAGCTCCAAACCCTCCAAAGAAAGACACACACACACACACGCACACGCACGCACACACACACTGAGGGTTTTAAGGTTTAGGTTTTTAAGTGAATTGCAGGGTATTGGTCAGATGCACAAGCTCAGGAGGAGCAAAGCAGCAACACCTGACGAATGGTCCCTAAACCCCCGGCAGCCCTTGTGAACCCATGGACCCTCTTAGGGTTCATTGTGTCCCCCGAGGTTGTTGGAGTGAGGAGTTTGGGAAGTGTCTTATCCGCCCTCAGCTGCAGCCCTGGCTAAGCGCAGTCTCCCTACATGCGGTGAAAGCCCTGCGCAGCCTGATGCAGGCGCATCGGTTCGAAGATAGGGTTTAGGGTTTAGTGTTAAGTTTAGGGTGGGTTTAGGGCTTAGGGCTTAGGGCTTAGGGCTCAGGGCTCAGGGCTCAGGGCTCAGGGCTCAGGGCTCAGGGCTCAGGGCTTAGGGCTTAGGGCTTAGGGATTACTGCTTAGGCCTTACTGCTTAGGGCTTACTGCTTAGGGCTTAGGGCTTAGGGCTTAGTGTTTAAGTCCTTTAGGGTGGGTTTAGGGTTTAGGGATGAGAAGAGGGTTTAGGGGGAAGATGAAGCATGAATGCCCTGAAAAATTCCCTGTAGACCCAAACCCCCCAAAAGAACCTGAAGCTGGTGTTTACCCTATAGAAAATCCTTTAAAGTGAACAACCCCAAAACCCGAAGCCCTAAAAGCCCTGACCGAAAGCCCTACCCTAAACCCCCCCCCCAAAAAAAAATAGTAACCTACACACCTAAAAGACCTAAAACACAAACCCTCAAAGCGCCAACAGCCCTAATCACTCCCACACCGATTCAGCCCTTGGAGCTTGCAAGGCTCTGAGGCGCCACCTTGCCAGCAACTTGGTAGCCCTGTGGCACCCTTTACCCCCTCTGTTTTTTGTTTGTTTTTTGGTTTCTTTTTGCTTTTTTATTTTTTTTTTTTTGTGGGGGGGGGGGGGGTCTGGGTTCCCCTATAAAAGTAGCCCTAAACCCTAAACCGCAAACCCCAAACCCGAAAACCTCAAACCCTAAACCCTAAAACCCTAAACCCAAACAAGGGTGCCCATAGTATAAGATGTCTATTGGGCTACCAAGGCAAGCTTCGAAGCCGAGAGGCGGGTCACCCGGGCGCACCGCCTTGTAGGCTAGGGTAGGGTTTTAAGGTTTGGGGTTTAGGGTTTGGGGTTTTGGGGCTTAGAATTTTTAGGGTTTATTAGGGTTTCAGGGTTTTAGGGTTCTAGGGCTTAGGGTGTCTCTCAATTTGGGGCTTCTAAACCCTCAACTCTAAACCATAGAAGCCAAACCCGATCAGCCAACCCTCAAAGCCCCCCAACTTTCAAGCAAGCCCTAAACCCGAAACCCGAAACCTTAACCCTGAACCCTAAACCCGAAGCCCTAAACCCTAAACCCTAAACCCCTAAATCCTAAACCCTAAACCCTAAACCCTAAAGCCCCAACCCCCCAGGCTCAGACCCTGAGCCTGGCAGCTGCGGGTGCCGCAACCTGCGCCTTCCTGGCGCGCCCGCACGCGAGCGGCGCCCGCCTCATGTTTCGGGGGTTGGGGGGTTTAGGGTTTAGGGGGTTTAGGGGGTTTAGGGTTTAGGGTTTAGGGTTTAGGAGTTTAGGGTTTAGGGTTTTAGGGTTTGGGGTTTAGGTTTTATGGTTTAGGGTCTTAGGGTTTTAGGGTTTTAGGGTTTTAGGGTTTTTGGTTTTTAGGGTTTTAGGGTTTTAGGGTTTTAGGGTTTTAGGGTTTTTAGGGTTTTAGGGTTTTAGGGTTTTAGGGTTTTAGGGTTTTAGGGTTTTAGGGTTTTAGGGTTTAGGGTTTAGCGTTGAGGGTTTAGGGCCTTTGGGGTCGAGGGCGGGGGGAAAGCGGTAAGGGTTTTGTAAGCGTTTTAGTATAGGAAGTCAGGGCTTAGGTTCTGGGGGGTGGGTAGGGAGTAGGGTTTAGGGTTTAGGCACGAGGGCTTGGGGTTTTGGATCTTAGGGCGTAGGTTTCGTGGGGTGGAATTTGGGGTTCGGGTGGCTTGATAGTGGGTGTACTGAGTATCCAGTCTTCATCCGTGTCTTGGGGCTCAGCGAACTTCCCTGCCGAGCCAGGCGTGGCGGGGGAGGAGGCCAAGGCGAGGAAGAAGGCCGAGTCTGCCTAAAGCTTTATTTCAAGGGGCTGCGCCTATGGGCGGGCAGCGCATGCAGAAGCTCGAGGAGACTTGATCTCATTTTACGCTTGTAAAGGCTGCCGCCAATGCCGCTGCAAATGCGGCGGGCGGGCACGCGCGCGCGCGCCCCCGCCCGGCGCGTGTCTTTCACGGCGGGGTCAGCTATAGGCTTTCATAGTCGAGAGCGCGGGTTTGGCGCCGGGGTCATGTCAAAGCCATGACATTTCAACCCTTTTTAGGCATGCGCCATGAGCGTAAAGACCTCGATACCCGAATGCCGCAAAAAAAACCAAACCGCAACCGTTAAAAGACGAAAAAATGCCTTAACACCCAGCTGAAACCATGCCACGGGACCCACAGCCACACCGGCGGAAAGGTTATGCACGCGTGGGCCGCTACGTCATCCAAGGCTGGAGCCAGTGATGCTCATGATGCGCCGCCCGGGGGGTCCCGGACTGGGGTCGCTGATGCTCCTGATGCGCTGGTGGGGGTCCCGGACTGAACCCGCTGACCCGAAAATACGAACACGAAACCTCGAACCTTGCACTATCTTCCATTTTCCTTTTTCTTTGTCTTTTGTCCTTTCTCGCTCTCCGTCTCTCCCTCTCTCTCTCTTTTCTTGCTCTGTGTCCTCTTCTCTTTACCTGTTTGTTTTTCTCTTTCTCTTCGGTTTTGATAGAGACGAAAAAGAGAGAGAGACAAAGAGAGAGACAAAGAGAGAGACAAAGAGAGAGACAAAGAGAGAGACAAAGAGAGAGAGAGAGGGAAAGAGAAAAGGAAAGAGCTAGAGGAAGAGAAAGAAAGGAAAAAAGAAATAACAGAGAAGAAAAACAAAACAGAAGATTAAACAAAGGAAGGAGAAAGAGGAAGAGGAAGAGGAAAGGGAAAGAGAAAGAGAAAGAGAAAGAGAAAGAAACAGAGAAAGAGAAAGATAAAGAGAAATAAGCAGCAGGAAGCACAAGAGAAATGTGAGGAGAAAGAGAGAGAGAGAGAGAGAGAGAGAGAGAGCAAAAGAGCTCTCCCTGGCTTTCCCCCTCCCCCCCCCCCCCCCCCCCCCCCCCCCCCCCCCCGGCGCGTGCGCGTGCGCGCGCACGCACCCGCAACAGGAGCATCAGCGGGGTTGGTTTGGGAGCCCGAAAAGCATCCTAAGCTTGAAACACGCTGTGGCCTTCGAAAATCCTTCAAAAAAAACGCCTTCAAAAAAAAACGCTGTAAACACGCGTCCTTTTTGTTGCTCGGGATTTGGGGCCCAGGGAAGGCAGCATCATGAGCATCAGCGGCCTACCGGAAACCCCCCTAAACACGCCGATTCTATGTGCTTGAACGCTTGCATGCCCACGAAACACCGAAAAGCAAGACCCCGAATGCCCTTAAAGCCATTCAGGGTATTGCTTTTCGGCTGCTTTGTGGGCATGATGCCGTTCGAGCGCGTAAGATGAGCGTGTTTAGGGGTATGCTTACGCGAGCACGCAAAACACTCGATTTTTACGAGGTTTCTCCTCTTGGAAACCTCCCCGGAAAAAGCATCATGAGCATCAGCTGGGTCCTTGGGGCCGTGGCCCGAAGGCTTCACGAAGCCATCAGAGAAGCGATGGCTCGAGGATGCCCGCCCCCAGACCAGCGATTTAGGGGTTTAGGGGTTTAGGGTTTAGGGTTCGCGCATCAGCAGCATCAGCAGACCCCCCCGGCCATGGGTTTCGATGATTGCTCACTTTGGAGGCAGGTCAAGGGCAACAAGGTCGTGGGGGTCGGAGGCGCGCACGAAAAACCTCATAAAAGCACGGTATTTGCAGCGATTTCAGCGTTTTTTCAGCGTTTTTTGCTGCCTTGGGGCCGCGGGCCGAAGCCGCTGATGCTCATGATCCCCCTGCCCCTGCCCACTGCGAAAAGCTACGTCGATGATGCGCGCCCGTGAGAGTTTAATCATGGGTGTTGAGGGGCTTTTGTTCGCAAAAAACACGTGGTGTTTTCACGAGGGTTTCGTGCTTTCGCACCACCGCGGGTTGCATGCCCCTGGATGTTTTGGAGGCCTCCCGGTTCCAGGAGGTGGGGCGGTTTGAGGGGTGGGGCGGGGGGTGGGGTGGGGGGGGCGGGGGAAGGGGGAAGGCGGGGTGCAGGGTGGTTTGGGATGTCCCAAACGCTTTGAGTCTGGGGTATCTTATAGCGATATGGAACAACAGAGACTAGCAAGTCCCCTGCAGTAGATGTTGTTCTACGTATACTATGAGTTTCGATCAGAGAACCTGCCTTACGGCAGCATAAAACATGAAAGTCTGGTGATCCGCCATGATCGCCCGTGCCCGTGGTATGCATTCATGACTATGAGCGGCAGTGGCCTCAGCAGAAACAGAAGATGCTATTCTAGTCAATTCTAGTCACCGGTTTTGTTCTGTCGAAAAAAGGGTCAGGCTTGTGACCAAGAGCGTGTCGATCCGTGAGCATTTTGGCTTGTCCTTGTCATCGCACGAAGCTGCCGGCATCATGGCGGAAGACTATGCAAGCTTTCAAGACGCCGAATGTGTGAGTGATCCGGTCCCTGAAGAAGCTCCTCCTCGCAATCATGTGTTGCTCTCAGGTCGCTTCAACACTGCGTCTTGGATGCCTTCTCACACCCGATGACTAGGCTTAATACTAGGTCTGCATAGTAAGTTGTAGTGTCTGTTGTCGGTCTTTCTATCCGGAAGATAGCTGAGATGTGTAGATGAATTTGACATTTGATCCTGGAAGGACAATAACAAGATAAAGAACTACATGGAAAAGGTTGGACGTGAACTCAATGAGCTCGGAGTCTCAACTTTCCTTGTGAACACAAAGCGGGATTTTGGCGCCGAGACTGTGCGTGGGCTCGGAGGAGCTAGATGCATGGTGGCGTTTTGTAACTCAAGCTACGGTGAGAAGACGAGTGACACCTACGAGACTTACTGTGAGCTCAAGCATGCTTACGAAAACAAGCATGACATTGACCTCATTCCGGTGCAGTTATGCCCAACGTGGCCACCACAACCAAAAGGTGATGAAGGAAAGCACTTGTGTAACTTCGTTTTGGGGAGCAGCAAGGTGAGGATTAAAGGCATTGAGGGCGACAAGTACAAGCCGGCCCACAAGTTGGCTGCAGACATTCGTGACCATATCGAGGGTTTAGGAGTTTCCAGACCGTTTTAAGTGTATGTTTTTTGCTATTTCATTTTCGAGTTTCGTGTTTCAGATACAATAGGGTTGTGATTGTAAAGGTCCGAGAGCAGCTGCACTAAGGTGTTGGATCAAGTCAGGTGTACACCTCCACTTACTACCGTGCACGAAAGCGATGGCGGCGAGGCTACTCGGGATGGATACCTCGCAGCTTATTGAGTGAGGGCCATCTCCTGCTGGCTCATTCTTGCAGTCTTAACTAATATAGTTAAGACATGTTTGTCAATACCTTGAAAAGGTATAGTCGCTCAACTGCTCAGTGCCACCAGTACCGGCAATCTACAGTACCATTTTGTAGCTGGACCTGGTTTGGCAGAGCCATCGAGATTGTTGAACAATGTCGATTACAGTCATCCACTCGTGCTAGCCACACGGGCTTGCCACGGCGTGCATGTCGAAGATCTCCAGAAGAAAGCGCTCGAATTCATGTTCCAGTTCAAGGCGGAGCTTGCGTTGTTTTTGTTTTGAGAGGTTCAGGGGTTTGAGGGATAAGGGTTTACGATAGTTGGCTCACGAAGTTCCTGACTTGTGGCAAGCCGCAGCTTTTTGCAGGTTGCGGGTTCTGAGGCAAGCCCGATCACCCACCCTCACCTTGCGAAATCCCGACCCACAGATTGGATGAGAGACTTGGTCGGGTTTTGGGGGTGCTCTTAGATTCCTTCCCTCACTCCTACACCCTGAAGCTCTAAATCAGAGACTCGGTTGCTTCTTAGGAGAGGGAAATGGGGGGGGGAGGGGGCAGGGGTCTGATGAATCCTGTTAATCGTTTCCCCCTAATGTTAAACGGGGGGTCCCCCCCCCCCCCCAATAGAAATTCGAAATGTGTTTTTATTATTAGGGGGGGGGTTTATCGAAATGCCATGTTCTAGACTCCAGATTTACTCAAGTAATCAAGTACTGAAGTGTGGTGTAAACTCAAGAGAGGCCGCTCACCGACAGCATCATGCTGCGAAAAGCCTTGAGTCTGAAGCCTAAACCCTTAATGAACCCGAAGCCCTAAACCCTAAACCCTTAACCCTAATTAGACCCTAAACCCTCGTTGGCTTCAGGGTCTTAGGAGCCCTGAACCCCCCCCCCCCCCTAATTCGGAATAGGTTTTAAAAGGCGGGCTCGGTTTCGGCAGGATTTTCCGGAAAGTATTTTTAGTATTAGGGGGGTCTTTAATAAAAGGGGGAAGTGATTATCGAGGGACGCCCCTACTGATTCACCTAAACCCCTACTAGAGCTCCAAGCCCCAAACCCTCGAAATCCCTGAAAGCCCCCTGAAACCCCTTCAAAATTTTAGGGTTCAGGGGCCAGAGTTAGGGGTTCAGGGTTTAAGGTTTAGGGTTTAGGGTTAGGGTTTAGGGTTTAGGGTTTAGGGTTTAGGGTTTAGGGTTTAGGGTTTAGGGTTTAGGGTTTAGGGTTTAGGGTTTAGGGTTCAGATGCCCCTCAAGTGGCAAGTCGCAGGCTGCGCAGAGCTCCAAAGATGAACTCTGGCACCCCGCCTGGGTGGAGGCGGAGGGGGAGCGGACCATCATGCAGCGGATGGCCGCCTCCCAGGATTCCGCTTAGGGTTTAGGGTTTAGGGTTTAGCGTTTAGCGTTTAGCGTTTAGGGTTTAGGGTTTAGGGTTTAGGGTTTAGGGTTTAGCCCAGTTATAGAACATCGAAATGTCACAACTCATAACTCATAGCCTGCTCTCTGGACTGAAAGGAGGAGAAGATGAAGCTCTACACTTCCTGGTTCTGCCCATTTGCACAGCGTGCCTGGATCGCGCTGGAGGCGGGGAAGTCCTGAGCCAAGTGGAACCTCGTAGCGTTGGGGATGAGGGTAGCGTGGGGAGTCCTTCTTGGGATGCTTCCTGTTTTCCCTGGATTTGGGGAAAAGAGGACCTTTGAATCCCAAACCTTAAACCCTACTAAGCCCTAATTAAGCCCAAAGCCCCAAAGCTACGGAAAGGGCGACTGACGGAGTTTGTGTGCCTGCCTAAACCCCGAAGACGCTTCGAGCCTCATGAAGAGGAGAAGGGGGTCGACTATTCCTACGTGGAGATCAACCCCTATGAAGTGGATCCGAGCCTACCAGGCCATGGGGTATGAATATGCTTCGGGTTTCGGATTGGAGGGGTTGGGGGTCTGTGGGGGGGTAACATCCAGGGTGTTTCAATCAAGAGTACCGGAGTATCCCAGTTGAACATCGACCCCCAAATTCTAAACGCTAAACCCTAAACCCTGAACCCTGAACCTTAAGAGGTTGCAGTTTCTTACTTTTTTGTCTGCAAGCGCTCTATAAGCCGTCTGGTGACAAGGGGGATACACGAAGAAGCAGCTGCCCATCGAGGTGAAGAAGGCTGGCAGCCAGCAGGGTTTAGGGTTTAGGGTTTAGGGTTTAGGGTTTAGGGTTTAGGGTTTAGGGTTTAAGGTTAGGGTCCCTGAACAGGCCCTAAACCTTAAGGCCTGTGCAATGGGGCTCAAGGGGCCAGATGCAGGGCCCACTGCAAATCCTCCAGGGTTTTTGGGGGGTTTCCGGAAATAGGGTTGACCCCCAAATAGAAATAGTAGGATTGCCTTATCATAAGGGCCCCAAGAAGGTACCCCCTACTTCGGAAACCACCACCTGTGACTGCCAGTGCTGCCTAAGCCTTGTAACAGGCAGAAATTGCAGCAACTGCTGATATTCAACCTGTCTGCCTGGAAACCCAAGGCCCTAAAGTTCCTAAAGCCTACGAAACCCAAAAAACCGTTAAACCGTTCAGAAGTCCGTTGTTTCTTGATGTTGGGGATGTGACGTTTAATCACACTGCAAGCAGTCCTGCAAATGGGGCGAAGCTGCAGCGCTGATGGTGGTGGAGGTTTGAAGGGCACATGAACATCACGAAGAGCACGGGTATGTGACAAAAGACAGAAGCATGAAGAAGAAGACGACGAACAACGAACAACATTAACCCCCAGCCTGAAGACCCAGAAACAAACACAGCCCTGCCCACCATCCTCAGCCCGAGAAACCCTGAGCCCTAAACCCTGCTGGCACTAACTCCTCGGACCCAGAGTAGCTGTTTTTGGGGTTTGGGCTCCTTTTAAAGCCCCTGGAAGCAAAAAAAAGTGCCCTTTTTGATTCCCTTGCTGCAAAGAAAGACGGATGGCAGGCCCTTTACCCTGACTTCGTGGCTAGCTCACCAAAAGGCCTCGTGCCTTCGGTGTCGGCCCCTTGGCAGCCCCGTGGTACCGTTTTCCCTTTTCTTGGTTTAGGGTTTAGGGTTTAGGGTTTAGGGTTTAGGGTTTAGGGTTTAGGGTTTAGGGTTTAGGGTTTAGGGTTTAGGGTTTAGGGTTTAGGGTTTAGGGTTTAGGGTTTAGGGTTTAGGGTTAAAAAGTAGCCAAGGACCCCAATGGCGACAAGGTATGGGAATCCCTTCATGTGGTGCAGTATCCTGGCATGGAACTGTTACAAAGGTTTTGGGGTTTTGGGGGTCTAGGGTTTTTGGGGGTAGATAAAGAGTTGGGGCCTTATAAACCCTCAACCCTGACAATGTAGATTTAGGGTTTAGGGTTTAGGGTTTAGGGTTTAGGGTTTAGGGTTTAGGGTTTAGGGTTTAGGGTTTAGGGTTTAGGGTTTAGGGTTTAGGGTTTAGGGTTTAGGGGAGCTTGGGTTTGGGGTTCGAGAAGGGTTTGTAGGGTTTAGGGAAGTGGGGTTTGCCAACCCGTCGAGGCCGCAGGGCCTAATGCCTGTCAAAGGGTCCCTTGACGTCGCAGTTGTTGAATCAGGCCCCTTTATTCCTTGAAGCCAAGGATGCCCTAAGGCGCAATTGGGCCTTGAGGTTAGTCAGGAGCCTGGACTCCACAAAAAACGAATCAACAACACAACATCCTTGGGTTTGGGATTTTGTCATGACCCCCCACATCCCCAGCTTCCTAGGCAAGATGTGACTGCAGGTATGTGGACGAGCGCTTCGACCACCCCCCGTACTTCCTGCCCAGGGGAGACCCCCTGAAGCGCGCCCACGTGCGCATCTGGTCCGACTTTGTGACGGAGCGCATGCAGAAGAACTTCTACATGATGCTCATGGACCAGGCGCGCGCCATGGGTGAGCTGTTGAATCCTGAGAAGAAACTCAAGCCGCAGCTCCCCCAAAGCCCAAAACCCTAAACCCTAAACCCTAAACCCTAAACCCTATAACCCTTCCACCTCCACTGAACGCAGGATCCCGGGCGACAGGGCAAGGCCAAAGAGAGCTTCTTTGCGGAGTGCCGTACCTTTGCCAAGGCCATGGGCACGGATGGGCCGTACTTCCTGGGCAAGGACGCCCCCCAAGAGGGGTGGGGTGTAATGCAGGTAGCTAGCAGTAGCAGAAAATTCAGGGTTCTGATGGGTTCTGGTTTAACACGGCTTGAGACTCTGAATGCGTTGTTATATATGACTGTGAGATCCGGCACTGTTTATGGAGCAAAAGCTTTAGCAGTCAAGGTCTCTGCAAATTCCTGAGCCTTAATGTAGGGTTCATGGTGACGACCTGCTTCGTGTGATTCGGTGTTGGTCGGGTTTTGGTTGCTAGAGGCAAGGCTTCTGCTGCTGCTGCTAGGCCGCTGAACCCACACCTTCACCCGTTGATAACCCCCCTTTTTCCCCCCCCTTGTTTTCACACTCTCTAAACCCCAAAGCCGAAACCCTAGCTAAAACGAGGACATCTCCATGGTGGACATTGCGCTCTTCCCCTTCTGGCAGCGGTTCCTGTGGGTCGGAGGCTACTATCGAGGCAGGGAGGAGTTGTTTTTGTTGAGTAGGGGTTTAGGATTTAGGTTTTAGGGTTTCGGGTTTAGGGTAGGGTTTAGGGTGTAGGGTTTATGATTTTGGGGTTCAGAGTTTTTGGCGCGCTGCAATTTAAGGTGCACCTCCTAAACCCTAAACACTAAATCCTACTTCTAGAAGTGCCCTGTTGGCACAGGCTTGGAGATGCCAGATGATCCCGACTTCCGCCGGCTGCACACGTGGTGGGAGGCAAAGGGATCTGGGGACTTTAGGGCTTCGTGATCTCAACTCTCAGAGTTAGGGACTGAGGTTTAGGGTTTAGGTTTAGGGTTTAGGATTTAGGGTTTACAGTAGGGTTTAGGGTTTAGGGTTTCGGGTTTAGGGTTCGATTCCAGTTGGGGTTCAGGTTTAGGTTTCAAAGTGTACGGTTCAGGGAAGCCCAAACCCTAAACCCTACTCCTCCCTGTGGCGGTTTCCCCTTTCCATTTTGTGAGAGGTGTTTGTTCTCATGTTGGGTCGCTGAGGAATGTTATTTCTGCTGTGATGCCCTGCTCCCTGCCTCTACCGCCCAAACGTTCCTTCTCCACCTCCTGAAAGGCTTGCTCCCAGCGGCCTGCATTCAACGGCACGCTGGTTTGCCGGGACCTTAGGCCCCGAAAGGTGGACACTTACCACCCCTAAACCTTAGAACCCCCAAACCCTAAACCCCAAAGCCTGATCCCCTAAACCGCAAACCCTAGACCCTAAACCCCCAAACCCCAAACCCCTAAACCCTACGGCCCTTGGATCCTGCGCCGCGAAGCCTAAACCCCCAAAAGCAGACAAGGCCGCCCTCGCCTCATCTCGTCCTACAGCCAGTACAGTCGCGGCTTGCCAAGAGATCCTAAACCCTAAACCCTAAACCCTAACCCTAAACCCTAAACCCAAAACCCTAAACCCTAAACCCTAAACCATGCGTGGGTTTCCGAAGAGTACAATCTAGGGTTGAGGCTTTAGCGTTCCTTTTGGGCGGTTTGTTTGAGGGGACCGTTTCTTTCCCCCGGACAAGGAACCTCAGAAGGACAGATCCGAAGCCAAAATTCTGAGTGATGGGCGCCAACCAGGAGCCCTTAACTCCAAGCAAAGGATCCCCCGGCGAAGTAATATCAGCTCTGTGAGCTTCCAGGAAATGAGGGGACGTCGGACTACGCGAAGAACCTGCAGAGTTCACTGAGTGGCACGCAGAAGAAGCCCTAGCCCCACATCTAAAATGGCAAAAAGACGTGCTCAGCCCGCCACGAAGCCTCTAGATGCAAACTCCTTCTGGGCCCAGAACACCTAAAGCCCTCCCAAGTAACAACACCAGCACAGCCCTGCAGAATCAGTAAACTGCATTGTTCAGAAAACCTTGTAATATATACATATACATATATATATATATGTATATATCCCCCCTGGGAATTATTTTATGTCTTTGTTTACATAAAACCAAAGATACTAAAAATATCATTTCTGTTGAGGTTCTAAGGGGAGTATAGACATTGTAACATACATAAACCCCAAACCCATCTGAAGCCCAACTTTCAAGAGAGCCTTGTGAACACCGACCCAAAACCCATTGCAAACACAATTGTTAAGAAAACCTTGTAAACATCCCCCCCCCCCCCCCCCGGCCCAAAAAGAACAACTGGGTCATTGCTCAATATCATGCTACATGTTTATTGTATACTTAATCCCAATAAGGAACAAACATGATGATTTTTGAACAGTACCCTCAGAGACAAAAAAATCTCCGTTCAATCACCTGTAGCACCTCTCGGAGCCAGCTGGCTCGGGCTCCAGGCACCATAAGCCTTAAGGGTTTAGGGTTTAGGGTTTAGGATTGTTTGGTTTTGAGGGTTTAGGGCTTAGGGGTTTTTAAGGTTTAAGAAAGTTAAGGGGTAGCAGGAAGGGATGATAATAGGGGTCGGAAACTAATGCTAGCTGCTTTCCCCCCAACACCTATTCCAATTATGAATGCCATTTTTGTATGGGGCTTCGGGGTTTGCAATTTTGTTTTGCTTTCTTGGAATGTGTCTTGTATGCAGGGAAGGACGAGCTAAGGGCTTCGTCTTCTCATTCTCAGCTTCCATGGCCAGACCGCCTCCCGAGTCGTGCTTCGGGCGCCTGGGTGATGCGCTACGGGTGTTGGCCCGGGACCTTCTCGGCACCGTAGCTCGGGGGGAGGATGAGGTGGTGGGCTGGGAAGGGCTCTGGTTCTGCGCCTGGGCCGCGCCTACAAAGGCCCTTACGAGCTTCATGGGGGTGAAGATACCGTCACAGCTGGCCCTAGGCATGGCTACTCTGAGCTATGACCCTGTAGCCTCTCAGGGGTACTTGGAAATAATTTTCAATTTTTGGGTACTATAACTCCTAAGAAACAGCAAAAATCACAAAACAATAGTAATAATAATAATAATAATCATAATAATAATAATAACATTTGCTGGGGTTCCAAGTTCAGTATAGGCCTGGGGAGCCCTGGGCATCATGCTGGCCAGCTCGGCAGTCATCTCCTCCCGCGCGCAGAAGTATCAGAACGAGGAGCAGGTGGTGGCCACTTGTGCTGCCAAGGTCCTGTCCACCTCGGCCGCAGCTCAGCTGGCCGTGTGTCTTAGGGGATACTTGGGAATGATGTCTGGTTTTGGGGCACTATAATTCCTAAGAAACAGCTAACATGACCATTTTTGGGTAAGATGATTCCTAAGAAACACCTACAATGATGATTTTTGCCGGGGTTGCCAAGTTCAGTATAGCTGTGCTTCTATTTTTTTGTACTATAAATCCTAAAGAAAGCAGCTAAACATTATGATTCAGTATAGGTGTGCGGCGGAAGCGGTGCACCATCTGCATCCCCTGGCGCTGTCCCTGCCCATCTCCTCACCCTTCCTGGCCGCGCGGTTCTTGCAAGACTGGGCCATCCTCCCCATCTGGTTCCCTGGCCCTCCTTCAGCTTAGGGTTTAGGGTTTAGGGTTTGGGGTTTGGGGTTGGGGGTTTAGGGTTCGGGGTTTAAGGTTTGGGGTTTTAGGGTTTCGGGGTTTAGGGTTTGCAGTTTGGGGATTAGGGGAGTTGTTAGAAGAAGAGCCCAGGCTGCGAGGACTGGGCACGGCCTCGCAGCAGCCAGCTGTGGTCGAGAGGGTCAGCAGGTTCTGCGTCGTCGGCGTGCTCTTCCAAGTGGGGGGGTGGCACCCCAAAACGGAGACGCGATTTTCTTGGGGGGGGGGGGGGGGGGGGGGGTCCATAAACGGAGGGTTTGGAACAAGAAAAACCCACAAAGTTTAGTGTTTAGGGTTTAGGAGGCTCTGGACCTCCGTCAACCCTTGACAGCTCAGTGTTCAGGCCCTAGGGATAATGAGGCCTAAACACCCTACACCCTAAACTTCCTTGACCCACTGGACCCCTAAAACCCTCCTAACCTCCTACACCCTCAGCCCCCGAAACCCGTCCAAAGCCCACTCAACCTCCTCAGTCTCCAAACCTTGAGCCCTAACCCTAAACCCTAAACCCTAAACCCTAACCCTAAACCCTAAACCCTAAACCCTGAACCCTAAACCCTAAATCCCTAAAAGGCGGGGGCCGCCATCTGGGCCGACAATCTGATGGTGGCCTGCGGGCTGCTTGCGCCCGCGACGCTTTGCATCTCCGCCGCCTCCTTCCAGGCGCCCTAGAAAGCCCAAATCCTCATAACCTCAAACCCTCATAACCTCAAACCCTAAGCCCGAAACCCTATAATTCTTAAACCTTAATTACACCCTAAACCTTGCGAATTGAAAGGGCATGGTGTTGAGGGTTGAGGGTTTACAAGGGAGGTGTGCGGCTTGACGGGGGGCTGCTAAACTTATGATCTCGCGTGGGCAGCCGAAGCCCTAAATCCCGAGTTTGGGGTTTAAGTTCGTTTCACCAGCTCTGCCGACGGCGGCTCGCAAGCGTTTTACGTTCTGGGGAACCAAGCCGAGTAAATCCCAAACTCCTCACCAGGTGCTCCTCCGTCTGAAGGGCCCCCAGCATCTCGAGGGGCTGCAACTGAGCAGCATCCTGCTGTCCCTCTACATGCTCCTTGGCGTCGGCAGTAGCACTATCTATGGAAATATAGGCATCGTTTAAATGCAGTTAAGGGGAGTTTAGTATTATATATATATATATATACAGTATACAATATCTAACACATGGCATATAGCAAGCCGCCGCGACAGAATCACTGTGCAGCGCATGGTTGCAGGGTGTTCGGATCAGCTCACTTGTCGGGTCTTTGGAGTTCAGGTTCGGGGTCGCCAGGTTTCTGGTGCAACATAGGGGCCTGAATAGTTAGATTGGGTTTCGGGGGGGGGGGGGTATTACAGTATAGTATGATTACCAAGGGACCATAAGTGAATATGATTCGCAATTATTCCCACCCCTTTATTAGGCTTCGGGGTCGTGCCTAGATCCCAACAAAGCCCACAAACCCCTACCAGCGCGATCTCAATCAATCTCAGACCTCTTCTGTAACCTTGATGCCGATAGCCTTCCACGATGTAGAGACGTTAGGTTTTGCCTTTGCGGCAGCGGTCCTTGGGCCATTTTTCGGCTTCCGGATTCGGGGTTTCGGGGTTGCGGGCTTGGGTCAGCCCCTTCCCTGAAGCTCGCAAAGCCTACCAGACCTTGCCCAAATGAACCAAAGCTCGTAATCGAGGCTCTTCAGCGGCTTCCTGGAAGCCCCTGGGGCTTGAAGATCTTCAGGTGGTGGATCAGGGTCAGTTTTGTGTTTTTGTTTGATCTTCGGGTGGTGAATTAGGGTCAGCTCTCTTTTTTTACTTGTTTTAATCTTAGGGTGGTGGATTAGGGTCAGGTTTTTTTTTTTTTTTTTTTGGGGGGGGGGGGGCTCTGTGCGTAGGGGCTTGGGGTTGAAATGCCAAAGTGTGCTAAAGTGTAACTCTGGAAGTAACGTTTGCCATTTCAACGACAAGCTTTGCGATGGTGATGAGGAGTTTTAGGCTTCATGAACCCCATCAACTCACCCCAAAGCCCTGATCCATGTACTGGCTGCTATCAGTTGTTCCGGGGGGCTGCGAAGGTTCTGGGCATCAGCCACGCCGCGACGGAGCCCCAGATGCTCGCAGAGTACGCGGTGCTTGATGTCCTTGCCAAGGCAACCTAAGCCTAAACCCCACACCCTAAACCCGAAAACCCTAAAACCCCAAGCGTTTAACCCAAAGAGGCAGAAGCCCCGAAAGGTTCAGGCTCTCGCGGGGCTTAGCGCGTTCTCTGCCAAGGTGACCAGCTGCCATATCCTAACGAAGAGCATGGGACACGCTTCTGACCGAGTGGTGTCCGTTACTGGAGACTGCGTGGGCCAGCGTCAGCAGCATCCGCACAGTGCCTGCGCTGTAGTTAAGCTGAGACAGACACCATCACTGTAGCCCGACATGTGGCAGCAATAAATGACATGCTCGGCATCCGAAGCTCGGCCCTTTAGGCCTTTTAAGCCTTGCCCCTTGGTCGAGCCACCTTTCTCCGCCCAAATTTGTCCCTTTTACTTGGGGCCCATACGACGCCCTGTCAAGGTTTGAATGAGTTCCGCGACGCCCTCGAGGAGGCTGCGCGCCTCCAGGCATTACAGGGCGACAGCTCCTGACCGCCACCGAGATCGAAGAGCACGCGATGCGTCGCGGCAACTGGTGCATCAACCCGAGGCACATACCGATAGCGGAGGATCCACGCCCCCCCAGCATCTGGAGGAGCGGCCCAAGTACTTCCAGAAGCCGAGCATCGAGAAGCGCAGGATGCCCCAGGCCCCACCGCTTCCCCTTGCTGCGCGCAGAGGCCCCGCCCCGCCGCGCGTTGCGAGAAGAAAAATCGAAGTGCCCCCCCAAGCCGGGCGACGGTTCTCGTGAAGTCGGGGGTGGGTCACCCTGAATCCTAGGTAGTGTTAGGGAGATCCCTGAAGGGGGATCCCTGAAAAGGGACCCTCCTTCCCACTACTTCTGGGCCTCTTAACGGGGACCTTATTGAGAGGGTCTATATTCCCAAAGGTCCCCGTAATCTTAGCTCCTACTGAACATCCCTGAACCCATGGGGGACCCCTAGAGCGCTGAAATCGCTGTATTCTGGCTCAAGCACCTGGCCATCTGCCCTTGTTTGCCCTTGTTTGCGTCGGGTGCTCAGCTTGGGTAACCTTGCTGCCCTTGTGCTCTACTATTTGTTGAAGAACCCCCCCAAAGAATATTCTTCCTTAAAAGGGTAATGTAAGGACTATTATCTTTC
The DNA here is from genome assembly GCA_905221605.1 of Symbiodinium natans. NCBI lineage: Eukaryota > Dinophyceae > Suessiales > Symbiodiniaceae > Symbiodinium > Symbiodinium natans. The sequence continues at coordinate 171,381 of CAJNDS010002369.1, read as the reverse complement.
ACGTTTTGTCGGTTCTTACGCATACAGTAGTTGTTACACCCCCCCCCCCGCCCCTCAGCGCCTGCGGGCAGAACTCTTCTGGCTCTGAGTGTCCTCCTAAACAATAAATCCTAAACCCGAAACCCGAAACCTTTGGAGACTTGGGTCAACATCAGGAGAGAGAGAGAGAGAGAGAGAGTTCCCTGGTCGGAGGCTCCAACTTATCGCCCAGTACTGGTCACAAACTCCTCAACCCGACCCCTAAACCCTAAACCCTAAACCCTAAACCCTAAACCCTAAACCCTAAACCCTAAACCCTAAACCCTAAACCCCCCCTCCCCCACGCGCTGAGGCAGATGCCAGTGGCTTCAAAGCAGTTTTGAGTTTCGACCGTGTGCTGCCTGATGGGGCAGACATGCCAGAGCCTCGGTACCAGGGTTAGGGTTTAGGGTTTAGGGTTTAGGGTGCAGGGTTCAGGGTTCAGGGTTTAGGGTTTAGGGTTTAGGGTTTATAAGGGCTTCGTCCTGCCCTTCTGCCACGCAAAGGCGTTAAGACCGTCTATCATGAGAGCTCACGGTGTAGATTGGTGCATGACTGGAAACCCCCTAAGGCTTCGAATCAGGCTTTGGCTGAAGCCAGAGAACGCTGCACGCGCACGTGAACCCTAAACTCGAAACCCTAAACCCAGGTTGTGCAGACGAGCCGGGCGACACCCCAGGGACAGCCACAGGGGTCATGAGCATCGTTGACTGGAACGATGCCTCTCTAATAGGGTTTAGAGTTTAGGATTTAGGGTTTAGGTTTTAGGGTTTAGGGCAGTTTAGGCTGCAGGGTTTAGGGTTTCAGGGTTTCTAATATTCAGGTCGGAATAAGTACTACATTCTCTCATGGTCCCTGTATAAATATTAACAGAATCACCCCCAAAATCCTACTCTGACTATTAAGGCCCTTATCTTCGGCTTTTGCTGCCCCATCGTCCCGATTGGGGAATTGACTAGGACCCAGAGAGACTTTTCTGGGCTTACAGGTTTAGATTTGGGATGTTCCCCCTTACACGAACAGTCCTGAATAGGGATTCTCCACAGGGGGTACTAGAATCCCCGTTAAGGACTGCTAGTATAAGGGGGAGCATCCCAAGTTTAGATGGCTATCCTTTTGGATGAGCTTTCATGGCACCAGGACTTTGACAGTCTCCGTACCGGCATCCACTGCGTGACGGCCTTGGCTGCCCTGGCTAGACGAAATCCCAAAGAACCCTGAAAACACCCTTTAAATCCCTACAAGGCCTGTGCATATTTCTGACGATCAACTACGCCCTGCAAACTCGATACACCCGGAAGCCTGGCCTCACTTTAAATCACGCCTCAACCTCCAAGGCCAGGCAGAGGGTTGTTGAGAAGTGGGGTTCAGCTACGGTTTAGGGTTTAGGTTTAGAGTTTAGGGTTTAGGCTTACAAGTGCACGGTTGGGCCTAGATGGTTTGAACCCAGAACCCTAAACCCTAAACCCCTCCGGCTGGAAACAAGGCCCCCAGGAACGTTAATGAGCAGCCTCCGCGGGCACTGGACTCGAAAGGACGGTCTCCTGTGGTTACTCTATGGATCCTTTGCTAGGACCCAGAGTAGGTTTTGCTACCTTTTGGGGGGTTCTTCACACCGACAATACCTGTTGTCTTCCTAGGCACTCTTGGACGGTTCATTCCTAGGTCACTCTTGGGTCGAGTTTGTTCCCCTCTCTCAGCGTATCTTCCATCCATCTATGTATATATCTGTATGCCGATGTCTAGTTTTTAAGATGTGCATTTGCTAGACACACGTGCGTGCTTCACAGCGCTTTAGCGTTGTTCAGGAACAGCGTATTAAAGGTGATTGTGGGCGGAGTTCTGAGCATACCCTGTACTAATACAATCCCTATTCAGGGCATATGAACCCTAAACCCTTTCAGGGTTCCAAGGAAGCTTAGTGTGGGCTGGGTCCTGGGTCCTAGGAAGCATTAGAGGGCTTCCTTTTGCGGGGCCAAGGTTTCCTGCGGCAGTCTAGGATTGCAGGGCTCCGGGCCGGGGTCCGAGAGTCACTTTTTCCCTGGAGGTTTAGGGTTTAGGGTTTAGGGTTTAGGGTTTAGGGTTTAGGGTTTAGGGTTTAGGGTTTAGGGTTACTTGCTCTGGGACCTGCATCGTCATTTAAATTTTCAGGGGCTTACTGAGATTGCGCAGAGTCTTCGAAGCTTTTCAGGGGTTCAGGGTAGGATGCTGGCCCATCAAGAAGCCCCCCTGCGAGGAGGACCGAATGGCCTTGGGCACGATCTCTGCCAACAGCATGGCTACTGGGGCATGGAATGAAAGTTTGGGGTGTAGGGCTAGGGTTTAGGGTTTAGGGTTTGGGGTTTAGGGTTTAGGGTTTAGGGTTAGGGTTTAGGGGTCCCTGCATAGTTCCCCTAGATGCAAAGCGCCGTGTCATGATCAGCACCCGAGACGTTTGGAGAACTGAGCATGTGCTCGGCGCGACGGGCTTCGGGCAGGCACATGGCCTTCGAACTTCGTTCTAGGGTTCAGGAGTCGAGGAGTTAGGGTGCCCCCTTTTTTCTCGCAGCCCTTAGTAGGATTAATAACCGGGGGCACCAGAATACCGACTAAGGACTGCTCGTAAACCAAGGTAAAGCCCTTTCTTCCCTCAGACACGCACTTCCCCAAAACCTAAACCCTAGACCCTAAACCCTAAACCCTAAACCCTAAACCCTTGTGAAATCCATCCTGTATCATCTTCCTGTATTTACCCTCAGTAATTGAGAACACCCTGGGGCCCCATAGTCCCGAAACCTTAGACGCCCTCAACCCTAAACCTACTATAGGAGTCGGAATAATTACTAATACTGTTCCCTTATGGTTTCATACTTATACTAGAATAACCTCCAAAACCCTAAACCCTAAACCGTATTCCAATTGTTAAGGCCCCTATGTGATTGGAACCAGGACTGGGAGTCTCCATACCAGCACCAGCCGAGCACCATGTGGGAGGCCAGCTGCTTGGGGTTCAGGGTTTAAGGAGATAGGGTTTAGGGTTTAGGGTTTAGGGTTTAGGGTTTAGGGTTTAGGGTTTACATTGCGTAACCTCCAGAAAATTGGACCATGGTTTCAGGATGGTTAGAGCTGGAAAGTTGGAACATGGCTTCAGGATGATTAGAGCTGGGATTCCCTTTATTGTACCTTGTTGGGTTTGGGGAATAAGGATGTTCCAACTTTGTGGAGTTTACTTTTCGAGGTATCGGGGTTGCAGGGGGGTGTTACGGTTCATTGTCGGATTTAACTTTGGTAGGAGGGCATGAGTGTAATTAGCAGGGTTAGGCGATGGATTCCCGGTTTTGAGGGCCTCAGGCTCGTGCTCTCTCTTGGTCGTTCGTTTGTGCTCTGCGTGCTGCTGATCACCAGTGTTGGGGACTCGGCCCCCAAAAGTGGAGAAAGCCATGGCAGGCGCAGTGAACTCACATGTCTTGACAAAACCCTGAGGTCGTAGCAAAATAACGATCATTGGTCACAAATATGTGACCGGTTTGCGGCTGACTAGTTGGCGTTACGAATTGTCATTCTCACCTAGCATGCTCAGAACCAGGATCAGTATCAGTATTTGACACCACCACTCTTGCGATGACTACCATTATTGCCACTCTTCCGATTTTTATTGCCATGATTACTGTTATTGCCAATATGTCCAGTAATACCGTTGCTACGACGACGACAACAATGTTTATCACTAGGATGAATCATTCGCATGCGAGGGTGGTGTTTTAGTGAGGGCCGCGAGCATAAGCCTCATGGCTGTTTAATATCGGTACGGTACGGTATTGCTTTGCAGCGGTATGCTGCGGTATGTATTGCGTGGTATTGCTTGCTTTCGGCACGGTGCGGTTCAGTACTGCACTGCACGGTCCGGTTCGGTACTGCGGTCCCAGGCCCCCCTCCCCTCCACCCCTTCCACCCTTCGCCCAGCCACCACCTCCACTCCTTCCCCAGCACCCCCAAGCACCCTCCAGCCCTGCCCCCACTCACCACCCCCCCCCTCCACGCCACCAAGTCCAGCCACCCACCTCCACCCTCCAGCCACCCGCTCAAGGCCACCTCCCAGCCAATTTTCCAGCCACCACCCACCCCTCCACAGCCACCTCCTCCAGCCACCCACACCGTCCAGCCACCCCTCCAGCCACCACGCCCCTCCAGCCACCCACCCTCCAGCCACGCACCCCCTCCATCTCCAGCCACCACACCCTCCAGCCGCCATCCTGCAGGCATCACAACAGCCATGCACACTCTACAGCGCTCCGACCACCCAACACTTAAAACCCCAAACCCACAACCCTAAACCCTAATCCCTAAACCTTAGACCGTGTGCTGGGTGGCTGGAGGGTGGGTGGCTGCAGGGGGTTGTGGCTGGAGGTTGGAGGGGGTGGCTGGAGGTGGTGGCTGGCTGGAGGCTTGGTGGCTGGAGGGAGTGGTGGCTGGAGGGTGGGTGGAAGGGGTGGGTGGGTAGCAGGGTGGGGGGGTGGGTGGCTGGAGAGTGGGTTCACGGTTCGGTGCGGTACGGTAAGCCTCCTGCACGGTTCGGTGCGGTACGGTAAGCTTCCTGCACGGTTCGGTGCGGTACGGTAACGGTTCGGTGCGGTACGGCGGAATTGTATTGTTGAAACGCCCATGAAGCCTAAGCCCTGAGCCCTAAGCGGCACCCCTACAATCCTGCAAACCTCCAGACGCCCCCCCTCCCCCCAGCGCGCCCAGCCATGCCAAACCAGAATGTAGGACCAAGAGTAGGCCCATATTCCCTGTTTTGGGGTTTGGGTCTCCTTCTAAGCCCGTTTAAACCAGAAAGGGCACCCTCTTCATTCCTGGGTTACTCTTCGGTCTAGGAATTCCGAAAACCCCAGTCCCAATCCCCACTTCGGGGTTTAGGGCCTATGGTAAGCAGAGAGGCGGGCCCTGAGACAGTCAAGATGATCTTGGCCGGCAAAGAGTACTCTGGAACGGTCTCGCAACAGCCCCAGCTTTGCATTTCTCGCCTATGAGGGGCGTTTGGGGTTTAGGGTTTCGGGTTTAGGGTTTGGGGGTTTTGGCTTTGAGTCCACCAGCCGGCTCAGCGGCAAAGCTGCCAGAGTCAAACTGCAGCCTGGTTTGTACTTGGGCGATCAGCAAGATGTAACATCCCGAGGACGCAATCAAAACGCACAGAGCGCTTGGCTGAGGACAGTACTTCAGTCTAAGTGCCTCCCCCTCAGAAAGGCTCAGATTCCGTAGTGTTGTGATCTCCCTAGCTTGGAAGCCATGGCCCCCATGAAGGCAATGAAGGCGGGAGCAGCCAAGAGCATGAGGGTGATGAAGGTGATGAAGATGAAGGCCGCGCCATGCCGAAGAGTGCCATTGCCAGGTGGCCGAGAGCACGGGCATGAAGAAGACGTGACACGGAGGTGAAGAAGACGGGCAAGTTTGTGCTGGACTCGTCATGATCAAGACCCGAAGCCGGCCAGGAAGGCCGGAAAGAAGATGATGTGAAAGCCACCCCCGTGAAGGCCGTGAAAGACCAGTTCTGAGCCACGGGCATCTGAGGCGATAGATTTTGAGAAGCCGCGGGCCTGTATACAGGCCGCTTGCGACTTTGCAGGAGGACGGGCCTTGCTTTCGTGGTCGTTCATGGAGCGGGCTTCCCCTCATCTCTGCCACGAGGTGTACAGATGTTAGTACATGGGGTTTGCTGAGAGACTGCAGCAAAGAAGTCAGGCAACGCACGTTTCTCTTGTGATCTTGGCATGCTTGTCGCCTAAACCCTAAACCCTAAGCCCTAAGCCCTAAACCCTAAACCCGAAACCTTGAACCCTGAACCAAAAGCCCTAAGCCCACAGCCACTCCAGGTTGAGCGAGAATCCAATAACGATCCTCTGGGAGGACGGGGAGGCAGCATGGCCTGCAAAGTTGCCCTTCCTTCCCAGGCGTTCGGTGGTGTGTTAGGGTTTCGGGTTTAGGGTTTAGGGTTTTTGGGTTTAGGGTTTAGGGTGAAGGGTTTAGGGCAAGTTTAGGGTTTAGGGTTTAGTTGCCCGTCTGCATGTGCCGGATAGTTCCTGTACGGCTGTAGACTGGAGAGAGCCTCGAGACACTGCTCTGCACACTGCTTCAATTTTGCAGATTCATGGTAGAACAGAGGGGTTCGGGTTTATCCTCGCCAGGTATGGACCAAAACACCATCATGAACGGGCGCGGCTGGCCTTATTGTTTTCCACGAGCTCTGCGAGATGTGAGCTTGTGCAACGATTGTTCTACCGAAGCCTGAAGAGGCTTCGCCAGATCTTGCACTAAGATCCCTAGAACCCTACAACCTACACAACCCTACTGAGACCTAGATCACCTTACACACTTTCCTTGAGTAGTGTGTTGTGCAACGCAAACTGAGACCTTGAGCACCTTAAAGTAACTTAGTCCGAAGGACCCAAGCCCCAGATCGCAGATCAGGCCGTGCCGTCTCACCGTTGCCACCACGTCCTCAAACCGCCTGCTCCAGTCAAAGGAACTCTGGCAGGTTTCGCCAAGGCGATAAAAGAGCCGCCAGCACATTCCAGGGCCCTAAGCCCGAAACCCTAAACCCTAAACCCTCAACCCTAAACCCTAAACCCTAAGCAACAGAGGAATGCGGCCCAGGTGCATTTTCTTGAGGTGAACTCACACCTTGCTGGCAATCTGACTCCCTGAACCCTGGAGCCGATCCCCCCCCAATCTTTGCAAAATTTTGGCGGCTCAAGCACCTGGCTCTCTGCCCTTCTCGGCGCGTGGCACTCAGCTTGAAAACCTTTGGCGACTGGGTTTAGGGTTTAGGGTTTAGGGTTTAGGGTTTAGGGTTTAGGGTTTAGAGTTTAGGGTTTAGAGTTTAGAGTTTAGGGTTTAGGGTTTAGAGTCTAGGGTTTAGGGTTTATAGGGTTTAGGGTTTAGGGCTGCCCCTTGTTCCGGCGGACCTTTGCCCAAAACGAACCCTAAACTGGGTGTTAAATCCGAGGGAAAACCTCGAGGGCGCTTATTCCTTGTCCCATGGAAGCCTCACCCCCCCCCCCCCCCAACAGTTTCGTGGGGCTCAGCGGGTTTAGGGTTTGAGGGGGTTTCAGTCGGAGCTCTCTCATTCCACCCAGCCCAGCTAGCCGTTTTTCCCACGAGGCCAGCGAGCCCATGGTTCTACGAACCCCAAAGCACAAACCCTAAACCCTGAACTCTGAACCCTAAACAGAGGAAACAAGCTGCACAGCTTCTTTCTTCTGTTTTAGGTTTAGGGTTCAGGGTTTAGGGTTGTAGAGTTTAGGGTTGGTTTAGGGTTTGGGGTTTAGGGTTTGGGGTTTAGTGTTTAGGGTGTTTAGGGTGCAGGGTCCAGGGTTTGCTTGCCTCCACCCTTCCGAACTTCCGGCCTAGCCTCTCACCCTGCACTGGGCTCGGTCGTGCGGCCTCTCTTACTCCCGCAGTCGTACTGCATGGTTTGGCAGAAGTCCCTGCAATCAGGCGCCCAAGCTGTCTCTGTCGTATACAGGACCGTATCCAGAAGTCGGAGAGGACTTTGATGTAGCCCACCAGGGATGATTTGAGCGATGGATAACTGGCAGTTTCCCACAAGACGGGGCTTAGGATTACCCTGTAAACAGGGGATTCCTTTTTTTTTTTGGGGGGGGGGGGGGGTAATTTAGGGGTCGGACTACTTACTAATAATGGTATTCCCTTACGGTCCCTTTGTAATTATACCATAGTACCCTCCCCAAAAGCAAAAGCCTATACTAATTGTTAAGGCCCCTACCCCCCCCACCCCCCCCCGATTCTGTGGCGAAGCACCCAGCAAAAGCCACACGTAAGGTGGATGCCAGCCGCGCCGAAGCAGCTTCGACTGCCTGGAGCCTGATGGGTCAGACATGCCCGGGGCCTCAGCGCCGAAAGGGCTCAAAACCCTGCACCCTGAGCCCTAAACCCTAAACCCTAGACCCTAAACCCTAGACCCTAAACCCTAAACCCTAAACCCTAGAAACCCTCAACCCGGGTTCCCATTGCAAAGGAGCTGCCCTAAGTGCATGGCCCTTGGTGTTTGTTCTTTGGCGTGGGGGAGCGTTCTACAACACATGGAGCCAGAAACCGAGAACGTGCAGCCAAAGCCTATGAAAGGGTTCGGGAGTCTCTTGTGTTGTTCCGGGTTTACCAAAGAGGGGGACCCCAAATAGTAGGATGCCCTGAACTTTAGACCCCAAATAGTAGGATCCCCTTGAATTTAGACCCCAAATATTAGGATCCCCTGAAAAGCAGGTACCCCAATGTCGGAACCACCAACGTCGGTGCGCTTGCAACTTGACCAGGTTGCGCAGACGAGCTGCGCGACGACCCAGGGACAGTCGGGTCTAGCGTTTAGGGTTTAGGGTTTAGGGTTTAGGGTTTAGGGTTTAGGGTTTAGGGTTTAGGGTTTAGGGTTTAGGGTTTAGGGTTTAGGGTTTAGGGTTTAGGGGCGACATCAGCATGGATCTACAACGGTGCCAGAATTGTGCGCAGTATCCTCTCACTACGACTCTCATTGGGCGGAAGAGGTCGAGTTTAGACATTCAAAGGGCAGAAAGAAGGCCTTTCGAGCTGCGAAAGCTCCATTCCCCGGCCCGCCAAAGCCTCTAAAACTCGTGAGCCCTAAACTCCAAACCCTCCCCCAGAAATCAACCGTTTGGGGCCTCTGCACGTGCAGCTTCTATTTGTAAGCTCAATTCCCCCCCACCACCACCCCTGCAACAACAAGAAGCCTTGGCCGCGCAGAAGGAGGGCGAAAGCTTTCCTTTGTGGAGGGTGTGCGCGCTACTCAGGGTTCGGCATTTTTTTAGTGTCCCAGCCCAAGCTCTTAGGGTTTAGGGTTTAGGGTTTAGGGTTTAGGGTCTGGGGTTTAGGGTTTAGGGTTTAGGGTTTAGGGTTTAGGGTTTAGGGTTTAGGGTTTAGGGTTTAGGGCTTAGGAGATGTCATGGCAGGACTGTGCAGATTGCCACTGATGAGAAAATTCCCTCCGTGTGGCAGCCTCGGCCAGACAATTCTCGAACCCGAACCTACATCCCCCAAGGTTTAGGGTTTAGGGTTTTGGGTTTTGGGTTTTGGGTTTTGGGTTTAGGGTTTAGGGTTTAGGGTTTAGGGGAATCCCAAACCCTGATTCCTGTGAGCTCTAAACCCTTGGGTGTGTGAATCTTGGGGTGTCAGGTTGGCACTAAACTCTAAACCCTACCCTCAAGACTTCCAGCACAGGTACAGAGGGCGTAGAGTAGATCGGGTTTAGGGTTTACGGCATATTGCTGACCAGGATACTATATCAGCCAGATCGCTTTTTGGCTTGTTTGTTGCCAGGCCCTGCTTGTGCAGGGGTCCACCCAACTCCATTCCTTCTCAAAATTTCGGGCTTCTGCCCGCTTTCTCACTTTCGGGAAAGCTGTGGGCTCGTGCGTCTTCACTGGTAAACTTGCCAAAATGAGGCCTTTTCCTGTTTCAGGTTCAGCGGCGACATCCCAGGCCGGACCTCCCGCAAAGGTGGGTTGTCGAACCCAGACCGACCTTTGTGGTCACTGGAGACCCCTGAAAGCGAGAAAGTAAAACAGGGTCCCTAGATAAGGACCAGCCCCCACACCTACAATGCCCGCTCACGCTTGAAGGGCTCCTCGTTCAGATTGCGCCGGCCGGCTGGGTTTAGGGTTTAGGGTTTAGGGTTTAGGGTTTAGGGTTTAGGGTTTAGGGTTTAGGGTTTAGGGTTTAGGGTTTAGGGTTTAGGGTTTAGGGTTTAGGGTTAGGGTTTAGGGTTTAGGGTTTACGACTTAGGGGGGGGGGGGGGGGTTCATGGGCTTGGGATGATTCCCTCTACCCCCCAAAGCTTCGCGGGTTTCAGGCCGACCTCGGGAGGGCTGATGGACCGCCTCCGAGGGCATTGGACACGAAAGGACCGACCCCCCACTGCCTATATCTCCCTTAGGGTTTAGGGTTTAGGGTTTAGGGTTTAGGGTTTAGGCTTTTGTTTACATAAAACCCAAGAGGATATTCAAAAACATTTTTGTTATTGAGGTTCTAAGGGGAGTATAGCTGCAGGAGGTACAGTTACACGTTTCGGCTTCTGGGGGAGCGTTCTTGGGCATATTTAAATACAAATTTGCAACTTTGTAGTTTGGGTAGTTGGATGAAGGTATCGGCAGCTCTCCACCTGAAAAAAAGGAGGGTTTCTTTGGGGTTCCAAGATCTTATAATTTAGAGACAGGAAACTACCCCAACATAATCCCTGGAGTTGGCCATCTCCTTCGCTTGGGATGACCGAACTACTACTTCCCAAAGCATTGGACGACCGGGCTCAGGGTTTAGGGTTTAGGGTTTCGTTTCACAAGGTTACACAGTTAGACAGGCGTTTTGCGGCCTTTAGATTCATAATAATTCAAGACGCTCCGCGACTGATTCCGTCACTAGTAGTCGCGGAGCCTAACCCTCAACCCTCGCTTCCCTGGGCCTTAATCCCTTATGGTCCCTTTATAATTATGCCAGAATAACCCCCAAAGGCCTCTTCTAATTGTTCAGGCCCTAAAGCCTTAAACCCCTAAACCCGAAACCCGAGATTACACCTTGTCGCGCTGCGCGAGGAAGACAGGATGTCCTTGGGCACGATTTCCGCCAACAGCATGGCTTCTCGGCCATGGACTTAAGGTTTCAGCCTAACGTCTCAAGCCCCCCCCCTTTTTATGGACCCTAAACCCTTTCCCGAAAAAAGCTCCCTGAAAGGGCTGGGCTTACAAAATCAGGGACCCCAGACATAGACCCCGAAATAGTAGGGCCCCAACCAGGTACCCTAAACCCTAAACCCTAACCCCTAACCCCTAAACCCTCAACCCCCATTTAATTTGGCGCCAGGTGTGGGAGGCGCGCTACAAGCACAAGCCGAGCGCCATGTGGGAGGCCAGGGAGTTTGGGGTTGAAGGTTTAGGGTTTAGTTTTTCGGGTTTAGTTTTTAGGGTTTAGGGTTTAGGGTTTAGGGTTTAGGGCGGTGAGCTTGGGGTTGAAGGTTCAGGGTTTACTAGGTAAGCCCTTATTGGGTTTAGGAGGATCATAGGATTTTGAGGGCCATTCTAGTTGAGGCCCGGAAGAGCTGCCACAAGAGTTGGTGACAGAACTCGAGGTGGTAGCGCTTGTTCGGCCGTCTGATGTCTGTCTGCTCACGTGTTCTTTTGCCCCCCCTCAGCCCTAAACCCTAAACCCTAAACCCTAAACCGGTTCATCGACATGCTTGAGCTTGAGGCTGACCAGATCGCCTTACAGCGCTGCTTGACAGCCGAAAATTTCTAAGACGGGTTCAGGGCTCACAGGGTTTCCCCAGCTCCTACCACCCGACTTCCTAAACCCTTCTATCATGAACTGGCATGCCGGGGGCCGGGGGCCCCCACCCTAGAAAATCGAAGGTTCTTTCTACAAATTTGACCCTGAGGTGGCCCCTGCCAGAGGTTCAGGGTTTAGGGGTTAGGTTTTAGGGTTTCGGGTTTAGGGTTTAGGGTCTCCAGACTCCAGACACGAAGCCCCAACCAGAGAGGCGGGCACCAACAAAATCAAGATGATCCTGTCCAACGAAGAGCACGCTGGGACAGTCTCGCAGCGCCCCGAGACCTGCGAGGCCTTCGAGATTTTTTAGCATTGAGGGCTTAGGGATTAGGGTTTTTTGTTTTTTTTGGGGGGAAGGATTTTATGGGGGGCGTAGAGGAATTTCAGAAGGTTTTTTGGGTGGGGTTCGAAGGATTCTTGGCTCGAAGGTGAGTGCGTTATGGGTTGGGTTCGCGGCTCACCCCAACCATGGGTGGGCCTTTTTTGATACGGGGGTTTCCCGACATATGTGGCCCCTAACTGAGGGATTTGGGGCGGGTTGGAGAGAAGGGGTCAAGACGTTTTAAAGGACAAACAACCTAAACCATCGTTTGTGTTTCAGACCAATGTCATGTCTTGCCTTGCTGCAGCGGTTTTGGGCATCCTTCATGCTCTGGACTCTAGGCCATCAGCCCCTTGGGTTGCGCCGGCATGTGGATCGGTTGGTTTTAGGGCTTAGGGCTTAGGGCTTAGGGCTTAGCGCTTAGGGCTTCGGGCTTCGGGCTTCGGGCTTAGGGTTTAGGGTTTAGGGTTTAGGGTTTAGGGTTAGGGTGCGTATAGGGTTTAGGGTTTAGGGTTAGGGGTTTTAGGGTTGGGTGGGTTTAAGCTCAGCTTGGCCCCAACCCCAGAACCCTGACTGGGGCCTGTTGCACACCCCTCGAGGTTGGATTTGAATCCAATGACCATCACCTGGGAGGACGGGGAGGCAGCATGTCACACGAAAGGACGGAGGGTTTAGGGTTTGGGGTTTAGGGTTTAGGATTTAGGGTTTAGTGTTTAGGGTTTAGGATTTAGGGCTTAGGGTTTAGGGTTTAGGGTGACAGTTAACCGCGCTTCGCTCCCACACTGCAGTTGAAACCCCACGCCCTGAACCAGCTGAGGAACCTAAATGCACTTCGGCGCACTGGTCACTTTAAATGTGTCAGCCACCGTACATGCAGCCGTAGCCTAGTGACCTTTCCGAGTTCAAGCGCCAGGTGTGGACGAGGACATTGCCATGAATGCGCGCCTGAACTTGTTGACGCGTTCTCTTTTCCGAAGCCAGAAGGAGCTTTGCCACATCGCCATGTCTTGCCCAAAGATCCCCTAACACCCCTACACCCTAAACCTTAAACCCGAAACCCTAAACCCTTAAACTGCCAATCAAGACCCCTATAGGCTCATATCAACCATGAGCACCAAGAGCCTCCATTCACAGGCCGTGTGTCTCACCATTGCCACCACGCCCTCGAAACACGCCTGCTGCAGTCAAAGGAACTCTGGCAGGCAAACGCAAGGAAAGTGACAGCGAGATTCTGGCGTTCGAAAGAGAGCTTGCAGCTGAAGGATTGCTGGTACCACAGTAATCGTGTGATAGAACCGATTTGGATAGAATCTTCCACCAGCACAATACGATGCAATAGTCTACTACATTATGTAGCTAACATCGTATAAGTTGTTAGTAGCACAAGGAAGGAACACAACAGGCGCTAAGTTGGCTCGGCTTCGGGCTTTCAGGTCGTTTCGGGCGTCTTCGATGTATGTGTGCTTCTGCTTGTGACGCCAGCATGATCCCGGGGTCTTTACTCATCATCCACAAGCAGGTCGTTCTTTTCCCGTGCCGCGGCCGAGAAGCATCGGAGTGCGCGAAGGAGTCGCCCCAATTTAGTGAGGATGATGGCTCTGAGCCCATCGAAGAGAGGCAAAGATGTCTGGTTTGGAGATGCTGTTCATGGATGGTGGAGCCACCGTGGCCGGGGTTCTTAGTGCTGCCGCAGCTGTTCTGGGCTACAAGCAGCAGAAGGAGGACGACATCGAACTTGTGGATCAACCTCCCGACCTTGAGCAACCCGGCCAATCAGCTGAGCAGCCAGTGCTACGAGGATATCGAGAACTCCAATAAGGGTGCTAGCGTGCCACCGACATGCCATGATCATCTTGAGGCTTCTTAGGTTCAGGGTTTTCGTGTTTTAGTGTTCAGTCGAAGGCAAACGTCTCCAGCCTAAAACCCGACATGGGCTTCAATGTTGCACGGTAGACGCGCCAAGACCATGTTAAGGTCTGACTCAACGACCAAAGATATAAGTCAATCCCGTGCTCCTAAACAACGGTCTTGTCAGTATCTTACTGCGCTGATTGCCACGCTGAAGCGTTTCCAAAATCGTCGGCAGTGCCGACGTCGAAGGGATGGAAGATTGGTTGCCCGCTTTCTCAGCGAAGGCTCCTGCGCGGCAACCTGGCTGACGCCTACACCTCCGCCTGCGCCGCCCACGCGGCTGCTACTGCGGCGTGGGGTGAGCCACTGTCCCTTTTCAGAGCTCCTCCGATTGATTGCGGATTTTTGCGCTCAGTCCTACATGGTTTCGAAGTCATTCTTGGGTTTTTTGTGTTTGAAGCTTGCATGGCGACCTCTCACGAGCATGCCTCGTTCTTCTCATCGAACCGCCTGTTGAAGTCGATGGTCGACCTCTACACAAAAAGCGTGCACGGTTTCTGTAGTGGCTCAGTGGTAGCGTTAAGTAGTTGTACGCTACGCAAAATACGCGTGAAAAAACCAAAGAGGCCCCTAAATTCCACCACATGGGAGTTCTGTCTCTGGGCTTTCCCCCTTTGAAGGTTTTCGGGGCCACTGGGCTTTTTGAAGGAGGTGAGGCTTCGCTCTCACCTCTGCGTGTGCTTTTTGTTTCCATTTGACAGCAAGATCACATCATGTGCCATTGTTGCTTGTATTTTACTAGTTTTCTCGAGTATGCTCGTTATCGCCAATATGAATAGATGAAAATTGTCAGTATTGCACTGCAGACTTTTCGGAGCCACTTGAGGCATGAGGCCTAAAGCCACCCCAAAAAGGGGGCTGCTTTTAAATTTGGGTCCCCTGATCGGAGCACTTCATGTAGGGCTTTATAAGTTGCAATGTTCCCCCTTATAGTAACAGTCCTACAATAGGGGGTGCTATGAAGGACTGTTAGTATAAGGGGGAACATCCCAACCCTAAACCCTATACCCTAAGTCCTAACCCTAAACCCTAAACCCTAAACCCTTATGAGGCAAGCAAGCTCCAAAAGTGCCCCCAAGGCGAGTGGAGATTGCCCGCCCTGGGCGGAGGCTGTGGGCCAAAGTGCCAAGGACCGAGATGACTCAGCCACCTGCATTTGCTGGGATGTAGGGTTTAGGGTTTGGGGTTTAGGGATTTAGGGATTTAGGGATTTAGGCATTTAGGCATTTAGGCATTTGGGCCTCCACGCAACGCCCTGGCATCGTCAAAACTTTCCGCAAGGATCTCGTGGACAAAGCTTCCGAACTGGAGGACCTGGCAGATGTCTACGACTCCCAGCTGCAGCTGGCGCTGAGTGACGGCAAGTCCCTCCAGCGAGCTCCGCTGGAGGCGTTGCGCAGCCCTAAACCCTAAACCCTAAACCCTCAACCCTCAACCCTAAACCCTAAACCCTAAACCCTAAGCCAGTTCCGAAGGGTGGCCCTGGTAGACTCGAGCTTCCTCCCGAAGATCCCCTTGCCCTAAGCAAGGAACTATCTGTAAACTATAAGGCATGTAGTAGTACTATATACAGTTTGCCTATGACCTGGTATCTTTATCATAGTGGGGTAACATTTTACATTTTTAAGGGTACTTAAACTCAATAAGGAATAAAATTTTAAAATTTTATTACTATCCCAACTATGAACCAGGTATCCTGAATCCAAAATTCATGTTTGGGACCGGAGTCTTTCCCCCCAACACTTGGGCCCCTTTTTCACCCAGACGTTCTCAGAGTCCCCCCCTCTCCCAGGGCCCCCTCCCCCAGTTTAGGTAAAGGTACCCCAGGTATGGGAAGCCCGAAAAATGTTGTTTCATTCTGAGAAGTTGCGTTTTGCCGCTGGGCGGATGTGAATCGCTTAGGGTTTAGGATCTTGGGGCTGCAACTTCGAAGTTGGAGTGTAGGGTTTAGGCTTTAGGGTTTAAACCTGCCTTTTGGCTTAGACCTTGAGGGCCCCCCGAATAATTGGGAAACCCTAAATTCTCTTAAGGTTCAGGGTTTAGGGTTCAGCAGGCTTGGGGTTCAGCAGTGTTCAGGGTTCAGGGTTTAGGGTCTAGGGTTTAGGGTTTAGATGGGTTTAGGGTTTAGGGTTTAGGGTGCCGAGCCCTCCTTGGAAAACCATTCCCGCAGGCACTGGTCGAGAAGTTGAACGAGTTGACGATCGTGCTGACCCAGCAGGCGCACGATAGGTTTATTTGATTTTCAGGGTTTAAGAGGGGTTTAGAGGGGTCTCGATGGGTTTAGAGGGGTTTAGAGGGGTTTAGAGGGGTTTTCGGGGTAGGTGGGGGACGAAAAAGCTTAGAACGAACCAAATGGAAATGAGAGCTGTGAAGCCCGAAGCCTCGAGAGCAGAAAGCTCATGCATTGATTGCAACACACACACACACAGACACACACACACACACACACACACAGAGACACAGACACAGACACAGACACACACACACACACACACACACACACCCACGCACGCACGCACGCACGCACGCACGCACGCACGCACGCACGCACGCACGCACGCACGCACGCACGCGCGCACGCACGCACGCACGCACGCACGCACGCACGCACGCACGCACGCACGCACGCACGCACGCACGCACGCACGCACGCACGCAGGCACGCAGGCACGCACGCACGCACGCACGCACGCACGCACGCACGCACGCACGCACGCACGCACGCACGCACGCACGCACGCACGCACGCACGCACGCACGCACGAGCGCACGCGCACACGCACGCATTTTTTAACTTGGAACTACGAAGAAGCTCCGGAACAGCATGCTAAATGGCAAGCTCTTCCGTAGCACATTGAGTCCTTTTCTTGCGGCCCACCATGTCAACCATTTGGTCCTGAACACCCACAAACCCCATTGCCCACTGACTCTGAAGCCCTGAGCCTTGCCTGCATTCCGGACACCCTGCAAACCCCTCTGAACCCAGTTGGGACCCTAAACCCTAAACCCTAAACCCTAAACCCTAAACCCTAAACCCTAAACCCTAAACCCTAAACCCTAAACCCTAAACCCTAAAAACCCTAAACCCTAAACCCCATGTGAGCCCAACTTCGATACCCTAAAGCCCCCCCTGCCCAACCGAAAGACTACCCAAAGTCTCGACTCAAGGTCTTGAAGGGCGGCTAAGGGCTGGGGGGTTAGGGTTCAGGGTTCAGGGTTCAGGGTTTAGGGTTTAGGGTTTAGGGTTTAGGGTTTAGGGTTTAGGGTTTAGGGTTTAGGGTTTAGGGTTTCGGGTTTCGGGTTTCGGGTTTAGGGTTTAGGGTTTAGGGTTTAGGGTTTAGGCCTTGTTGTGTAGAAGTAGGGTTTAGGGTTTGGGGTTTAGGGTTTAGGGTTTAGAGGGTAGAGCTTATGGGGTACAGGGTTTTGAGGCTCACAGTATTTGTCTGGCAAAGGCGTGCCTGGTGCCTGAAACACCTGGCTGGTGAACCCAAGGCTTGAACCCTAAGCCCTTGTAGCTAAACCCTAGCCCTAAACCCTAGCCCTGAACCCTGAACCCTCCTAAGCCCTTTGTGAGGTTCCAGCCCTTATCGTGGCCAGGGATGCCATGTCAAATGGCTTGGGCCCACGGGGTGCACAAGCCGAGGTGGCGAAGGGGTTTTTGGCATGGGCTTTGGGTTTCTGGGGTTTCGGGTTTATGGGGTGTACAGGGGTTTATAGGTTTATAGGGGCTTGTGGGGCTTATGGGGGTCGGGAGGGTTGAAAGGGGCTTAGAGGTGCCTGGAGGGGTTTGTAGGGTTGACAGGGTTTGAGAGGGGTTTAAAGGGGTGTAGAGGGGTTTAGAGGGGTTTAGAGGGGTTTAGGGTCGAATGAGATTCTTGTCACCCTGAGAAGCGGCCGGCGCTTTGGCGATTTTGGCTGCTGAGAGTCGAGGAGGGCTTCAGGTTTTGGGGTTTCTGGGGGCTTCAATTGGGGTTTCTGGGGGCTTCAATAGGGCTGTAGCGGGCTCTTTAGGGTTCATTGTAGGCTTCACGGGGCCATATAGGGCTTCAATAGGGCTTAGAGGGCTTTGGCTTTCTAGGGCAATAGGGCTTGGAGGGCTTCGAGGGTTTGGAGGCGTTATAGGATTATAGGCTTGTTTATGGGCTTTATAGGCTTCAGACGCTTTTGTAGGGTTTATAGGGATAGGCTTGAGAGGTTTATGGGGTTTAAAGGCTTTAGACAAGTACAAGGTTTGTAGGGTTTACAGGGCTTACAGGGTTGTAAGTTTTTGGGGCTTGGTGTAATCTGGAAGAGCTGCAAGGCCCTGTGCCCTAAACTGAACCCTAAATCTTTAGCCCTAAACTCTAAGCCCTAAATTCCTGGACACCCTAAGGCATGAACTGGGAAGTTTCCCGGGGCGCCAAAACCACAAACTCCTCAGTCTCGAAACCCATCTCTGATCAGAGGGTTTCGGGTTGATGGGGTTTATAGGGCTTAATTAATCGTGTTTATGGGGCTTATGGGTTGGGATGTTCCCCCTAACACTAACAGACCTGAATAGGGATTATAATCCCTATTAAGGATTGTTAGTATAGGGGGGAACATCCCAATTTATAGGGCTTACAGATTATGACGCAGGGTTTTTAGGGTTTGTGGGTCCTCAAGGAGGCAGTGCAGGCTGCAACCCAGTTCGTCTTGGAGGACGCCAGGGTCGGGAAGGGGTCCAGGTTTTTTTTGTGTTTTTTCTGGTTTTTTTTGTAGTAGGGTTTAGGGTTTAGGGTTTAGGATTTAGGATTTAGGGTTTAGGGTTTAGGGTTTAGGGTTTAGGGTTTAGGGTTTAGGGCTTTATTGTCACCTAAAACCGCAAAAAAACTAAAAAAACAATAAAAACACGAAAAAAGAACCATCAGCCGTCGGGAAGGAATTCCACGGATTTCTTAGGGTTTTGGGGTTTAGGGTGTAGGTTTTGTGGAGTACAAGAGTGTCAAAAGCCCCCAGGGAGGAGAGGAGATGTGAGAGGGAGAGAGAGCCTGGGCTTACACCTTCAGGGCAGAGGGGTTTCGAAGTTCGGCTCACACGCTCAGTAGACGTGCGCCTCCAGGCTTCCCTACACCCTAAACCCTAAACCCTAAACCCTAAACCCTAAACCCTAAACCCTAAACCCTAAACCCAACAGGTTGGTGGGAAATTCCGCGGCTGTGGCTCAGGCGTGACGACTCTTTCAAGGCCCTGGGGCCTTCAATTTTCAAGCATTTTCCCGGGTGCCCAAATCATCCCACGGGGCAGGTCAGCGAGGAGGTCCACTGTGATGGACTGCTGACTCTAGGCTCCTGAGGGAGCGACAGAACTCGCGGCCAATTCTGGAAAATCGGACAATATAGGGGGCTACCCTTCATATGAAAGCTAACTCTGAACCCTAATTAAGCCCCTAACCCTAGACTAGACTCCTAAACCCCCAGGTCTACGCCCTTTAAACCTCAAAATCTGTCTGGGCGATGGAGTTCTGTGGCTCCCTGGCACCCTGCTCAAGTCTCTGCCGGAAGCCACCCAGCCCGCCATGGCAAACGCCACGTTCCCTACCGCGGGCTCCGCTGTCTCTTGGGCTTTCATTTTTAGGGCTTTGGGGCTTCGGGGTTTCAAGGATTGGGAAACCCACAAAGCCAGAAATCCTACAAGAAGCCCTACGCCCTTGGCCCTGAGCCCTAAACCCCGTAAACCCTGTACACCCGAAGAACCTCAACCCAAAACACGCCTGCACCATGCTCAGGTATGGCAAATTGCCACCGCCAGGCGGTGTCCTGCTGGCCGCTGGGTGTTCACTGGGCTTCCGAGGATACCGGCGCTGGGGCTGTTGGATCAGGAGATGGCCAACCGCCAGGCCGCTTTCCACTGTGATTGAAGGTTTCAGGTCTTCGGTTCAGGTTCGGGGCAGCCGTTCGATTCGACTTGTTCTTCCTATTCGGGTCTTCGCACGGGTGCGAATGCTTCTATCAGGCCTTGAGTCCTTTAGACGTGCTGAGGGTAAGGCCTACCTATGTTTGCAGGGACGAGGATGCTTGACTTGACTCATGCAAACCCACCCAACAGACGTACAAGCATCCAAGAGCTCCCCTAAACCCCCTAAACCCCCCTAAACCCCCTAAACCCCCTAAACCCCCTAAACCCCCTAAACCCCAAACTCCCAGGTGTGCTGGCCGAAGTACGGACAGCAGGCAAGCCATCCAAGCTTTGGTGGACACCCGCCATGACCTCAGCGTGGACGACCTCCAGACTTGCAAAAATTGTCAAGTTCCTCCCTCTTCTCTCCATGTTCGGCCTTTGTTCGGTGATGGGTCTTAACGCCGTTGAGGGAAGGAAGCCCCTTCGGAACCCTGACTGCAGCCTCAAGAAGGCGAACCCCGACATCCCTGAGCCGTAAACCTCCTTTGCAGGCCTGCTTTCAGATAGCCCCCAACTTCTGATCATTCCGGGAAGCGATTAGGAGGACTTTTTGGCATTCGTCCATCCTCGCCACCAGGTAAAGGATGTGAAGAGCCCACGAATTAAACGGCTTTCTGATGTATTTGGGTTAACAGCACCTGGCTTGTAAGCCTCCAAATGCCCCCTTTAAAGTAAGCTTCTTGTCACCCCGAGCTCGCCTGCCGCCGGAAATCACCCCTTGAATGCCCCTATACGAGCATTAAAAGGCCAGTACATGTGTAGCGGTCTCCTTGAGCTTCATTTCATTGCGTAAAAGGGTAAGGACAGAGAGTCCTGCCCCCCCCCCCCCCCCTCAAAACCTGCTCAACCACAAGCCCATTCAACTCCGCTCTAAACCCCTACACCCCCTCGGCCTTAAACCCTAAAAACCTTAAACCCTAGACCCTACACCCCAGCCCCTAAACCCTCAACCCTGAGCCATAAACCCTGAACCCCAACCCCGCAAAACCGTAAACCAATTGAGGACCCTCGGCCGCCACAAACGAGGAAGCGGCCACTGCAGAGGACGGCCCTCTACAGCTCAGAGGTTTGGTTTAGGGTTGAGGGGCGCAGGGTTTAGGGTTTAGGGTTTAGCGTTTAGGGTTTAGGGTTTAGGGTTTGCAGCGCAGAAGCTGTGGAGGTTGGGATGCAGGCTAGGCTCGAAAGCTTCGTGAAATGCGACGAGCAGCCCTGGCCCGATTGTGGAGGGCCATGTCTAGGGTTGAGGGCTTCCAGGAAAGTCCTCGGTCGCGAGGATTTCGGGAGGGCCGGTATCAGCGCGCCGTAGAGGTCGAGGGCTTAGGCGCCGCCCACCCCCTGTGTGTGTTTGTTCGGCTTTTGGGGTTTAGGGTAACAGTTTGCCCGATTGTGGAGGGCCATCCAACACTTTAATCCCAGCCCACGCCGCCCTAACCCATTCCTTTTAGGGTTTGGGGATTAAACTCATTTTAAATTGTTTCCAAAGTTTTGCATCCAGCACTGAGGCGCTTGGACTCGCAGAGCTCTGATTTAGAGTCTGTGGGGGGGGGGGGTAATCTAGGGTTCGGAAAAGTTGTTGATTCCAGTAAGAATTATGCACAGATTTTGAGGGTCCAGGGTCCAACGGGTCCGGGAACCAGGAAGGAGCCCTTTGGGTTGTGAGTTCCTTTGACCCAAGACCCCCTAAACCCTTTTTCACTTCAAACCATCTGCCCTTGCAACGTTACTCCCAAGCCCGAGGCAACACAAGCCCCGACCCCAGACAATAAGCTTCAACCCACAGCATGAACAGTCTTTCAGGCTCGGCCTTGTTTAGGGTTTATAAGGATGCATAGGCGTTAGACTTGAAAGGATTTAGGGGATTTAGGGCTTAAGGCTTTGGAGTTTAGGCGAAGGGGGTAGATTTGGGGCAGGATGATCCTGCCCTTTGGCAGCTCCATGGATCCTTGCATCCGTTGGCAATCTTCGCCGTGCCCTCAGGGTTTAGGGTTTAGGGTTTAGGGTTTTGGGTTTCGGGTTTAGGGTTTAGAGTGGAGCGTGTAGGGTGTAGGGTGTAGAGGGCTAGGGCGAAGGGTCTGAACTTCAGGGTTTAACGTTTGTGGGTTTCTTGGGCTTGGAGTGAGGGTTGTGGGTTTGGAAGGGACCATTTAGAGCACTGGAACCTAAGAGTCCTCCCTAACACCCCACACGCCCCTTCAATCCCCTGTGCGACGGTCCTCAAAGCCGAACCGTTTAAACCTTGAAACCTCCAAACAATGCAAAACTTACATCCGAATCCCTCACAAAAGGTTGAAGCTTTTCTCCCGGATTTGATTGTTTCAAAGATGGAGAAGATCACCCATCACTCCGCAACTTCACATGGACTCGACGCGATGCTGGCCTGAGAAGAGCAGAGGTTTTGCGGGTTTAGGGTTTAAGCTTGAGTTTGGGGGGTCTTGGGGGTATGTCTGCGGCTCAAAACCTGACACCTACATCCTAAGAGTCCCAACGAACCCCAAAACCCCAAGCCCTGAACCTACTACGCCTTGGACGTGCTCCAAAATCTCAGGGTGTTGGTTTTGGAGTTTGGGGCCAGTTTAGGGTTTAGGGTTTACCCTAAACCCCTGAAACCATAAAACCCAAGCCCTAGAAAGCCCTCAACTGAGGTTCATCGAGCACTCCAAGATTGTATCCGACTGGGCAGTGGGCGCCCAGCGCACGTTCGGCAGCCGGCTCTTGCGGGAAACCGTGGCGCTCCCAGATCTCCCAGCTGGGTCTGTTTAGGGTGTTGATAGCCCCAAAATCACCCCAAACAAAACCGAAAACTGTCCTAATAGGCCTAAATAACCCTGAACAATTTAGGGTTTATCTAGGCCTATTAGGGTTGTTGTCTTTTTTTGTTTGGGGTGATTTTGGGGCTACTTCGGGCTGTCAGAGGCTTTGGAAGGCTTTGCTGCGTTCGTGGCAGGTCAGCTTTCGAGTGGCCACGTGGGCGTCGCGAGCCTGCTTAGTAGTAGAAAAGCTGTAACCTTTTTTGGGGTCTATATAATCTCCAAGGTTAGCCTTAGTTTTCTAGGCTACTGGACAACCTCTCACCTGGTCAGAAAGAGGGAGAGCGGGGAGAGAGAGAGAGGTTGGAGGGGTAAAGCGTGTAGAAGAAGAAGAAGACTTTAACCGCAATAACATCTGAATTCTCAAGCCTTAACCCGAAACGCTAACAAAGACCGCTGAAACTCTAAGTTGTTCACCCCAAACCCCGTAAGCCCTAAACCCCACCCTAAAACCCCCCAAAACCCGAGACCCCGCACGCTTATGAACCCTTACCTTCCTTTAACCCTTAACCTTGGAAGGAATCCCCAACAGGTAAACCCCGCTAAACCCTAAACCCTAAACTCCGAGGTCCCCGCGCCCTTGGCCGCATTGTTTCGTGGCATGCTGACACCTTGCCGGACAGTTTCAGGTTTTAGGGTGTTAGGGGTGTATCGGGCAGGTATACCGGGGATATAAGGGTGGTATTGGCGTTTAGGGTCTCAGGGTTTTTGGTTCAAGAATACAGGGTTCAGCGTTTAGAGTTCAGCTTCTGGGGTTCTTTGTTTGGGGTCTAGGCATCAGGAGGCCGGACGTAGGATCGAAAGGTTGTGGATGCAGGTGTTTCATGGTGCCAAGATTTAGGGTTTAGGGTTCGGGGCTTGGGGCTTAGGGTTAGGGTTTCGGCTTCAGGGTGAAATGACACCCTATATGAGCCCTGCCTTTGAGGCCTCCCAGCCTTTTGGGGGCTTGTTGGGGCCTCCCACAGGCGCTTTGGGGCCAACTTGTCAGCTGTTTAGACAAACAACTTGGGGAATTCACAATGATATTACCAGCAATTCCTATCTCCTTTGTCTTGAGGGTTTAAGGCTTAGTGTCTCGGGTTTTTTGCCTGCTTTGTGACCAAGGAACACCCTGAAGAATTGGCCGGAGGTCCACCAATGGGCAATCCGGCCACTCGGAGAGCGAACACCTCCTGACAGTGAGGGTCTGAGGGTCTGAGGGTCTGAGGGTCTGAGGGTCTTAGGCTTTAGGGTTTAGGGTTCCGGGTTTAGGGTTTAGGGTCTTAGGGCTTTGGGTTTGGGATTGTTTTCGCCGGACAGAGCCCACCCGCCCGTCTTAAATCCACCTACAAGTCGGACCCAAAAACGCTTGGGGCCTTGGCTCCCGAAATTTTCTGAGCGGCTCCCTAAACCCTGAACCCCTAACCCCTAAACCTCAAACCCGAAACGCTCAGCCCTCCTCCGGTCTGTAGAACTCTCTACTAGAAGTCTGGGACTCAGAGAGCTTGCTCAGAGGCATTTAGGCATTTAGTTGGGGGCTTGCAGGGTTCGGGGTTTAGGGTTTTTGGGTTTTAGGGGGAATTTGCGGGGATTCTTGGGGCGGGAGCCCGTTGTAGGGCATACAGGGTTTAGGATTGGGGCTGGCGTTTCGATGTGCGGGTTTCGTGTCCAAGGGGTTTCGTAATCCCTTTGAGCCCGTCAGCTCTTTTTGTAGCCCCTAAACCCCATAACCCTAAGCCCTAAACCCTAAACCCTAAATCCCAAGCCCTACAAACCCAAAACCCAGAGCCCCTAAACCGGGAAAAAACACCCTCAGCCCAGGTTTGGGGCATCGACGTTCGGATCTGCTGGCTCGAGATGGCTGGTGGGGGAGAGCCGTGTGCTCTCCGAGGAGGAGGAGTTGAGGATTAAAGTGTTTTGGGGTTCAGGTACTTGCCTATTAGTTGTCTTGCTACCCTTTCGGGTGTCCTTACCTTCAGGGGCTGCAATAATGGGGCTATGGCGCTTTTGGACGGAGGTGGTGCCCGGCCCACGGGCCGCGGCTGTCTGCTCTGAGCTGCGCAGCGCTGGGACACACGCGCTCGCGCTCGCGGGCACGCACGTAGGCACGCGCGCCGCCCCCGACCCCCACGCCTGCACTGCATTTCGGCCCCTTCGCCGCTCCCTGTCCTTCGCCACAGCTTTGCTGTCGTTTGCCTGAGTGCCTTTCTGTTTGGCCTTTTGGCCGTGCATGGTGCAGTGCAGCAGATTCTCAAGGCCGCAACCGTTCGGCCGGTGCGTCCGGGCTAAGAGAAAGTTGTGAAGTAAAGTCCGCGTCCGGCAACCTGCTGTAAAAAGGGTTGAGGTTTGTGTGTGCACAGCGCACTTCTGGGTTCAGGGTTCGGGGGTTAGCCCCTAAGCCCCTAAACCCTGAACCCTAGGTTGGCCTCGAACCTCCAGGAGAGGGCCCTCGTCCAGCAGCTCCGACGTGATGGCATGAACGTGGCTCCAAGTGGGGTCATGATGCTGAAGAAGCGCCGCACTCAGAGGAAGGGTTTAGGGTTTAGGGTTAGGCCTGGGGGTTTGGGAGCCTGAACAGTCATGGCTCTACAGTCAGTATTGTCGCAATATTTACAGCCCCCCCAAGCTTGGTTGAGGTCAGTTCACGGCTGCTAAACCCTAAACCCTAAACCCTAAACCCTAAACCCTAAACCCTAAACCCTTTATTATGAGTCAGGCTCCGAGGCCATACGTTGTGCCCCCGGCCCACTGGTTCATCAAGTCATGCAAAGCGCAGCAAGGTGCAAGTTCATTGAAGAGTCTGGCGGTTGCAAGAACCTGTGCCTCAACTTGTGCAAAGCGGGCACGGAAGAGTACATGATGAACGAAATGGCTTTGCCAGTTCGCGCCTTTGCTAGCTCTCAGTCTTTGTGGTACTTTACCGTAACTTTAGATCTTTACCCTTTTTGGGTTCATTGGGTTTCTTAATGAGGCAGCTAAAAGTTTGTTTTTAAGCTACCCTCCTGAGTGCAGCCAAGTCAGTCACTGCTAAACTGAATGCTTAGGCGTTGGGGTTAAGGGCGTTTCCTGTCCGATCAGCTTTCTCTCAGCCCTGCATACTGATGTGCGTCGCAAAGCATCCTGCGTCAATTTCGACACGTGATCTCCCTACTCTTTGAGAAGCGACCTTCTTCCCCCGATCTCAAGCCCAAGCCCCTCTTCTGCTTAGGCGCAGTCTGAGGTTTTAGGTACTGTTGCTTCACTCTGCATCGCATGTCTTGTGTTATAGGTGAACTATGGTAGACGGAGGCCGAGGTAAACCCCCGCGCCCGGATTCAAACTGATTTAGAACCTGCCTTCTGAACGAGAAGAGGGCCACCCTAAACCCCAAACTCTAAACCCTACTGAGGACTGGTTCCAAATCTTGTAGATCGCAGTTGCGCCATCCTGCTGATGGAAGAGCCCATCCGGCCGGTACTTCTGCTGCACGGCGGTCCACGCCCAATGGATGTAAGCATAGGGCCCGCTAGCTTTTCCAAAGGATTCCCATGCCAGATGATGTTTTTGTTTTCTTTGCTTGCTTCCTCAAACATGACTAAACCCTAAACCCTAAATCCCTTGTATAGGACCCCAATGAGTGCCGACGTGGAGAGCCGGACCTTGGAAGGGAACTTGGGGCTTACTCCCCCAAATCCCTGGAAGCCCAGGAGGATGACCCGCTGTTCTCAAAGCCCTGTGCTGCAGAGCACTGCGACCAGAAGTTCAGCATGCCCTTAGGCTCCGGCGCTCCACCTGTACAGAAGAGCAGCTGCGAATCCAGCAGCCAAGAAAAGGATTCAGCTTGGGATGTTATCATGGTACCACCTAGAATAATCCCAAGTAAGGACTGTTGGAGAACATGCCAAGATTCAGCATTCAGGGCTTCGGGCTATCCTGGGTTTGCACTCGCTCTGTGAGCTTGCTAAAGCCAAAGCCCACCCAGTGGTCCCTAAACCCTAAACCCTAAGGCCCTAAACCCTACCTAAACCCCAAACCCTGCATAAACCCCAAACCCTAGACCCTAGACTCCTGGCACCCTGAAACTCTCAGCCCTGCCACGTTCAAACGGCTTTTTAGCTGAAAGCCCCGTTTGCACCAGGAGCCGCTTCCCATCGCTATCATGCGAGAACGGCAACTACTAGGCTTTGGGGTTTCAGGAGGGTTTAGGGTTTAGGGTTTGGGGTTTAGGGTTTAGGGCTTAGGGTTTAGGGTTTAGGGTTTAGGGTTGAGGCTTAGGGTTTTGGGTTGACATATGGGAGTTTGCGACATGAGGGGTACCTTTTTGGGGTCCTGTTTCTAGGGGGATCCTTCTATTTGGGGGACTGTATTAGGGGTGCCTTGTTCTCGTAAACGCCCACTCAAGGGGTGTGGGAGGTTCAAGGTGTTCAGGGTCTGGAGTGACAGGGTCAGGCTTGCAGGCTTGGGTTTAGGGTTGGGGTTTAGGTTTTGAGTTTTAGGGTTTAGGGTTCAGGGTTTCCTACACTAAACCCTGAGCCCCCTACGGGTAGGGGCGGATCGGCACTTACACTTTGGGGGTGGGGGGGGGGCGAGAAGAGTCCATGCACCCCAAAAACGTTTCAAAGTCCCTGAATCCTCAAGCCTCCTAGACCTCCTAAGCCCTTGGCAGACTCCCCAATAGGCGACCCCCAAACTCTCTACCTCCTCAACCCTAGACCCCTAAGCCCTAAACTCAATTTGTTTAGCCCCAAACCCCTGTGGAAGGCGAGCTTTGGCGAACTGGTCCTGGCCGGATGGAAGCCCTGGCGCGAGCCATCGCTCGTCGCACAGGGAGGCAGACCGCGGGTCGATCATTATCATTATCGTTGTCATTGTCATTGTTATGTTGTTATAATCATCTTACTATTATTCATGAATTATTGTTACTAAAACCCACCTTGGGGTGTTGGGGGTTTCGAGTTTAGGCTTCCAGGGTTTGGGGCTTCGCCCCAAAGCCCTGAACTCCTAAATGTTCGCCGAGCACTCACAGCTTCAAGGATTGAGGGATCTTTAGGTGGTATTTACGCTCTCTCATTTTACTGCCGTCGTCCATAGAATAACGTTGTGGAGCTCCAGGCTGTGTTAACTGGTTCAGGGTTCGGGGCTTAGGGTCGATTACGTTTCCAACGGAGAGTGGGCTGAGAAATCTGGTGCCAGTCCGCAGACGACCCATTAGTGTCTGATTCGAGGGTGTGGCTGTTAGATTTTAACTCAACTTTTCTCCTCGCCCAGAACTCTTCTCCTCGCCCGTCTACTCCTCGCTCATCCCTGGAGTGCCCAACCCCAAACCGAGAGTTACCTGGAGTGCCCAACCCCAGAGTGTCCCCGGAGTGGCCAGGCCCAGAGTTTCCCTGGAGTGCCCAACCCCCATGCCCAGCCCCAGAGTGTACCTGGAGTGCCCAACGCCAGAGTATCTCTACCAAGAGAGGGTGGGGACGTTCGAGGTAAAATAATTTACTACTCTCAGGGATATGTCCCATGCACATCACCCTAAACCCTAAACCCTGAACCCTGAACCCTAAACCCTAAACCCTAAACCCTAAACCCTAAACCCTAAACCCTAAGCAGCAAAGTGAGCTCGGAGCTCTCGATCGTTCTTGTTTGCCAGGTTCCTTGGGCATTGGGGGAGCGGGGACGGGTTCCCGAAGTGTCAGCTCTAAACCCTAAACCCTAAGCCCTAAACCCTAAACCCTAAACCCTAAACCCTAAACCCTTGACTCTCAAGTAGGGGCATGGACCTGAGTGGGATGGCTTGGGCCCTGCACCCCCGAAGTGAACAGTTGCGACGCAAGCTTGCAGCTACCACTCACTCACTCTTTCCATACAGCACTCTCACACTGAGCCTCCTAAACCTCGAACCCGAAGCCCTTACCCAAGAAATGTGCCGACGCACCCTAAACCCTAAACCCTAACCCAACAAACCCAACAAACCCAACAAACAGCTGGAAACCCCGAACAGCTTCCTCATCCTCTGGAAGCCCCGAACAGGGAGCCGCCAGAGTCCACGAGCCCTGCTGAGGCCAGGAGAAAGACTTCAGGGGCTTCAGGGGGACTTGGGCTTAGGGCTTAGGGCTTAGGGCTTAGGGCTTAGGGCTTAGGGCTTAGGGCTTAGGGTTTAGGGTTTAGGGTTTAGGGTTTAGGGTTTAGGGTTTAGGGTTTAGGGTTTAGGGTTTAGGGTTTAGGGTTTAGGGTTTAGGGTTTAGGGTTTAGGGTTTAGCCCCAAAAACACCCCACAAGCCGCCATATATCACAAGCCCCAACTTGGGCTGGGGATTCCACAGGGCTCTATTGCTTCGGCTCAAGGCGTTCCGTGCAATGGTCATATGGTCTGGGGTTTCACCAGGTCAGGTTGCGAGGGCTTAAACTCTAAACAGTCCTAAGCCCCAGGTAAGGCTTAGAGGTGGATGTAGAGCCCCAAAGCACGGAAGCCAGCATTCTTGCCAGGAGCCTGACTACGCGTCCTACGTGGCTGCCTACCTCTGAGAGGCTGCAGCCCCTGCTGACGAGATGTCCCAGGAAATCCCGGGGCACAGACTGCGGCGTGCCCATCACATCTTGGGCTTTCTTGAAGTATCCCCAGCCCCCCGTACCAGATCCCACCCTCTAGGCCCGTTTGGCCCTCCCAAACGCATACCCCCCTCAAAGCACAGTAAAAGGCCCAAAGCCCTCGTCAACCCCAAGGCCTAAAACAACCCACAACTGAACTCCAATCCAGGAGAAGATTTCAAGCAAGCCTTCAAACCTCCAAGTCCAGATCCCTGGACCTTCACCCCAGGGCACAAAAAAGGCTGCTGGTGGGGCTTTTAAGGATTGTAAGGGGTGTAGGGTTTCAGGGGTGTTGATAGAATAGGGTGTATATAGGTGTAGGATTACCCACAGATGTGGGTTCAGGGGTTTTGGGCCACAGGATTCTAGGTCATCGGAAGGCTCTCCAGTTGGTTTTGGGATTTCAAGTCATAGATGGGGTTTAGGGCATAGGTGTTAGGGTTTAGGGTCTAGGCTCTAAAACCTCTAGGGCAAGGGTTTCCGCAGGAGTTTGAGGGCCAAGGCTGGATGGCGGACGCAAAGTTTTTGGATGGGTCCGAGCGGGTTTCACGGGTTTTGGGGCTGTACGTGCAAGCTTTTCGGGCTTTCGGGCTTTCGGATAGTAGGGCTTGGAGGTTTCGGTTTAAGTAGACTTCAGGGTCTTACCCCAACCCCGAAGCCCTAACCCCCTTGATGCATTAGGGCAATAGTAGGTCTCAGGGTTTTCGCTTCTTGGATGTTACGAAAATCGAAACGGGACTAGCGCGCCCATGCGACCCTGCGGTTTGGGGCTTCGGGTTTAGGCCACGAGTCCGTGTGAACCTGCAGACTCCGATAGTTTGGACCGTCAGTTTTTGAGGCGTTCGGTGTCGATGTTGCTACCAAAGGGCGGTGTAGCAGGATGCACACCGGACTGAAAATTGATGTTAAGACCGGCTGCGTCACAGGTCCACAGCCGCGACAGACTTTCACGGGTTTTACCCTACCCGCAGCACACCCACAACCGGATCTCACTCACGCTTCTGTTTAGACACTTCTATCATGTGACATGTTGCCCGATGCCCCCTACAACTTCTAGAGCCGCCAAGACCTTAACCCACGCTGTGCATGAGCAATGGCGAAGCAACCGGACGCTGAAGACACCACCAACGTGACGCTCCTTTGCTGCATGAAGATTGTCTTTTGAGCACCCTAAATCAAACCCTAATCCCTAAACCCCAAGAGAAAAACCATGAAGTTGCACTTGGGTCATGTCCACCCTAAGGAGATATACCCCAATGCTGCTTGACATGTGTATGCTCTACGGCCTGTCAGGTCAACGTTCGACGGCCGTCACCCCAAGAAAACCTTTCCACAAAGCGGGCGCTCGGGTTTTAGGGTTGCACCATGTTGTGTTTAGAGGTTCTACTTGCCGGCCCTGTCCTAATTCTGGCCGGAAACTCCTATGTAAAGCCCCGAGCCATGCAAGTTGCACCAGCAAAAATCGTGACGCCACGAGGCACTCCTTTCCCAGATGTGGACGCTAGACTCCTAGCATGTTGGGTGTGATTCTCTACGGGCCTCTTCGGGGCTAACACTCCAAACATATTCTCGGGATTCTCTGCGCGGTCTCACCCACCGTGTGCCGATGTTTTGTCCCCATGAAAAGGAGGAGCCTTGCGAAGTGCAAAAAGCGACATGTTCCAACCATTGAGGTACCAATTCACGGGAGAAGATCATACGCTTGGCAATGCACTGCGGTATATGCTGATGAAGGATCCTGACGTAGAGTTCGCGGGATACACAGCGCCTGTGCTGCATCAGGGCAGAGGAGGGTTGGCGGAGAATGCAGCAAGCCACAGCACACTTTCCACTGCCAATGCTCATGTCGCTGCGCAATTGCTAACCAAAATACACCCTAAGCCCCAAGCCCTAAGCCCTAAGCCCTAAACCATTATGTGCAGG
This sequence comes from Symbiodinium natans, assembly GCA_905221605.1. NCBI lineage: Eukaryota > Dinophyceae > Suessiales > Symbiodiniaceae > Symbiodinium > Symbiodinium natans. The sequence continues at coordinate 140,619 of CAJNDS010002369.1, read as the reverse complement.
GTCACTTGCTTGCCAAGGTGCCGCACCCGTCGGAGCCGCAGATGAACGTGCGAGTTCAAGTTCATCCTGGGACGACCACCGATGTGGCTTGGCACGCCTAGGTCCTAGGGCCAGACCGATTTCCCCTGCCTTAGGGTTTAGGGTTTAGGGTTTAGGGTTTAGGGTTTAGGGTTTAGGGTTTAGGGTTTAGGGTATGGAGTCGTGCAGGGGTACTTTGCCTAGAGCGCAGACCAAGGAACCCTAACAACCTATCACTTCCGAGCCGAACCCATGCCCTAAAGGTCTACACCCCAATTTGCAAGGCTGCGGTAGAGAAGGCCTTGGACAACATCTCCGCGGCGTGCGACCACGCCCAACGCTTAAAGTCGGCCAGGAGGGCCTTCGGATGTTTGGGAAGGGTTCGGGTTTGGCTCAGAAGTTCTTTTTAGGGTTTAGGGTTTAGGGTTTAGGGTTTAGGGTTTAGGGTTTAGGGTTTTTGGGTTTTCGGGGTCAAGGGTGTAGGATCCAGGCGGTCCAGTCTGGTGTGACTGGTCGGTTTGTTCAGTTTCGTCACTAGTGCTGTCTCTCCTGGTGCTGTTTTTCGGTTGCTGGTATACTACGGAAGGCTTATGCTAAGGGAATCCCGAAAGGGATTATTATTTCGAGAACGGTCCGAATGTCCTTTCAACGGTACACAGCCGCAAAACCACCCTGAACCCTAAACTTCTTCCACCAGGACGATCCGAAGGTATTGCGAAGAAAGGTCCCAATAGAATATGGCTCCGCAGTTCCTAATTCCCACTTCCTGCAGCATGGCGTGCATGGTTGGGAGCGAGCAGAAGCACATTTCCCCGAAACTACACCCTGGTTTAGGGTTTAGGGTTTAGGGTTTAGGGTGTAGCCATATATGCATGGGTTGTCAGCCCCTGTTCAGCCACTAGGTCTTGAAGACGTATAAGAAAGCAGTGAAAGCCTACGAAGAACAATCCTAGCTGATGGATGCGGAAAAGGCCTGCCCTCGACAAAACATGGGCGATTCGTTCCGATGGATTGCGATGATGGGGGGAATAAGTTCCCAAAGGCACGTTGTACATGCCGTTTGGAGAAATGACGTAACGAATACCAAACTCTTAGCCCCAAGACTCCCAACCACGTAAGAAGACCCACCGCCACCCCGAATTAACGGGAATCAAATCTCCGGGACATGAAACGGACCAAAAGAAGAAAAAACAAGAGATCAACCGATCTCTCCCAAAACATCAAATCAAAGGACATCAAAGCGAAACAAAGACCAGGACGTTCTTGAAATATCATGAACCTTCAACAGGATGTGAATAAATATTTGAAACCACATTGCTCAGAAATCCATTTCCAAAAATTGGGCTGCATAGGAGGAACTTTATGAACCTTGAAATGATATCTATACATATATATATACATATCTATTTTTAATGGATTCTTCAATGATATATATATACATATATCATTTATATATCAACTTAGTGAATGGATGTAGATTTCTTTTTTTATATGATATAATATCGATTATGAGAGAATTTGTTATTGATTCTCATCTCTGTTGTTCATGAAGTGAATTTATATAATCTGAAATGTTCAAGATATATTTATTTTGAAGGCTAAGATCGAAGAATTTTCTTGTTTCAATTATATATTTTTCTATTTATTTTAATTTGGGATTCTTATGATTAATATGGGAATTCTTAGATTTTCATTTTCTGGTTCCCGTTCAGGATAATATATTCATTGGAGGGAAAATGATTAGAAATAATAATTATGAAAAGGAAAGAAAAGGATATTGATAATTTTATCGCTAATGCGAGGCCGCTGCGGCAAGGATATTGAGGCGGTAGGGAGGGTAATGGGGGAGAGGGGGGGGGGATTATGTCCGTCCCACAACCAGTGTAGGGAGGGTGGGGGGGCGTGGGGGGGGTTTTTTTCTGGGTGGGGGGAGGGTAGGGGGGAGGG